>JAFHLA010000307.1:502500-993035 GCA_021432705.1 Caranx ignobilis | reverse complement strand
AGGGAGAGGGCAGGGGCTGGCCATTCCACTTATTTGAGCTGACAAGGCGGCCCCTGTGCACAGCCCCGCTTCATTCTCAGCACATTTGAGAAATGGCGCATTTCTCTCAGCGAGAGGAGCGGAAAAGTCACACAAGCCCAGCGCAGCCTGCCAACTGCCGGGTTGGCCACAGAAAAGGCAGGGATTGACCCCCAAACACATCCCAGCTGAGAACCGGCCTTCCTGCACTGCGCAGCATCATTCCCTCAGCAGTGGAAAAAAAAAAAAAAAAAAAAAAAAGCTGCCGGCGGAGCGCAAAAGTGACAGCGTCCAAGCCCAATGCACAAAGTGGGCACTTTGGGCCAGGGAGAGGCAGGGGCTGGCCATTCCACTTATTTGAGCTGACAAGGCGGCCCCTGTGCACAGCCCCGCTTCATTCTCAGCACATTTGAGAAATGGCGCATTTCTCTCAGCGAGAGGAGCGGAAAAGTCACACAAGCCCAGCGCAGCCTGCCAGCTGCCCGGGTTGGCCACAGAAAAGGCAGGGATTGACCCCCAAACACATCCCAGCTGAGAAACCGGCCTTCCTGCACTGCGCAGCATCATTCCCTCAGCAGTGGAAAAAAAAAAGCCGCTGGTTTCTCCGCCGGCGGAGCGCAAAAGTGACAGCGTCCAAGCCCAATGCACAAAGTGGGCACTTTGGGCCCAGGGAGAGGCAGGGGCTGGCCATTCCACTTATTTGAGCTGACAAGGCGGCCCCTGTGCACAGCCCCGCTTCATTCTCAGCACATTTGAGAAATGGCGCATTTCTCTCAGCGAGAGGAGCGGAAAAGTCACACAAGCCCAGCGCAGCCTGCCAACTGCCCGGGTGGCCACAGAAAGGCTGGGATTGACCCCCAAACACATCCCAGCTGAGAAACCGGCCTTCCTGCACTGCGCAGCATCATTCCCTCAGCAGTGGAAAAAAAAAAGCCGCTGGTTTCTCCGCCGGCGGAGCGCAAAAGTGACAGCGTCCAAGCCCAATGCACAAAGTGGGCACTTTGGGCCCAGGGAGAGGCAGGGGCTGGCCATTCCACTTATTGAGCTGACAAGGCGGCCCCTGTGCACAGCCCCGCTTCATTCTCAGCACATTTGAGAAATGGCGCATTTCTCTCAGCGAGAGGAGCGGAAAAGTCACACAAGCCCAGCGCAGCCTGCCAGCTGCCCGGGTTGGCCACAGAACAGGCTGGGATTGACCCCCAAAACACATCCCAGCTGAGAAACCGGCCTTCCTGCACTGCGCAGCATCATTCCCTCAGCAGTGGAAAAAAAAAAAAAAAGCCGCTGGTTTCTCCGCCGGCGGCGGAGCGCAAAAGTGACAGCGTCCAAGCCCAATGCACAAAGTGGGCACTTTGGCCCAGGGAGAGGCAGGGGCTGGCCATTCCACTTATTTCAGCTGACAAGGCGGCCCCTGTGCACAGCCCCGCTTCATTCTCAGCACATTTGAGAAATGGCGCATTTCTCTCAGCGAGAGGAGCGGAAAAGTCACACAAGCCCAGCGCAGCCTGCCAACTGCCCGGGTTGGCCACAGAAAAGGCTGGGATTGACCCCCAAACAATCCCAGCTGAGAAACCGGCCTTCCTGCACTGCGCAGCATCATTCCCTCAGCAGTGGAAAAAAAAAAAAAAAAAAAAAAAGCTGCCGGCGGAGCGCAAAAGTGACAGCGTCCAAGCCCAATGCACAAAGGGCACTTGGGCCAGGGAGAGGCAGGGGCTGGCCATTCCACTTATTTGAGCTGACAAGGCGGCCCCTGTGCACAGCCCCGCTTCATTCTCAGCACATTTGAGAAATGGCGCATTTCTCTCAGCGAGAGGAGCGGAAAAGTCACACAAGCCCAGCGCAGCCTGCCAGCTGCCGGGTTGGCCACAGAACAGGCAGGGATTGACCCCAAACACATCCCAGCTGAGAAACCGGCCTTCCTGCACTGCGCAGCATCATTCCCTCAGCAGTGGAAAAAAAAAAAAAAAAAAAAGCCGCTGGTTTCTCCGCCGGCGGAGCGCAAAAGTGACAGCGTCCAAGCCCAATGCACAAAGTGGGCACTTTGGGCCAGGGAGAGGCAGGGGCTGGCCATTCCACTTATTTGAGCTGACAAGGCGGCCCCTGTGCACAGCCCCGCTTCATTCTCAGCACATTTGAGAAATGGCGCATTTCTCTCAGCGAGAGGAGCGGAAAAGTCACACAAGCCCAGCGCAGCCTGCCAGCTGCCCGGGTTGGCCACAGAAAAGGCAGGGATTGACCCCCAAACACATCCCAGCTGAGAAACCGGCCTTCCTGCACTGCGCAGCATCATTCCCTCAGCAGTGGAAAAAAAAAAAAAGCCGCTGGTTTCTCCGCGGCGGAGCGCAAAAGTGACAGCGTCCAAGCCCAATGCACAAAGTGGGCACTTTGGGCCCAGGGAGAGGCAGGGGCTGGCCATTCCACTTATTTCAGCTGACAAGGCGGCCCTGTGCACAGCCCCGCTCATTCTCAGCACATTTGAGAAATGGCGCATTTCTCTCAGCGAGAGGAGCGGAAAAGTCACACAAGCCCAGCGCAGCCTGCCAGCTGCCCGGGTTGGCCACAGAACAGGCAGGGATTGACCCCCAAACACATCCCAGCTGAGAAACCGGCCTTCCTGCACTGCGCAGCATCATTCCCTCAGCAGTGGAAAAAAAAAGCCGCTGGTTTCTCCGCCGGCGGAGCGCAAAAGTGACAGCGTCCAAGCCCAATGCACAAAGTGGGCACTTTGGGCCCAGGGAGAGGCAGGGGCTGGCCATTCCACTTATTTGAGCTGACAAGACGGCCCCTGTGCACAGCCCCGCTTCATTCTCAGCACATTTGAGAAATGGCGCATTTCTCTCAGCGAGAGGAGCGGAAAAGTCACACAAGCCCAGCGCAGCCTGCAGCTGCCCGGGTTGGCCACAGAACAGGCTGGGATTGACCCCCAAACACATCCCAGCTGAGAAACCGGCCTTCCTGCACTGCGCAGCATCATTCCCTCAGCAGTGGAAAAAAAAAGCGCTGGTTTCTCGCCGGCGGAGCGCAAAAGTGACAGCGTCCAAGCCCAATGCACAAAGTGGGCACTTTGGGCCCAGGGAGAGGCAGGGCTGGCCATTCCACTTATTTGAGCTGACAAGGCGGCCCCTGTGCACAGCCCCGCTTCATTCTCAGCACATTTGAGAAATGGCGCATTTCTCTCAGCGAGAGGAGCGGAAAAGTCACACAAGCCCAGCGCAGCCTGCCAACTGCCCGGGTTGGCCACAGAAAAGGCTGGGATTGACCCCCAAACACATCCCAGCTGAGAAACCGGCCTTCCTGCACTGCGCAGCATCATTCCCTCAGCAGTGGAAAAAAAAAAAGCCGCTGGTTTCTCCGCCGGCGGAGCGCAAAAGTGACAGCGTCCAAGCCCAATGCACAAAGTGGGCACTTTGGGCCCAGGGAGAGGCAGGGGCTGGCCATTCCACTTATTTGAGCTGACAAGGCGGCCCTGTGCACAGCCCCGCTTCATTCTCAGCACATTTGAGAAATGGCGCATTTCTCTCAGCGAGAGGAGCGGGAAAAGTCACACAAGCCCAGCGCAGCCTGCCAACTGCCCGGGTTGGCCACAGAAAAGGCTGGGATGACCCCAAACACATCCCAGCTGAGAAAACGGCCTTCCTGCACTGCGCAGCATCATTCCCTCAGCAGTGGGAAAAAAAAAAAAAAAAAAAAAAAAGCCTGCCGGCGGAGCGCAAAAGTGACAGCGTCCAAGCCCAATGCACAAAGTGGGCACTTTGGGCCCAGGGAGAGGCAGGGGCTGGCCATTCCACTTATTTGAGCTGACAAGGCGGCCCCTGTGCACAGCCCCGCTTCATTCTCAGCACATTTGAGAAATGGCGCATTTCTCTCAGCGAGAGGAGCGGAAAAGTCACACAAGCCCAGCGCAGCCTGCCAGCTGCCCGGGTTGGCCACAGAAACAGGCAGGGATTGACCCCCAAACACATCCCAGCTGAGAAACCGGCCTTCCTGCACTGCGCAGCATCATTCCCTCAGCAGTGGAAAAAAAAAAAAAAAAAAAAAAAGACGCTGGTTTCTCCGCCGGCGGAGCGCAAAAGTGACAGCGTCCAAGCCCAATGCACAAAGTGGGCACTTTGGGCCCAGGGAGAGGCAGGGGCTGGCCATTCCACTTATTTGAGCTGACAAGGCGGCCCCTGTGCACAGCCCCGCTTCATTCTCAGCACATTGAGAAATGGCGCATTTCTCTCAGCGAGAGGAGCGGAAAAGTCACACAAGCCCAGCGCAGCCTGCCAACTGCCCGGGTTGGCCACAGAAAAGGCTGGGATTGACCCCAAACACATCCCAGCTGAGAAACCGGCCTTCCTGCACTGCGCAGCATCATTCCCTCAGCAGTGGAAAAAAAAAGCCGCTGGTTTCTCCGCCGGCGGAGCGCAAAAGTGACAGCGTCCAAGCCCAATGCACAAAGTGGGCACTTTGGGCCCAGGGAGAGGCAGGGGCTGGCCATTCCACTTATTTCAGCTGACAAGGCGGCCCCTGTGCACAGCCCGCTTCATTCTCAGCACATTTGAGAAATGGCGCATTTCTCTCAGCGAGAGGAGCGGAAAAGTCACACAAGCCCAGCGCAGCCTGCCAGCTGCCCGGGTTGGCCACAGAACAGGCAGGGATTGACCCCCAAACACATCCCAGCTGAGAAACCGGCCTTCCTGCACTGCGCAGCATCATTCCCTCAGCAGTGGAAAAAAAAAAGCCGCTGGTTTCTCCGCCGGCGGAGCGCAAAAGTGACAGCGTCCAAGCCCAATGCACAAAGTGGGCACTTTGGGCCCAGGGAGAGGCAGGGGCTGGCCATTCCACTTATTTGAGCTGACAAGGCGGCCCTGTGCACAGCCCCGCTTCATTCTCAGCACATTTGAGAAATGGCGCATTTCTCTCAGCGAGAGGAGCGGAAAAGTCACACAAGCCCAGCGCAGCCTGCCAACTGCCGGGTTGGCCACAGAAAAGGCTGGGATTGACCCCCAAACACATCCCAGCTGAGAAACCGGCCTTCCTGCACTGCGCAGCATCATTCCCTCAGCAGTGAAAAAAAAAAAAAAAAAAAAGCCGCTGGTTTCTCCGCCGGCGGAGCGCAAAAGTGACAGCGTCCAAGCCCAATGCACAAAGTGGGCACTTTGGGCCCAGGGAGAGGCAGGGGCTGGCCATTCCACTTATTTGAGCTGACAAGGCGGCCCCTGTGCACAGCCCCGCTTCATTCTCAGCACATTTGAGAAATGGCGCATTTCTCTCAGCGAGAGGAGCGGAAAAGTCACACAAGCCCAGCGCAGCCTGCCAGCTGCCGGGTTGGCCACAGAACAGGCAGGGATTGACCCCCAAACACATCCCAGCTGAGAAACCGGCCTTC
Organism: Caranx ignobilis; assembly: GCA_021432705.1. NCBI lineage: Eukaryota > Metazoa > Chordata > Actinopteri > Carangiformes > Carangidae > Caranx > Caranx ignobilis. The sequence goes on along the minus strand of JAFHLA010000307.1, from coordinate 987,646 downwards.
CTGCACTGCGCAGCATCATCCCTCAGCAGTGGAAAAAAAAAAAAAAAAAAAAAGCCGTGGTTTCTCGCGGCGGAGCGCAAAAGTGACAGCGTCCAAGCCCAATGCACAAAGTGGGCACTTTGGGCCCAGGGAGAGGCAGGGGCTGGCCATTCCACTTATTTGAGCTGACAAGGCGGCCCCTGTGCACAGCCCCGCTTCATTCTCAGCACATTTGAGAAATGGCGCATTTCTCTCAGCGAGAGGAGCGGGAAAAGTCACACAAGCCCAGCGCAGCCTGCCAACTGCCCGGGTTGGCCACAGAAAAGGCTGGGATTGACCCCCAAACACATCCCAGCTGAGAAACCGGCCTTCCTGCACTGCGCAGCATCATTCCCTCAGCAGTGGAAAAAAAAAAAAAAAAAAAAGCCGCTGGTTTCTCCGCCGGCGGAGCGCAAAAGTGACAGCGTCCAAGCCCAATGCACAAAGTGGGCACTTTGGGCCCAGGGAGAGGCAGGGGCTGGCCATTCCACTTATTTGAGCTGACAAGGCGGCCCCTGTGCACAGCCCCGCTTCATTCTCAGCACATTTGAGAAATGGCGCATTTCTCTCAGCGAGAGGAGCGGAAAAAGTCACACAAGCCCAGCGCAGCCTGCCAGCTGCCCGGGTTGGCCACAGAACAGGCAGGGATTGACCCCCAAACACATCCCAGCTGAGAAACCGGCCTTCCTGCACTGCGCAGCATCATTCCCTCAGCAGTGGAAAAAAAAAAAAAAAAAAAGCCGCTGGTTTCTCCGCCGGCGGAGCGCAAAAGTGACAGCGTCCAAGCCCAATGCACAAAGTGGGCACTTTGGGCCCAGGGAGAGGCAGGGGCTGGCCATTCCACTTATTTGAGCTGACAAGGCGGCCCCTGTGCACAGCCCCGCTTCATTCTCAGCACATTTGAGAAATGGCGCATTTCTCTCAGCGAGAGGAGCGGAAAAGTCACACAAGCCCAGCGCAGCCTGCCAACTGCCCGGGTTGGCCACAGAAAAGGCTGGGATTGACCCCCAAACACATCCCAGCTGAGAAACCGGCCTTCCTGCACTGCGCAGCATCATTCCCTCAGCAGTGGAAAAAAAAAAGCCGCTGGTTTCTCCGCCGGCGGAGCGCAAAAGTGACAGCGTCCAAGCCCAATGCACAAAGTGGGCACTTTGGGCCCAGGGAGAGGCAGGGGCTGGCCATTCCACTTATTTCAGCTGACAAGGCGGCCCCTGTGCACAGCCCCGCTTCATTCTCAGCACATTTGAGAAATGGCGCATTTCTCTCAGCGAGAGGAGCGGAAAAGTCACACAAGCCCAGCGCAGCCTGCCAGCTGCCCGGGTTGGCCACAGAACAGGCAGGATTGACCCCAAACACATCCCAGCTGAGAAACGGCCTTCCTGCACTGCGCAGCATCATTCCCTCAGCAGTGGAAAAAAAAGCCGCTGGTTCTCCGCCGGCGGAGCGCAAAAGTGACAGCGTCCAAGCCCAATGCACAAAGTGGGCACTTTGGGCCCAGGGAGAGGCAGGGGCTGGCCATTCCACTTATTTGAGCTGACAAGGCGGCCCCTGTGCACAGCCCCGCTTCATTCTCAGCACATTTGAGAAATGGCGCATTTCTCTCAGCGAGAGGAGCGGAAAAGTCACACAAGCCCAGCGCAGCTGCCAACTGCCCGGGTTGGCCACAGAAAAGGCTGGGATTGACCCCCAAAACACATCCCAGCTGAGAAACCGGCCTTCCTGCACTGCGCAGCATCATTCCCTCAGCAGTGGAAAAAAAAAAAAGCCGCGGTTTCTCCGCCGGCGGAGCGCAAAAGTGACAGCGTCCAAGCCCAATGCACAAAGTGGGCACTTTGGGCCCAGGGAGAGGCAGGGGCTGGCCATTCCACTTATTTGAGCTGACAAGGCGGCCCCTGTGCACAGCCCCGCTTCATTCTCAGCACATTTGAGAAATGGCGCATTTCTCTCAGCGAGAGGAGCGGAAAAGTCACACAAGCCCAGCGCAGCCTGCCAGCTGCCCGGGTTGGCCACAGAAAGGCTGGGATTGACCCCCAAACACATCCCAGCTGAGAAACCGGCCTTCCTGCACTGCGCAGCATCATTCCCTCAGCAGTGGAAAAAAAAAAAAAAAAAAAGCCGCTGGTTTCTCCGCCGGCGGAGCGCAAAAGTGACAGCGTCCAAGCCCAATGCACAAAGTGGGCACTTTGGGCCCAGGGAGAGGCAGGGGCTGGCCATTCCACTTATTTGAGCTGACAAGGCGGCCCCTGTGCACAGCCCGCTTCATTCTCAGCACATTTGAGAAATGGCGCATTTCTCTCAGCGAGAGGAGCGGAAAAGTCACACAAGCCCAGCGCAGCCTGCCAGCTGCCGGGTTGGCCACAGAACAGGCAGGGATTGACCCCCAAACACATCCCAGCTGAGAAACCGGCCTTCCTGCACTGCGCAGCATCATTCCCTCAGCAGTGGAAAAAAAAAAAAAAAAAGCCGCTGGTTTCTCCGCCGGCGGAGCGCAAAAGTGACAGCGTCCAAGCCCAATGCACAAAGTGGGCACTTTGGGCCCAGGGAGAGGCAGGGGGGCCATTCCACTTATTTGAGCTGACAAGGCGGCCCTGTGCACAGCCCCCTTCATTCTCAGCACATTTGAGAAATGGCGCATTTCTCTCAGCGAGAGGAGCGGAAAAGTCACACAAGCCCAGCGCAGCCTGCCAACTGCCCGGGTTGGCCACAGAAAAGGCTGGGATTGACCCCCAAACACATCCCAGCTGAGAAACCGGCCTTCCTGCACTGCGCAGCATCATTCCCTCAGCAGTGGAAAAAAAAAAAAAAAAAAAAGCGCTGGTTTCTCCGCCGGCGGAGCGCAAAAGTGACAGCGTCCAAGCCCAATGCACAAAGTGGGCACTTTGGGCCCAGGGAGAGGCAGGGGCTGGCCATTCCACTTATTTGAGCTGACAAGGCGGCCCCTGTGCACAGCCCCGCTTCATTCTCAGCACATTTGAGAAATGGCGCATTTCTCTCAGCGAGAGGAGCGGAAAAGTCACACAAGCCCAGCGCAGCCTGCCAGCTGCCGGGTTGGCCACAGAACAGGCAGGGATTGACCCCCAAACACATCCCAGCTGAGAAACCGGCCTTCCTGCACTGCGCAGCATCATTCCCTCAGCAGTGGAAAAAAAAAAAAGCGCTGGTTTCTCCGCCGGCGGAGCGCAAAAGTGACAGCGTCCAAGCCCAATGCACAAAGTGGGCACTTTGGGCCCAGGGAGAGGCAGGGGCTGGCCATTCCACTTATTTGAGCTGACAAGGCGGCCCCTGTGCACAGCCCCGCTTCATTCTCAGCACATTTGAGAAATGGCGCATTTCTCTCAGCGAGAGGAGCGGAAAAGTCACACAAGCCCAGCGCAGCCTGCCAACTGCCCGGGTTGGCCACAGAAAGGCTGGGATTGACCCCCAAACACATCCCAGCTGAGAAACCGGCCTTCCTGCACTGCGCAGCATCATTCCCTCAGCAGTGGAAAAAAAAAAAAGCCGCTGGTTTCTCCGCCGGCGGAGCGCAAAAGTGACAGCGTCCAAGCCCAATGCACAAAGTGGGCACTTTGGGCCCAGGGAGAGGCAGGGGCTGGCCATTCCACTTATTTGAGCTGACAAGGCGGCCCCTGTGCACAGCCCCGCTTCATTCTCAGCACATTTGAGAAATGGCGCATTTCTCTCAGCGAGAGGAGCGGAAAAGTCACACAAGCCCAGCGCAGCCTGCCAGCTGCCGGGTTGGCCACAGAAACAGGCAGGGATTGACCCCAAAACACATCCCAGCTGAGAAACCGGCCTTCCTGCACTGCGCAGCATCATTCCCTCAGCAGTGGAAAAAAAAAAAAAAAAAAAAGCGCTGGCTCCGCCGGCGGAGCGCAAAAGTGACAGCGTCCAAGCCCAATGCACAAAGTGGGCACTTTGGGCCCAGGGAGAGGCAGGGGCTGGCCATTCCACTTATTTGAGCTGACAAGGCGGCCCCTGTGCACAGCCCCGCTTCATTCTCAGCACATTTGAGAAATGGCGCATTTCTCTCAGCGAGAGGAGCGGAAAAGTCACACAAGCCCAGCGCAGCCTGCCAACTGCCCGGGTTGGCCACAGAAAAGGCTGGGATTGACCCCAAACACATCCCAGCTGAGAAACCGGCCTTCCTGCACTGCGCAGCATCATTCCCTCAGCAGTGGGGAAAAAAAAAGAAAAAAAAAAGCGCTGGTTCTCCGCCGGCGGAGCGCAAAAGTGACAGCGTCCAAGCCCAATGCACAAAGTGGGCACTTTGGGCCCAGGGAGAGGCAGGGGTGGCCATTCCACTTATTTGAGCTGACAAGGCGGCCCCTGTGCACAGCCCCGCTTCATTCTCAGCACATTTGAGAAATGGCGCATTTCTCTCAGCGAGAGGAGAGGAAAAGTCACACAAGCCCAGCGCAGCCTGCCAGCTGCCCGGGTTGGCCACAGAAACAGGCAGGGATTGACCCCCAAACACATCCCAGCTGAGAAACCGGCCTTCCTGCACTGCGCAGCATCATTCCCTCAGCAGTGGAAAAAAAAAAAAAAAAAAAAAGCCGCTGGTTCTCCGCCGGCGGAGCGCAAAAGTGACAGCGTCCAAGCCCAATGCACAAAGTGGGCACTTTGGGCCCAGGGAGAGGCAGGGCTGGCCATTCCACTTATTTGAGCTGACAAGGCGGCCCCTGTGCACAGCCCCGCTTCATTCTCAGCACATTTGAGAAATGGCGCATTTCTCTCAGCGAGAGGAGCGGAAAAGTCACACAAGCCCAGCGCAGCCTGCCAGCTGCCCGGGTTGGCCACAGAAAAGGCTGGGATTGACCCCCAAACACATCCCAGCTGAGAAACCGGCCTTCCTGCACTGCGCAGCATCATTCCCTCAGCAGTGGAAAAAAAAAAGCCGCTGGTTTCTCCGCCGGCGGAGCGCAAAAGTGACAGCGTCCAAGCCCAATGCACAAAGTGGGCACTTTGGGCCCAGGGAGAGGCAGGGGCTGGCCATTCCACTTATTTGAGCTGACAAGGCGGCCCCTGTGCACAGCCCCGCTTCATTCTCAGCACATTTGAGAAATGGCGCATTTCTCTCAGCGAGAGGAGCGGAAAAGTCACACAAGCCCAGCGCAGCCTGCCAGCTGCCCGGGTTGGCCACAGAAAGGCAGGGATTGACCCCAAACACATCCCAGCTGAGAGAAACCGGCCTTCCTGCACTGCGCAGCATCATTCCCTCAGCAGTGGAAAAAAAAAAGCCGCTGGTTTCTCCGCCGGCGGAGCGCAAAAGTGACAGCGTCCAAGCCCAATGCACAAAGTGGGCACTTTGGGCCCAGGGAGAGGCAGGGGCTGGCCATTCCACTTATTTGAGCTGACAAGGCGGCCCCTGTGCACAGCCCCGCTTCATTCTCAGCACATTTGAGAAATGGCGCATTTCTCTCAGCGAGAGGAGCGGAAAAGTCACACAAGCCCAGCGCAGCCTGCCAGCTGCCCGGGTTGGCCACAGAAAAGGCTGGGATTGACCCCAAACACATCCCAGCTGAGAAACCGGCCTTCCTGCACTGCGCAGCATCATTCCCTCAGCAGTGGAAAAAAAAAGCGCTGGTTTCTCCGCCGGCGGAGCGCAAAAGTGACAGCGTCCAAGCCCAATGCACAAAGTGGGCACTTTGGGCCCAGGGAGAGGCAGGGGTGGCCATTCCACTTATTTGAGCTGACAAGGCGGCCCCTGTGCACAGCCCCGCTTCATTCTCAGCACATTTGAGAAATGGCGCATTTCTCTCAGCGAGAGGAGCGGAAAAGTCACACAAGCCCAGCGCAGCCTGCCAACTGCCCGGGTTGGCCACAGAACAGGCAGGGATTGACCCCCAAACACATCCCAGCTGAGAAACCGGCCTTCCTGCACTGCGCAGCATCATTCCCTCAGCAGTGGAAAAAAAAAAAAAAAAAAAAAAGCCGTTTCTCCGCCGGCGGAGCGCAAAAGTGACAGCGTCCAAGCCCAATGCACAAAGTGGGCACTTTGGGCCCAGGGAGAGGCAGGGGCTGGCCATTCCACTTATTTGAGCTGACAAGGCGGCCCCTGTGCACAGCCCCGCTTCATTCTCAGCACATTTGAGAAATGGCGCATTTCTCTCAGCGAGAGGAGCGGAAAAGTCACACAAGCCCAGCGCAGCCTGCCAGCTGCCCGGGTTGGCCACAGAACAGGCAGGGATTGACCCCAAAACACATCCCAGCTGAGAAACCGGCCTTCCTGCACTGCGCAGCATCATTCCCTCAGCAGTGGAAAAAAAAAAAAAAAAAAAAAAGCCGCTGTTCTCCGCCGGCGGAGCGCAAAAGTGACAGCGTCCAAGCCAATGCACAAAGTGGGCACTTTGGGCCCAGGGAGAGGCAGGGGCTGGCCATTCCACTTATTTGAGCTGACAAGGCGGCCCCTGTGCACAGCCCCGCTTCATTCTCAGCACATTTGAGAAATGGCGCATTTCTCTCAGCGAGAGGAGCGGAAAAGTCACACAAGCCCAGCGCAGCCTGCCAGCTGCCCGGGTTGGCCACAGAACAGGCAGGGATTGACCCCCAAACACATCCCAGCTGAGAAACCGGCCTTCCTGCACTGCGCAGCATCATTCCTCAGCAGTGGAAAAAAAAAAGCCGCTGGTTCTCCGCCGGCGGAGCGCAAAAGTGACAGCGTCCAAGCCCAATGCACAAAGTGGGCACTTTGGGCCCAGGGAGAGGCAGGGGCTGGCCATTCCACTTATTTGAGCTGACAAGGCGGCCCCTGTGCACAGCCCCGCTTCATTCTCAGCACATTTGAGAAATGGCGCATTTCTCTCAGCGAGAGGAGCGGAAAAGTCACACAAGCCCAGCGCAGCCTGCCAACTGCCCGGGTTGGCCACAGAAAAGGCTGGGATTGACCCCCAAACACATCCCAGCTGAGAAAACGGCCTTCCTGCACTGCGCAGCATCATTCCCTCAGCAGTGGGAAAAAAAAAAGCCGCTGGTTTCTCCGCCGGCGGAGCGCAAAAGTGACAGCGTCCAAGCCCAATGCACAAAGTGGGCACTTTGGGCCCAGGGAGAGGCAGGGGCTGGCCATTCCACTTATTTGAGCTGACAAGGCGGCCCTGTGCACAGCCCCGCTTCATTCTCAGCACATTTGAGAAATGGCGCATTTCTCTCAGCGAGAGGAGCGGAAAAGTCACACAAGCCCAGCGCAGCCTGCCAGCTGCCCGGGTTGGCCACAGAACAGCTGGGATTGACCCCCAAACACATCCCAGCTGAGAAACCGGCCTTCCTGCACTGCGCAGCATCATTCCCTCAGCAGTGGGAAAAAAAAAAAAGCCGCGGGTCTCCACGGCGGAGCGCAAAAGTGACAGCGTCCAAGCCCAATGCACAAAGTGGGCACTTTGGGCCCAGGGAGAGGCAGGGGCTGGCCACACTTATTTGAGCTGACAAGGCGGCCCCTGTGCACAGCCCCGCTTCATTCTCAGCACATTTGAGAAATGGCGCATTTCTCTCAGCGAGAGGAGCGGAGAAAAGCCACACCTACAGCAGCCGCAAGCTGCCACTGCCACAAACACATCCCAGCTGAGAAACCGGCCTTCCTGCACTGCGCAGCATCATTCCCTCAGCAGTGGAAAAAAAAAAGCCGCTGGTTTCTCCGCCGGCGGAGCGCAAAAGTGACAGCGTCCAAGCCCAATGCACAAAGTGGGCACTTTGGGCCCAGGGAGAGGCAGGGGCTGGCCATTCCACTTATTTGAGCTGACAAGGCGGCCCCTGTGCACAGCCCCGCTTCATTCTCAGCACATTTGAGAAATGGCGCATTTCTCTCAGCGAGAGGAGCGGAAAAGTCACACAAGCCCAGCGCAGCCTGCCAGCTGCCCGGGTTGGCCACAGAACAGGCGGGATTGACCCCCAAACACATCCCAGCTGAGAAACGGCCTTCCTGCACTGCGCAGCATCATTCCCTCAGCAGTGAAAAAAAAAAGCCGCTGGTTTCTCCGCCGGCGGAGCGCAAAAGTGACAGCGTCCAAGCCCAATGCACAAAGTGGGCACTTTGGGCCCAGGGAGAGGCAGGGGCTGGCCATTCCACTTATTTGAGCTGACAAGGCGGCCCCTGTGCACAGCCCCGCTTCATTCTCAGCACATTTGAGAAATGGCGCATTTCTCTCAGCGAGAGGAGCGGAAAAGTCACACAAGCCCAGCGCAGCCTGCCAGCTGCCCGGGTTGGCCACAGAAAAGGCAGGGATTGACCCCCAAACACATCCCAGCTGAGAAACCGGCCTTCCTGCACTGCGCAGCATCATTCCCTCAGCAGTGGAAAAAAAAAAAGCCGCTGGTTTCTCCGCGGCGGAGCGCAAAAGTGACAGCGTCCAAGCCCAATGCACAAAGTGGGCACTTTGGGCCCAGGGAGAGGCAGGGGCTGGCCATTCCACTTATTTGAGCTGACAAGGCGGCCCCTGTGCACAGCCCCGCTTCATTCTCAGCACATTTGAGAAATGGCGCATTTCTCTCAGCGAGAGGAGCGGAAAAGTCACACAAGCCCAGCGCAGCCTGCCAACTGCCCGGGTTGGCCACAGAAAAGGCTGGGATTGACCCCCAAACACATCCCAGCTGAGAAACCGGCCTTCCTGCACTGCGCAGCATCATTCCCTCAGCAGTGGAAAAAAAAAAAAAAAAAAAGCCGCTGGTTTCTCCGCCGGCGGAGCGCAAAAGTGACAGCGTCCAAGCCCAATGCACAAAGTGGGCACTTTGGGCCCAGGGAGAGGCAGGGGCTGGCCATTCCACTTATTTGAGCTGACAAGGCGGCCCCTGTGCACAGCCCGCTTCATTCTCAGCACATTTGAGAAATGGCGCATTTCTCTCAGCGAGAGGAGCGGAAAAGTCACACAAGCCCAGCGCAGCCTGCCAGCTGCCCGGGTTGGCCACAGAACAGGCAGGGATTGACCCCAAACACATCCCAGCTGAGAAACCGGCCTTCTGCACTGCGCAGCATCATTCCCTCAGCAGTGGAAAAAAAAAAAAAAAAAAAAAAAAAAGCTGCGCGGAGCGCAAAAGTGACAGCGTCCAAGCCCAATGCACAAAGTGGGCACTTTGGGCCCAGGGAGAGGCAGGGGCTGGCCATTCCACTTATTTGAGCTGACAAGGCGGCCCCTGTGCACAGCCCCGCTTCATTCTCAGCACATTTGAGAAATGGCGCATTTCTCTCAGCGAGAGGAGCGGAAAAGTCACACAAGCCCAGCGCAGCCTGCCAACTGCCCGGGTGGCCACAGAAAAGGCTGGGATTGACCCCCAAACACATCCCAGCTGAGAAACCGGCCTTCCTGCACTGCGCAGCATCATTCCCTCAGCAGTGGAAAAAAAAAAAAAAAAAAAAAAGCCGCCGGCGGAGCGCAAAAGTGACAGCGTCCAAGCCCAATGCACAAAGTGGGCACTTTGGGCCCAGGGAGAGGCAGGGGCTGGCCATTCCACTTATTTGAGCTGACAAGGCGGCCCCTGTGCACAGCCCCGCTTCATTCTCAGCACATTTGAGAAATGGCGCATTTCTCTCAGCGAGAGGAGCGGAAAAGTCACACAAGCCCAGCGCAGCCTGCCAACTGCCCGGGTTGGCCACAGAAAGGCAGGATTGACCCCCAAACACATCCCAGCTGAGAAACCGGCCTTCCTGCACTGCGCAGCATCATTACCTCAGCAGTGGAAAAAAAAGCCGCTGGTTTCTCCGCCGGCGGAGCGCAAAAGTGACAGCGTCCAAGCCCAATGCACAAAGTGGGCACTTTGGGCCCAGGGAGAGGCAGGGGCTGGCCATTCCACTTATTTCAGCTGACAAGGCGGGCCCTGTGCACAGCCCCGCTTCATTCTCAGCACATTTGAGAAATGGCGCATTTCTCTCAGCGAGAGGAGCGGAAAAGTCACACAAGCCCAGCGCAGCCTGCCAACTGCCCGGGTTGGCCACAGAAAAGGCTGGGATTGACCCCCAAACACATCCCAGCTGAGAAACCGGCCTCCTGCACTGCGCAGCATCATTCCCTCAGCACTGGAAAAAAAAAAAAAAAAAAAAAGCTGCCGGCGGAGCGCAAAAGTGACAGCGTCAGCCAAGCCCAATGCACAAAGTGGGCACTTTGGGCCCAGGGAGAGGCAGGGGCTGGCCATTCCACTTATTTGAGCTGACAAGACGGCCCCTGTGCACAGCCCCGCTTCATTCTCAGCACATTTGAGAAATGGCGCATTTCTCTCAGCGAGAGGAGCGGAAAAGTCACACAAGCCCAGCGCAGCCTGCAACTGCCGGGTTGGCCACAGAACAGGCAGGGATTGACCCCAAACACATCCCAGCTGAGAAACCGGCCTTCCTGCACTGCGCAGCATCATTCCCTCAGCAGTGGACAAAAAAAGCCGCTGTTTCTCAGCCGGCGGAGCGCAAAAGTGACAGCGTCCAAGCCCAATGCACAAAGTGGGCACTTTGGGCCCAGGGAGAGGCAGGGGCTGGCCATTCCACTTATTTCAGCTGACAAGGCGGCCCCTGTGCACAGCCCCGCTTCATTCTCAGCACATTTGAGAAATGGCGCATTTCTCTCAGCGAGAGGAGCGGAAAAGTCACACAAGCCCAGCGCAGCCTGCCAACTGCCCGGGTTGGCCACAGAAAGGCTGGGATTGACCCCCAAACACATCCCAGCTGAGAAACCGGCCTTCCTGCACTGCGCAGCATCATTCCCTCAGCAGTGGAAAAAAAAAAAAAAAAAAAAAAAGCCGCCGGCGGAGCGCAAAAGTGACAGCGTCCAAGCCCAATGCACAAAGTGGGCACTTTGGGCCCAGGGAGAGGCAGGGGCTGGCCATTCCACTTATTTGAGCTGACAAGGCGGCCCCTGTGCACAGCCCCGCTTCATTCTCAGCACATTTGAGAAATGGCGCATTTCTCTCAGCGAGAGGAGCGGAAAAGTCACACAAGCCCAGCGCAGCCTGCCAGCTGCCCGGGTTGGCCACAGAACAGGCAGGGATTGACCCCCAAACACACCCCAGCTGAGAAACCGGCCTTCCTGCACTGCGCAGCATCATTCCTCAGCAGTGGAAAAAAAAAAGCCGCTGGTTTCTCCGCGGCGGGAGCGCAAAAGTGACAGCGTCCAAGCCCAATGCACAAAGTGGGCACTTTGGGCCCAGGGAGAGGCAGGGCTGGCCATTCCACTTATTTGAGCTGACAAGGCGGCCCCTGTGCACAGCCCCGCTTCATTCTCAGCACATTTGAGAAATGGCGCATTTCTCTCAGCGAGAGGAGCGGAAAAGTCACACAAGCCCAGCGCAGCCTGCCAACTGCCCGGGTTGGCCACAGAAAAGGCTGGGATTGACCCCCAAACACATCCAGCTGAGAAACCGGCCTTCCTGCACTGCGCAGCATCATTCCCTCAGCAGTGGAAAAAAAAAAAAAAAAAAAACCTGCCGGCGGAGCGCAAAAGTGACAGCGTCCAAGCCCAATGCACAAAGTGGGCACTTTGGGCCCAGGGAGAGGCAGGGGCTGGCCATTCCACTTATTTCAGCTGACAAGGCGGCCCCTGTGCACAGCCCCGCTTCATTCTCAGCACATTTGAGAAATGGCGCATTTCTCTCAGCGAGAGGAGCGGAAAAGTCACACAAGCCCAGCGCAGCCTGCCAACTGCCCGGGTTGGCCACAGAAAAGGCTGGGATTGACCCCCAAACACATCCAGCTGAGAAACCGGCCTTCCTGCACTGCGCAGCATCATTCCTCCGCAGTGGGAAAAAAAAGCCGCTGGTTTCTCAGCGAGCGGAGCGCAAAAGTGACAGCTGATAAGCCCAATGAACAAACAGGGCACTTTAGGCCCAGGTAGAACCAGGGATGGCCATTCCACTTATTTCAGCTGACAATGCGGCCCCTGTGCACAGCCCCGCTTCATTCTCAGCACATTTGAGAAATGGCGCATTTTTCTCAGCGAGAGGAGCGGAAAAAGCCACACATACCCAGCGCAGCCTGCCACTGCACAAACACATTTCAGCTGAGAAACCTTCCTTACTGCACTGCGCAGCATCATTCCCTCGCAGTGGACAAAAAAAACCGCGGGTCTCTCAGCGAGCGGAGCGCAAAAGTGACAGCGGCCAAGCCAATGCACAAAGAGGGCACTTGGGCCCAGGTAGAACAGGGATGGCCATTCCACTTATTTCAGCTGACAAGGCGGACCCTGTGCACAGCCCCGCTTCATTCTCAGCACATTTGACAAAAGGCGCATTTCTCTCAGCGAGAGGAGGGGAAAAGTCACACAAGCCCAGCGCAGCCTGCCAGCTGCCAGGTTGGCCACAGAACAGCCGGGGATTGACCCCCAAACACATTTCACCTGAGAAACCGGCCTTCCTGCACTGCGCAGCATCATTCCCTCCGCAGTGGGAAAAAAAAGCCGCGGGTCTCTCAGCAAGCGGAGCGCAAAAGTGACAGCGGCCAAGCCCAATGCACAAAGAGGGCAAATTGGGCACAGAAACAGCCAGGGAGTGGTCATGCCACTTATTTCAGCTGACAAGGCGGCCCCTGTGCACAGCCCCGCTTCATTCTCAGCACATTTGAGAAATGACGCATTTCTCTCAGCGAGAGGAGCGGAAAAGTCACACAAGCCCAGCGCAGCCTGCCAGCTGCCAGGTTTGGCCACAGAACAGCCAGGGATTGACCCCCAAATACATTTCAGCTGAGAAACCGGCCTTCCTGCACTGCGCAGCATCATTCCCTCAGCAGTGGGGGAAAAAAAAAGCCGCGGGTCTCTCAGCGAGCGGAGCGCAAAAGTGACAGCGGCCAAGCTCAATGCACAAAGAGGGCACTTTGGGCCCAGAAAGAGCCAGGGATTGGCCATTCCACTTATTTCAGCTGACAAGGCGATCCCTGTGTAAAGCCCCGCTTTAGTCTCAGCACATTTGAGAAATGGCGCATTTCTGTCAGCGAGAGGAGCGGAAAAGCCACACAAGCCAAGCCCAGCCTCTCAGCTACCCGGTTTGGCCACAGAACAGCCAGGGATTGACCCCAAACACATTTCAGCTGAGAAACCGGCCTTCCTGCACTACGCAGCATCATTCCCTCCCCAGTGGAAAAAAAAAAAAAAAAAAAAAAAGCTGCGGGTCTCTCTGCAAGGGGAGCGCAAAAGTGACAGCGGCAAAGCCCAATGCACGAAGTGGGCGCTTTGGTCAAAGAAATAGACAGGGATTGGCCATTCCAGATGAGAAACCGGCCTTCCTGCACTGCGCAGCATCATTCCCTCCGCAGTGGACAAAAGCAGTGGAACCTAACTTCCACAGGTAAATTGGTATACTTTAAATATTTAAATTACTTTAATAAGATGATTTGTAATTTAAGAAATTCATTTCTACACCCCCACCCCACTTAATCGGGCCAAATATGTTACCTACATTTATGAAAAATAAAAAAGCACATGTGGCAATAGACCACCACACTCAAAAAAATGAAACATTGACTTTAATTAAATTTATTTTGTCAACAGGTTCCACGAAATTGTATTATGTTAGTTAAAAGCAAAAATATTAAGGTCATCTAACTTTACGAATTTGTATTACATTAACACAATGTGAATTGACCCAACTTAATAAAATTACTTCTGTTCAACAAGAGATATTTAAGCTTATCCAATGAAATTCAGTTATGTTATATGGACATAAATAATATATTTACAGGCTACATATTTTACATTTGTCCTTTAAACATATATTTTATTCATAGAAGTAAAATAATAAATTTAAGTTCAATTTAGTAAAATAGGTTTTCATCCTATTTATTTTATACTAATTAGTGTGACCTAATTCTAGTTTGTCAACAGGTTCCACACAAATGAATTTCGTACATCCAACATATTTTTGTTATTTCCTTTATTCACCAGCATTCACTTAACATTTTGTTGCCACTTGATCCAAAATAAAACCCTTAACAGACATTAGGGTGCAGTGTGGTTCAACACCAACAGTTGTAAACTGCTTTTATGCAGTCCAACAATACAACAGGCTTTTAATATTGTGGAGGGAATACCCTAAAATGTAATTATATTAACAAACATGTCAACTTGTGTTGCAGCATTACCAACTACAATTATAAACCACCTTATTGCAGCATAAACAAATGAAAGATCAACAAAACATCCCTGATTTGTCAATATTATTGTATAACAATAAAACAAGCTTGTAGTTCTATTACTTTTTTTTTTTTTAAACAGCATAATAGTCAAACTATAAAACACATGCTGCTGTCAACCTTTAATTTAGTAGTGTGGAAGGAAAAAAAACTGATAAACATTTTTACATGTCAGCTCGTGTTGCAGCCATTACAAGGGATTCTTAACTGGTTATGGAAGAGTTTCAATATCTACATAAACAAACAAGAACTTCAGCTGGAAGATTTGCCATTTCTATTTCTGTGATTTCCCATTCTAATTGGTTGCCACTGGGTTGGAGGCAGGCAAAATCAGACAAAACAATTTACGGTAGGCAGAGCAGAAGAGCCTATGTTTACATTTTCTCAGGCAAAGTTTGGCAGTAAGTTAGTATGATACAATAAGTTGTCTAGTATGGCAACAAGTTAGTCTCGTATGGTGCCTTTTGTCCACAGGAACTGCCAAACGAAGGTTCCTTGTGTTGGCTTTAAGTTGTCAGTATGAAAGATGGTCTTGTTCAACTGCTCTGCAGTTGTTTTGGGTGCAGCTGGTTTTTAAAAAGTCTGCAAAATATCCATTCAGTTGTCAACAATTTTGGTGCTGCATGGTCTCTCAATTAACTTCACTAATGTTAGTAGTTTTCCAAATTTTTTCCAAATGTTTGTTTATTTTTCTGAAGTGAGAAAAGTTAAATGTTTCCTCCCTCCTCTATTTTCTAACAGATAATCCTTTTACTCACATTCAGCATTCAAATCAATGTTTGGTTCATTTCTACAGTTTGTTCTTGAGCATCTGTACCTTGGTTGAGAGTCTGCCAGCATCCAGCTGAAGGAAGAGCTTTTGAAGTACTTCAAAGAAGGTCTTCAGTTCTTTAGGATAACTGAGGTTCAGTGCATATATTACACCCATTAAGAGTGCACATGCAGAGGTGACGTCTCCCAGGTCATGTAGAACTTCAACACCCTCAACCACTATTCCAACATCAGCTGGAGGTGTGGTGGCATCACCTCCCTCGACTTTGATGATATAGATGCCAAGGGTAAGTTGCTCAAGCTCCCTCTGTGTAGCGGTACCATCAGTATCCTTTACATAGGGGAGAAAGAAAGGACACAACGAATGTATGAAATCACAGATTTTTGTAGAATTCCAAAGATTAACTTTTGCCTTTCAGGTTTCCTTTTACTGAAAATAGCATGATACTTCAAAAAGTGCTATTTGTGTAAAAATAAGATAAAGCGGTGCTGATTGATTCCATCAAAATTTTAGAGAATGAATCTGTCACCTGAGTTATTTCATCTAATATATATATATATCTTAGAGTTGGCTGTCGTTCCAACAGATTGGAGCACTAACGAAGCCACATCCAGGGCACCAACGAGCCATCATCGTCAGTGGCCTTGGGAACACCCCCACAGAGGTTAAAATTGAAATTGATTCATTACAGGTAGAAACTAAACTATTAAAATTACCAACCAGGTATTCCTTGAAGAGGATGTTCGGGTCTTCGTTCAGGTAGATACAGAGCGCCCTGAGGATGCACTCCCTCCTCTTTTCAACAGATTCATTCTAAAGAGAGAAAAAAAACACAGATATTATTCTGACTGTTAACTTGTCAGTATACTTGTCAAAACTGACTAGTCAACATCAATTTATAATTCTATATTGGTCACTACCGATAGCAAAACATACCTCTGTGACTGGGATCAAAATCCTGCTGATGTTGGTCCCTGCAGAGCCTCCTTTCTTCTTGAACACTTTGATGAGCTGGGCAGTGTGTTGGTCAAGCTGTGCATGGAACTTTGAGACGAGGGGACCAGTAGTGATCCTCACAAATTCTGCTTCCACCTGAAAACATAATGTCCACAAACAACATATTATTGGTACCTATTAAAACATTTAAAAACAGAAATACTCTCACAAGAACGTACAAAAAACAGGCTGTGCTGTAATGTAACAGCATTTCCTGTGTTACATTTTACACAAAATGATTAACATTCCCATGTAACTGGAAGCAATTACAACTCTCTCTCCCCTGCCCTCCACGTCTCTACACTGTCACTATCCAACATAGCAGAATTGCAAAAAATAAAAATAAAAAAAATTGTTGACTATAGCTGATTTAAAAAGCATTTCAAACCTCTGCCACAGTGAACAGTCCTGGCCATCTGATCTTGAACTCTGCAATCATGGGCTTGTCTCTGACGACCTCCTGCCTTCTGTATGCGAAGGTCTTAGCCATCTTTTCTTTGACAACTTTATCATTATGTCTCTTCTTGACCTCAGATAACAATGCCAATCTTTCCCCTTCAAGGCTGTCCTGGGTCTCTCCAGCAGGATAGGGAGGACAAAAATTTACTTCAGCTTTCCTCGGTTTTTTGACATCATAGGCTGGCTGACACCTATCTGCAGGTTTGCGCTTGAGTGAACTGATGCTCAGTTCTGGGCACCCCAAGTTTCTAAGTTTTGTCCTGTAGTTTGCCATCTTATATTTAAGGCTTATTTTCCAGCCGTAGAAACCACTGAAGGATCCCTGTTCTCTCAAACATGGATGTGCTTTGATTAAAGCTTCAGCAACAGATTCGATTTCCATGTTTGAGGGATATGCCTTGAACTTGATGATTTCCTGAGCCAGACTGTCCAAGATGTCTGATTTAAGTTTATGACCGGGGGTCAGAAGAACTCCATTTGATACGAAGTCCTGGTTTGCACTTTGAAGTTGCATCTCCACATCATATGAAAACTTTGGAATTTGGAATTCTGTGGGCCAATGTGATCGAGGAGATTCTGAATCAGAGGAGAGTATTAATGTGTCAGAAGATGACAAGGATGCTTCTTCCCCACTCTGGTTCATGCTGCTTTGGCTGAGGTCTAGAGTATCTGACAAGTGGATGATTTTCACTGTGCTCTTGTCTTGAATGTCGCAAATTTGGTTAAGGTTAACAAACTCGTTACCAAAGTCACTGTCCATGTACTGTAGTCTAATGTCCCCCTCTATATCAAACTGACGTTTGATCTCATTTGCAAGATCCTCAACAGACGTTGGCATGCCTGATTCTATGGTCAGTTTTTCAGCATTGTTTGAACCAAGGATAATCTGCAGTTTTACTGGTGCAGCCATCATCCAAATGCGTCAGTCTAGAGAAAATGAAAACACAAGTATAAAGTCATTAAATATGTATAAATTAAAAGCATTCAAATTAGAAAGAAACCAACTGACTTTAGTCATATGTAAAACAAACAGGACACTGAAGCAAACATTGAGCAATCCACAGACAGAAGCCAGTGACATATTGATAGTAGCATGGAAAACGAAGTGTCATACTATGGTTAACAGTGCTCAAATCAGTTGCTTTAGGTTGGAATAGGCAATATGACATTTTTGACCAAATACCTCAATATTGATATTGTGATGATATAGTGGGGGTGCTTCCACAAAATATTTACACAACTAGATTTTTGATCATAATCATAATTTTAATAACTATGTGGGTAAAAGCAAATAATTGCTAGTTCAGAAAATGTCCTCACTTTAATGTAATGTATGAATGAATAAATGAATGAATGAATGAATGAATGAATGAATGAATGTAGCCTTTGAAACCTAGGAAGAGACAACACTTATGCCATATTCTAATATTTCAATATCCAAAATCACAGATGATATCAAGTCTCATATCACAATATCAATATGATATCAAAATATTGCCCAACCCTACCAGTGACATGGAGTTAGTGCATACACAGAAACAGGTTAGTAAACAGCCAAGTGGAAAGAGTTGATGGGTTAGTATTAGGTGCTCATGCTTGAGAGATAAAGTGCACATTTAGTAGGCTATCAATTAAAGCCATTTACTCACATATTTAACATGTGCTTTTAATATATGGATATCTTTTGAATGTAACCAGTCGAAGGGGCCCAACAAAGTAGTCATGTAATGGGCACTTCTCTGCCAGTTCGCTGTGTGTTATCAGGGACATTGTGCCAGTTGGACATGGTTGCAGTTCAAAGGCCCGGTAGTGCTCCCTAAACCAAGCTGAGAACATCTTCACTATGAAACTCAGCGTATCCTGAATTACACATATTCTTATTATCTCTCCAAATTCAGGTTCACTCCAACACAAGGCTTTCCACTTTCCGCTGCATGTTTGACATGTTCTTTGTGTTCATCTTTGGATCTAAGACTAAACTCACCCGACAGAACCTGCTTGGTCTGAAAATCACTGAAACGCCCCATGCAAAATCGACAAACATACTCTCCTGAAAAACTTTCCACAAAGCCCGCAATCCCATGGGCACCCAGATTGTCTGCGGCTACACATTGTACTGTGCCTTTAATATTTTTTCCAATCTGTGGGACAAACACACCATGCTCTTCCAAGACAACCAGATCACGCAAAAGAGGTTCAAGCACTTTCCCATATCCGTATTCCTTGATGTAGTTACTTTTACACAGTACTGCCAAGTAGATGGATGACAAAGAGGAGTGCTGGCCTGGGGGTAAGTTGCTCAAAATCCAGTACATGGCACAAAGTTTATGCTTCTTTCTGGAAGTGCCCAGAGGGTTGCACACTTCAAACTCATCAACATAAAGGGTCACACTTATTCTCAACTCCCCTGAAGATAGGAACTCATTTTGTTTGAAAAACTCTCCATCCTGAAATGATTTGTATTCTTGTTGTGCAGTTTCATTTTGGTGAGCACTGTAGTTTTCTACTACATCATCAATTATACCATCTTTGCTAAGGAGCTGCTGCAATGACTGCAATAATGGTACATATTGGTAGGTATGGTTGCGCTCCTTATCCAAAACATATTCAACTGGTTCGATTACTTGAAACTTGTCTTTGAAGTACCGTTTCCGCTTAAAAGCAGTGCCAAGTGGGCCCTGATCACCAATTGCTTTGGTCAAGGGATTAGCAAGACAGAAGGCAGAGGCCAATTCCTCAGTTTCTTTTGCATCAAGAGCAAGATTATGCTTAGTACAAAAATCTGAAACAATGGCATTTAATGTAGTCTGGGATGCAGAACTCATTAGGAAGTGCAAATCCTGTAAAAGTTCATCGACTGCATTACTGGGAACATGGAGTATGTTTTCCAGCTTAAGCAACACTGCTACAAGTTTCTCTTCTATCATCTTCTCAAGACTTTCTGAGCAGTCTCTCTGAAAACTAGACTGCACTTCAAGCTGGGCTTCTTCTGATTCTTCATTGTCTCCATGTTCACCTGAAACACTTGAGCTTTCAAAACTGTCTCTTTCTGCAACTATTCCAGGTTTAAAGTCACTGTAAGAATAACCAAGGTGCTTTCTATTTTTATGTGATTTAAATGTCCCATAAATATTTGTCCTAAATGTACAACCCTTGAACATGCAGGGGACTGTTTCATTGGCTTTGAGATGCAAATTTATATGAGCAAAATACTCCTTTTCAGAAGCAACTTCAGAGAACCCAGAAACATGACAGGTGAATGTCGCTGATGCCAATGTTTGCCGTGATGTTTCTCTTGTGTGGACTCTACACAAATGTGACCTGAGTGCATTCCATGACTTAGATGTACATGGACAACTACTATATGGGCAAGGATATGGGTGCCTGCGCCCATAATGTGGATGTTTTAATCTGTAATGTTTAAGTAACTGGCCTCTAGTTGAGGTCTTTGAACTGCAACCTTTACACTGCCACATTCAAATCTGGGAGGGGGAGGGGAAGGGGGAGGGGGCAAAAAACAAACAAAAAAAGACACAAAGGATATATTGGTAAAGGAAACTTAATTTGTAAAACAGTTTTAAGAAAGAAAAGGCTGACTGTTAACATACCACTGGCAAGCTCGGCAGTGCCGTCTACACCACATCCACAAGTTAGGAAACAGCTATCACACCCAGGATCTGAAATTCATCATGTTAATAGGATTCATAAATTAATGTAGTTCATAACTTGTTTTAAAGAGAACTAAAAGATCAAAAAAAATAAAAACACATATTCAGAACGAGAGCAAGAGAATTAATCTGTCATCTGATAAATGTTTCTTAAAATAAAAATACTGGCAACTCAATTCACAGTAATTAAAGTAGCGGACCTGTTTTGAGTACAGTGGTATGGGCAGAGAGGAGGAAGCATGAATCAGGACTCACTCTCTAATCAGGACCTGAAATATTGCAACATTATTACGATTATTACGAAAAGAGAGAAAGAGAAAAACATTATAAATATGTTAACAGATTAATTATTGGTGTGTTTTGTACAGGGTCCTACAATAGATTCCTTTCCTTTAAACCTACTTTCATGTCAGTCCTCACCATGATTTAAATGCACTCAATCCAAGTAAAAAACAAAACAACACTTTACTGATTGGGCTAGGGGGCACAAAATATTCCATAGTGTACATAAATATGCAAAGTAAACTTTCAAATCCATCACAAAGTGGATCAGTCCTGCTGTACTGCTTTTTCTGTATTAAATGCAGCTAGATGGCTTAAGTTTGTTTATTCTTCTTTGAAAGAATATGAACAAACTTCTTTTGACAAGATATGCTGACTTCATCTGTACAAAGCATAGTAAAACATCAGAGAAAGTGTGATACAATATCATAGCTGGGCCCTAAGAAAATGAACTGTAGAGGTATATTGTTTGTTTGTTGTTATGTTCACTTCACTTTGTAACTGATTTCTGCAGCTGTAATGCAAAATTAAATTCACACCAATGGTGACCTGTGGTAATAGCTACTTCTAATCTTCAACGACAGCTCGACATTTCAGGACCACAATAGCTCCTCTTTGGGACTATCTGTGTCACACTTTAAGAATAAGCCTAAAGCTCCTTAGCAAAGCATTATAAAAAAAAATAAAAGTAAAACACAAAAACAACACTGTTAGTTAACAGTTAAGGTAATTATACTTACATATAACTCTATTGCCAGTCATGTCTTCAAAAATGAGTAGGATGAAGAGCAGCCTAAAGTTGTATCCACCTGCAAATGGCGAGAGGATCCGATTAGAGTTAACTCTTCAGTGAGGGAAAAAGAAGCACACTCAATTTCATAATTTATAACATTAAATTTAAAAGGTAGAGTCTGGGGGGGGGGTTGAGCAAAAATACAAGCTAGACTTGCAGCAAAGAAGGAGGGCTACCCCAGTAGCTGTCCGGGACGTTTACAAGTGTTGGCACCTCTCTCTCTCAGCAGCAGGACCGCAAAGAAAATACAGTCTGAGTGAAGCCCTGGAGCCGCTGACTGATATACGGCCGCCACTAACAACTAAAGCCTCGACTGGTAACGAGTATGAGGGCTGTTGTGCTGAGCTAGCCGAAGCTAGCTAGCTTGGTGCTAACTTCGGCTAGCGGTAGCGGTTAGCATCCGCCGCTAACCCCCGCTTCCAAGCTCATTACAACGGCTCTACTACTCGTTACAACATAACACAAGAGGCTCCCGTTGTTGATGACATTTTACCCTTGGCAAATACCACTGGTGCTTTACTTTAGTAGCTAAGTTAAGGGGTAAAAGCAGACCGACCTAACAAGGTAGTGTTACCGTGCGTTGTCTACTGCTCTCTGAAACACAAACACTTCGGAAATATAGAAGAAGTGTTCTATCACAAACACACAATTAAATCATGCTCAATATGTACGGATGAAAAATGTCCCCCTACCTCTCTCAAGTCAGAAGACGAGGAAATTCGGTGGTAACTTCACCGCCAACACGCGGAAGCTGGTTCAGTAAGAGTTTGCGCATGCGTATTCTGAAGCATTTGAATCTTCTTCTTACCGCCACCTTCAGGGTGTAATAAGTATTTCAATCATAATTCACTTAAATTAAATGGTTTGTGTTTAACCAACACATAATTATTTTGTAAACATGACGAAAGACACAATTACATGGACTTTATTAGAAAAAAATATTTCAACTTAACAAAAACATGTATTTTAATTAAACTGAAAACATAAAAATAATATACAGTGAACAACCCATCTCATTCACTTTTTTGAGTGCATATCTTCAATTATGAATTCCAGACAGTGCATAGTAAACATCCGTAATGACTAAAAATACAACTTGCTGTGTACTACCTGAGTAATCTAACATGTACAGTAAATCACATTATATTGACAATTGGAAAAATAAAGTCAACACTATTTAATTGAAAATTTCCATTGATATTTATTAGAACATTGTTTAAACTTCAAGGAGGTACGGTAGTTTGAAAAAAATCCAGTCTAGAAAATATGGCGACCACACAGCAAGATGAGGGTGTGTGTGTGTGTGTGTCGTACAGGAAAGAAAAATCACCTCAAACCCTAAAAATAGGGGTGGTAATCTGTTTCAGTTTGATAAAAAAAAATAATAGTGGAAAAAAAAGCCTCCCAGTCACCCAAATAAATCAAGAGGTAGATGAAATAATGCATACAGCATTACTAGTAAACAAGTTAGATAGCCTTTTTTTCAACAAAGACATAACATTATTGGTGAACCACAACCCAAAGCCAAAGCTACAGTCACCACACACATTAAAACTCACCTATGTACTTGCAACACACTGACACAGAGAATTTTCACTTGAATACACACCTGTCCTTTTGCTAGCACACAGCCTGACCATGACCACAGTATGTTCCATAACGTGAACATTGAAACAATCATAGTGGCTTGTTTCCAATTATCAGTGTTCACAGTAAACACAAAAATGGGAAAATTCAGTTATAGTTCCATTAAAAAAAAAAGCCTCCCACCTGCCCAAAAGAAAAGTTCAAAAAGCGGAAGAGGTAGGTGACACAATGCATGTCTTAAGATATCAAGCAAACAAGTTGGATAGCCTTTTTTTTTTTTCTTCAACAAAAGGACTGTCCCTGGAGTCAGAAATGTGTGTGCAAGTTCGTATGTATAACAGAGGGAGATTTGCGCACACAATTTAGCAGCCAAATCTACAGTCACCACACATTCATCTATGTACATACAACACACTGACACAAAGAATTTCCGCTTGAATACACAACTGTCCTTTTGCTCTATGTTGCATAGCACATGGCCTGACCATGACCACAGGATGTTCCATAATGTGAACATTGACAATTATTGGCTTGTTAGGGCCACGGGGCAACGCACCGAGGCACTATTGTTATACTGCGTGTTTCTTCTTCTTATTTTTCATCTTCCTCCAAAAGTTCGGCACTTAACTTGTCCTACAGCTTGAGGAGTTGTAGGAGACATTATATATCAAAATGTGCAGTTCGATCGGGATTGGTGTGCTATTACTTTTCTCTATGAAATACGAATTTTTCGCGACGTAAGTTGCAAAAAACTGCAAAAATTCTCCATTGGAATGAATGGGACGGGCGAAAAAGAACAATCATTGGAGTTTTTCAAACGTCTACTGCTCAGGCATACTTTCACCTAGAGACTTAATTTAAAACTTTAAACTGTAGACACAAGTCTTGTGTGTTGGTGTATTAATCCACATTTTGAAGGTCATATAGTTTTTGATCAATCACTGTTCAATGACCATGATCATTTTTGGAGAAATTTTGAGATTATAATGGGTGTGTATTGCACGGAATGTTCGTGTTAGGAGTGGGTGACATCATCAGCTAGAGTGGGAAAAATTGTCTGAAACTTTTCTCTTTCCACGCTCCTCCTGGCCACAAATTACACTCTACACACATGATTTTTTCCACAGTTGTAGACAAACTTGTTCTGTCTCTCACAATGTGCTCATCAAAGCAGAGACTTACAGAATTTAAATTGTGAGCCTCTCAGTGCAGTCACGTCTCTCTCTGCTCCTCATTGACTCTAATACAAAGATTTTCCAGAAGGGACCCCTGTTTGAAACTCGCCCGCATCTCTAAAATATTTACTGTAGAAACACCAAAAGCATATCAAAGTGTTCAGGAAGTCCTTACGCCGCCCAGGATCTGCTGTTTTTTCTGATAGGAGCTACCGTTTTGTCGCTATAAGCCCAAATGTGAGACCAGCGCAGAGGGAGAAAATCGCCCTTTTTCTCCACGTTTCTGGCTGGGGTGGCTCTGTCGTCATTGACAACCACCTCAAGTTGCCATGGCAACCTCTGAGCCTGGGGGCCAGAGCCCCTGTCTTCCATACATTTATGTCAAGACTCTGTCAAACACAACAACACACACTCCTCTACCACACACATGCACGCATACACACAAACACACAGGCAACTTTATGTGATCACAGTTACAGATAGATATATATATACATACACACACACACACACACACCAACACACACACACACTACAGGTAACTTTATGTCATTACAGTTACAGGTACACACACACACACATAAACACAGACACACACATACCAACACACATATGCGCGCGTATGCGCGCACACTCCCCACTCACACACACACACACACACACACAGATGACTTAATGTGATTATGGCTCCTCAATATCAGTGCTCAGTACAAGATGATCATGTGTCTGTCTGATTAGTTTGGTCGTGGGTTTGATTCCCATGTTGACAGAGATGGTACCCCCGGCAGTAGCCCCCCGTGGCCCTTTCAAAATTTCCCAGAGGGAATTTTCTAGTTTCCAATTACTAGTGTTCACAGTAAACAAAAATCACCCAAAACTCTAAAAATCGTGGAAAAAGTCTTTCATAGTTCCATTCAAAAAAAAAAAAAAAACCTCCCACCCACCCAAAAGAAAAGTCCAACAACTGGAAGAGGTAGGTGACTTAATACATGTCTTAACATGAAATCAAGCTCGAGAGCCTGGATAGCCAGTTCACTGATAAAGTCTGTTCTTCAGGACTTGGACTTTTTTGGACAGTGCATTACTTTCAAGTTCCATGACCACCTTCTGTAGCACTTCAAAGGTATACTTGAGTTCAGCAGGGTAGTTTAAGTTCAAACAATATCTTAAGCCAAACAAAATGGCAGCAGCTAGGGGACCAGTGTCCAAATCCTGCATCACAATCTGGGACTCGAGGACGATGCCAACGTCATTTGGTTTTTCACCTGCATCTCTGTGTTTCAAGACGTATATACCCACAGTGGTTTCCTCAATGGATTCCTGGAGAAGGGAATCATCTGCTGCCTGTACAATGCACAAAAAGAATCAAAGTGTGATTACACTACATGCCTACATACTGCATATATGTATTGAGTAATTTATTAAGATAATCAAATCAAACTTTATTTATAGGGCACTTTTCATACAGAACAGTAACACAAAGTGCCTCACAGAGGCTCAAAGTCACACACTTTGTTATTAAGATCACTACCATTTTATCCTACAACTTACCTGACTGTAAAGTAATTACAATGGGTAGATGCTTTAAAACTTATACAAAATATGAAAGATAACATCTCAACATACTAAGTAATGCTTACCACATACTCTCTCAATAGATTCTCCGGGTCCTCGTTCAGGTAAACACAGAGTGCCTTTATGACACATTCTCTTCCCAGATCCACATCATTATTCTGAGGCAGAAAAGAAGGAGCACAAGTTGTTTTGTTTGAGTTCTTGTCTGTGTAAATTCTCATTTGTCCATTCAATCACGTGTTACACCCACCCACCCCCAGAGAGTATACTTACTTCATCCATTGGTGCAATGATGCCCATTAGGCGTCTGCCAATCTGCCCTCCTCTGTTTTTAAAAGTTTGAGCAGTTTCTCAGAGTGAACATCTAATTGCGATAGAAATCTGGACTGCAGGGGCATTGTCGTGATCCATTTGAATTCAGTATTTATCTGAAAATGAGAATGATTTAAGACATCAACATACAATATGGCAGCAATTCTTTAAAAAAAAAAAAAAAAAAGAACAATCAAGTTATCATGACCAACAGTAAGTTAAAATTAAATTAGAACATGTGTACAGGAGCCGAATAATTCAAAAAAAGTTCCTTTTCCTTTTATTGCTTTTTTTTCTAGTTATCTTATGTCATGATCATACTTTTAAAAAAAAATCATTCATACCCTCCAAATATTTTTCAGCTTAAACTTGGTGCTTAACAATTGATTTAGCTTGGGAGAGGGTCTACCAGCAGTTAATTGTACACAACTTTGTCAAATGAAGGTAATTCAACATAGGAACCATACAGATTTAATTTTAGTTTGTTTGTAGTGTGAGCGAGAGAGAGAGAGTGAGTGAGTGACTGTATGAGAGAGAGAGAATAAATCACATACCTCGCCTACTTCAAAAAGTGCTGGCCATCTCGCCTGGAAGTCACTTATCATTGGTGTGTCACGAACCACTTCCTGTCTCCTGTATGCAAACGTCTTCTCCATTTTCATCCTTACTGCTTCCCTGTTGTTCTTCTTCTTAACATCTGAAAGAAGCTCCATTCTCACACTCTCAAGACTCTTCTCAGATTCTCCAGTAGGATAGGGGGGACAGTAGTTCACTTCAGACCTTCTTGGTTTTTTAATGCCAAAAGCAGGGCTTGATTTGCCCTCTGGTTTGTGCTTGAGAGAGTTTATTGTCACCTCAGGACAGCCAAGCTTTCTCAGGTGAGTGCGGTAGATTGCCAATTTGTTCTTCAAGCTGCATTTCCACCCAGCATATCCAGAGAGGGAGCCTTTCTCGGTCAGGCAAGGATGCTTTGAGATTAGAGCCTCTCCAACTGTGTTAAAGTCTTTGTCAGAAACATAAAGTTTGTACCGAACAATTTCTTGCACTAGGCCCTCAAGAATGTTCGACTTCAGTTTAGGGTCCGGAATAAACACTGTACCCTTTTCCCTGTAAGCTGCATTGCCCTGCTCAAGTTTCAACTCGGCATCATAACTAAACTGAGGAACACAAAAGATGCTCGGCCAAGATGACCGAGAGCTGGATGACTCTGACTCCGGTGAAGAGAGTATGTCAGTGTCAACGCATCCAGGGATGAGGAATCATTAAGGGAGTGATGGGCAGCTGAGGTGGGAAGGATATGAGGACACTGAGGAGTTGAGGAATCTGTCATGGCAATCACTCTAATTGTCCCTCTATCCTGTACTTCATCCATAGAAGTGAGGTTCATGAAGTCATTTCCAAATAGTGCATCCATAAACTGAAGTCTGGAGTTAAAGTCAAGTCCACATTGTCTTTGTACCTCACTAACAAGTTCATCAACAGATCCAGGGAATCCATTTTGGAAAGCCATCCTTTGGCTGCTGTTTTCACCAAGGAGCACTTTGAGAAGTGTCGGGGAATTCATCCTTCTACGTCTCAGTCTGTAAAAGGAATAAAAGTGACAAAAAGGGAAAAAAGATTAATACTTATTGTTTTATACTAATCATAGTATTTTACTTATGTCAACACACCAATTGATGCAACATGATAATAGGTTTCTCATTTTCAGTTTACTCAAATATAGTATGACCACTTGGCCAGAGAATTGATTCTAGTCCCACTTTCATTTTGTAATTTGCCAAACTACTACTTGATAAAATCCATCTGAACTAGCTTAAAGTTCATCCTGAAAAGTAGACAGAGGTGCATACAAATGAGAAGCCTAGGATGTCACCCACAAGAATCAGTATGACATGCAATACAGCATGACCTATAATGGATATACAAAGGGATTTCAGAGAAACTCCCATGGACAAAAAAGCACAAAAAAATAGTGTCTGAATGTGAAAATAGATTTGATGATACACAGACTGGAGTCTGTCACTGTCCCTAAGACAAATGTCTTGTGACAAAAAAAACAAAAAAACAAAACATACAACTCAGCATTCACATTACCATATCACCAAATGTATGTGTGTAAAAAAAAAAGAAAGAAATTTCTTTAGACTGAAAATGTATCTTATTGTTATTAATTGTTCAGTCCTACTATTAATCAACATTTTGGTGGTTAACCAACCTTTTTATGATGCGATTTGAAGCCTTTTTAAGGTCACCATATGACTTGATCCAACTGTGTAAGAGGCCAGTGGATAGGGGTCAGTGAGTTCACTGAGCGCCACAAGTTTAACTTCTCTGGATGGTGACAAGCTTAGCTCAAAGGCTCTGTAGTGTTCAGTGTACCACCCGCACAGCACTTTCACAATGAGGAACAACATCTCATTGATTACACACATCTGAATAATTTCAGCGAACTCTGGTAATCCACCTACTGATCTGTGGGCAGCTATCATGCCATTGCTGTAGGCTTTGCCATTGCTTGATGCATTCTTAGCAAGATGCACTTCAGATATGCTAGGGCATTTTAGCTTTATAGCCTCAGCTACTTCCTCCTTCAGGACATCAACTGGAACTGTGGAGACAGTAGATACATCTAGGCAAGATTTACCATAAAATGGTGAGCTTATGTGAAATGCAATCATCAGTTGATGTTTTGAAGCCAAAGTCAGTGGTAAATTCTTAAAGCAACTTGTGTGTTTCACAATGTTCTTAAAGAAACTATGTTTGGCTTCAAATCGCATTGTCCAAACTGTGACTAGGGGGCCAAAACACACAAATGGGAGCAGCCTCAGTAGGCTCCAGTTTTCATGAGCGTTGCCACCAATAGTTTTCCAACCCAAGAAACTCTGTGGTACAATGTGTGGGTTGTTTGTTTTGTCAGACCATTTATAGGGGAAAGTCAGTATAGCTTTATTTAGTTCATGTAATTTAAATAACTTCTTTGATATCATTAATGCCAAGCAGTGGGCCAGCTCAACAGGCACAATGCCCTCAAATATATTGTGAGCAACATCAGGCGGAAAACCGGAGACAACATGAAAATGAGAAAGCGTTTTGGTAACAATGCACTCTCTCTTAACTCCAAAGCAGTGTGTATCCTTCTCACAATATGATTTTACATGATCTGCATGGCCCTCTCTAGTTCTAAGGCTGAAAGTACCACAAGCAACACAGTGATTCCTGAAATCACAACTCTTCGCTGTGCAAAAGCAACAGACATAATCACCAGAAAAATTTTCTATGAACCCTGCAATACCATGCGCACCCAGGTTGTCAGCCACAATACTCAGTACTGTACCTTTAAGAGATTTACCTAATAAAGGAACATAGACGCCATGTTCCTCAAGAATTTTAAGATCTTGAAGAAGTGGTTCCAAGACTGTTTTATAACCATATGCTTTTATATCACCACTTTTGCAAAGCACTGCAAGATAAATAGATGATAAAGATGAGTGGGAGCCTGGTGGCAGGTTACCTAGCATCCAGTAAACACCACAAAGTTTGTGTTTTTTCCGAGAGGTGCCGAGGGGATTGCAGGTCTCAAAATCATCCACATAGAGAGGCAGTGACATCCGTAACTCCTCTGCATTTAGGAAGCTGTTTTCCTTAAAATGCAAACCATCTTCAGGGGACCTGAAATTCAAGAGATGGGTCAAGTTCAATGTCCTGCTGCCCTCTATGATTTTCAATTATCTTATCAAGAATGGCCTTATTATTTAAAATTTGCTGCAAAGATTTCGACAGTGGGACATACTGAAAGGTGTGTTTCTTTTTATGATCAAGTCTGTAACTAACTGGTGCCACAACACAGAATTTTTCCTTATAAAATTGTTTATGTTGATATGAAGTACTAAGAGGGCCACCTTTTTCAATTGCTTTTGGAACAGGGTTAGGTGAGCATAGTGCTGTGGTGATTTCTGTAACTATAGAGTCATCAACTTGTAGGTTGTGATGCTTAAGGATATCTGTCACAACACCTCTAGATAGTGTGACTGATGCTGTGTTTATCAAGTAGTAAAGTTCTTGCAAAAAATCATCAATTGCCGTGCCTGGCACATGAACTAAATATTCCAACTTCAGTAGGGCTGCTGCAAGCTGCTGTGCAATTGCACTTGGAAGTGCTTTGTGTTGATCTTGTGAAGAATCAGAAACTTCCTCTAACACACACACTCCTCGTCCTGGCGATCAGCAAACGAATCATCTGATGGTGGAGATGCTATTGTTATTGTTTTTACAATACCTGGTAGAAAATCAGCTAATATGTGAGGTGTGTGTCGGCAACTTATGAGACTTAAAGTTTCCATAAATACTTGTTTGAAAACTACAGCCAACAAACATGCAACATACATTTTCATTTCTCTTCAGATGTGTGTTGATATGAACAAAAAGCTCCCTTTCATTAGCTAAATTTTTGCACGCACATAAGTGACAGCTGAAAATAGACAACTCTTTTAGAGTCTGACCATCTTGTGTGGAATGCACTCTACTTTGAGAGATGATTAAAGCATTCCATGTCTTAAATGTACAGGGACATTTAGAATACGTACATGGATAATTTATGGTGCGTCCAAAATGTGGGTGTTTGAGTTTATAATGGTGAAGTAAGTCAGACCTACTTTGCACTGCGACTGAACACCCTTTACACTGCCACATTCACTAGAGAAAGAGAGACAAACAAATGGAAGTTCAGCTCACCCGTTAAACTGTTTTGTGTAATCCTGAGAGACTAATTATTAGAAACACATCTCCAAAATAGTTTCAACAAAAAATGAGCATTAAAACCTTAAAGACAGGATTTACAGCAATTATAATTACTCACAATAATTTTGAAAATAATATCATTAATATTATCATTATCATCATCATCATCATCATGCTGAGAAATTCTTGTTTAAACACATCCAGTAAATCAACAAAAGCAATTGAATAGTAATACTCACCACCACTACAGAGCCTTTGACACAGCACCCAGAGACATACCTTACATCAAATATTGGCCTTAGCTGGAGGATATCTACAGAAAGAAAAAATGTTAAACTCATCCGAAGGCAGGACATATCAATTATAAAAGAGCTAGGTTGATAATGAACTTAAGGCAGTGTTTCCCACAGGTTTTCACGGACCGTCCGGCGCGACCTGTCCATGTGCCAGTGTTTGTGTGTGTAAGTCTGTGTGTGTGCGACAGCACGCGAGAGAGAGTGCAGCGGAGGAAAGAGACTGTGGCGGAGTTAGTTAACGGGAAAACACCGAAAGCCACTGTTGTATCGAAAATACGTCCTGGCCGTCCATAGTCAATTATTACTCTCCCTTTCTGCCTTACCTATGGCGTTACTGCAGCCATGTTTCACCAAGGCCAATGTCAGAGTTACGTTACCCATCCCCCACACTCGTTTAATATCTCCGGCGGGTGTCGACTTGAAAAGTAAAAAGACGGCGCATGTTCGATGAATTTTCCCATACAAACTAGTTGCCGTGCACACATTAACCTTACAAAACATAAAAAATAAATGTAAAGATATTCAAGGATGGCAGGCATGACCGCCACCATTAGCAACCAGTTGAATGGCCGAACGTTGGCATGAAGATTGACTTGGATTTACTCGACATTACCGGCAAGTAGAGAGCTAAGCCTTTTAAAACCTTGATTATAAACACTCTGCCTCTAACACTGGTTCATATTTGACACGTTTTTATTACCTTTATTGTGTCCCGAGCAGCCCAAATCCACAGAAAATATCAAGGCGAGGGAGAAAATGGCGGCGCTTGCAGGTCTTCAGCAACCGTTTTCTGTCCAGGAGCCCGCCCCTAGGAGGCGGGGTTTTCAACTTCCGGCTGACAAAAGATAACTTCTTCCTTTCTTCTTCAAATGATGGAGACATGCAGGTTTTAAATTCCCCAATATTGAAATGCTTTTAAAAGATTTAATCATGTTTTGGAGAGAAATACAAATCAATTGTATAGCATATACAAAATGCATGCTTGTAAACTGAACAACCCTCCTTCTTCCATTTTTTCAGTGCACAGAACAGCCAGGGATTGACCCCCAAACACATTTCAGCCAGGAAAGCGTCCTTCCTGCACTGCGCAGCATCATTCCCTCCGCAGTGGAACAACAACAAAAAAAAAAGCCGCGGGTCTCTCAGCGAGAGGAGCGCAAAAGTGACAGCGGCCAAGCTCAATGCACGAAGTGGGCACTTTCGGCCAAGAAAGATCCAGGGATTGGCCATTCCACTTTTTTCAGCTGACAAGGCGATCCCTGTGCACGGACACGCTTCATTCTCAGCACATTTGACAAATGGCGCATTTCTCTCAGCGAGAGGAGCTGAAAAGTGACAAAAGCCCAGCGCAGTCTGCCAGCTGCCCGGTTTGGCCACAGAACAGGCAGGGATTGACCCCCAAACACATTTCAGTTGAGAAACCGGCCTTCCTGCACTGCGCAGCATCATTCCCTCCGCAGTGGAGAAAAGCAGCGGGTCTCTCCGCCAGCGGAGCGCAAAAGTGACAGCGTCCAAGCCCAATGCACAAAGTGGGCACTTTGGGCCCAGAAAGAGCCAGGGATTTGCCATTCCAATTATTTCACCTGACAAGGCGGCCCCTGTGCACAGCCCCGCTTTATTCTCAGCACATTTGAGAAATGGCGCATTTCTCTCAGCCAGAGGAGCGGAAAAGTCACACAAGCCCAGCGCAGCCTGCCAGCTGCACGGGTTGGCCACAGAACAGGCAGGGATTGACCCCCAAACACATCCCTGCTGAGAAACCGGCCTTCCTGCACTGCGCAGCATCATTCCCTCCGTAGTGGAAAAAAAAAAAAAGCCGCTGGTTTCTCCACCGGCGGAGCGCAAAAGTGACAGCGTCCAAGCCCAATGCACAAAGTGGGCACTTTGGGCCCAGGGAGAGGCAGGGGCTGGCCATTCCACTTATTTGAGCTGACAAGGCGGCGCCTGTGCCCAGCCCCGCTTCATTCTCAGCACATTTGAGAAATGGCGCATTTCTCTCAGCGAGAGGAGCGGAAAAGTCACACAAGCCCAGGGCAGCCTGCCAACTGCCCGGGTTGGCCACAGAAAAGGCTGGGATTGACCCCCAAACACATCCCAGCTGAGAAACCGGCCTTCCTGCACTGCGCAGCATCATTCCCTCCGCAGTGGAAAAAAAAAAAAAAAAAGCCGCTGGTCTCTCCGCCGGCGGAGCGCAAAAGTGACAGCGTCCAAGACCAATGCACAAAGTGGGCACTTTGGGCCCAGGGAGAGGCAGGGGCTGGCCATTCCACTTATTTGAGCTGACAAGGCGGCCCCTGTGCCCAGCCCCGCTTCATTCTCAGCACATTTGACAAATGGCGCATTTCTCTCAGCGAGAGGAACGGAAAAGTGACACAAGCCCAGCGCAGCCTGCCAGCTGCCCGGGTTGGCCACAGAACAGGCAGGGATTGACCCCCAAACACATTTCTGCTGAGAAACCGGCCTTCCTGCACTGCGCAGCATCATTCCCTCCGCAGTGGAATAAAAAAAGCCGCTGGTCTCTCCGCCGGCGGGGAGCCAAAGTGACAGCGTCCGAACCAAATGCACAAAGTGGGCACTTTGGGCCCAGGGAGAGGCAGGGGCTGGCCATTCCACTTATTTGACCTGACAAGGTGGCCCCTGTGCCCAGCCCCGCTTCATTCTCAGCACATTTGACAAATGGCGCATTTCTCTCAGCGACAGGAGCGGAAAAGTGACACAAGCCCAGCGCAGCCTGCGAGCTGCCCGGTGTGGTCACAGAACAGCCAGGGATTGACCCCCAAACACATTTCAGCTGAGAAAGCGGCCTTCCCGCACTGCGCACCATCATTCCCTCCGCAGTGGAAAAAAAAACAAAAAAATCCGCGGGTCTCTCAGCGAGAGGAGCGCAAAAGTGACGGCGTCCAAGCCCAATGCACAAAGTGGGCACTTTGGGCCCAGGGAGAGGCAGGGGCTGGCCATTCCACTTATTTGAACTGACAATGCGGCCCCTGTGCACAGTCCCGTTTCATTCTCCGCACATTTGAGAAATGGCGCATTTCTCTCAGCGAGAGGAGCGGAAAAGTCACACAAGCCCAGCGCAGGCTGCCAACTGCCCGGGTTGGCCACAGAAAAGGCTGGGATTGACCCCCAAACACATCCCAGCTGAGAAACCGGCCTTCCTGCACTGCGCAGCATCATTCCCTCCGCAGTGGAAAAAAAAAAAAAAAAAAAGGCCGCCGGCGGAGCGCAAAAGTGACAGCGTCCAAGCCCAATGCACAAAGTGGGCACTTTGGGCCCAGGGAGAGGCAGGGGCTGGCCATTCCACTTATTTCAGCTGACAAGGCGGCCCCTGTGCACAGCCCCGCTTCATTCTCAGCACATTTGAGAAATGGCGCATTTCTCTCAGCGAGAGGAGCGGAAATGTCACACAAGCCCAGCGCAGCCTGCCAACTGCCCGGGTTGGCCACAGAAAAGGCTGGGATTGACCCCCAAACACATCCCAGCTGAGAAACCGGCCTTCCTGCACTGCGCAGCATCATTCCCTCCGCAGTGGGAAAAAAAAAAAAAAAAAAAGCTGCCGGCGAAGCGCAAAAGTGACAGCGTCCAAGCCCAATGCAGAAAGTGGGCACTTTGGGCCCAGGGAGAGGCAGGGGCTGGCCATTCCACTTAGTTGAGCTGACAAGGCGTCCCCTGTGCACAGCCCCGCTTCATTCTCAGCACATTTGAGAAATGGCGCATTTCTCTCAGCGAGAGGAGCGGAAAAGTCACACAAGACCAGCGCAGCCTGCCACCTGCCCGGGTTGGCCACAGAAAAGGCTGGGATTGACCCCCAAACACATCCCAGCTGAGAAACCGGCCTTCCTGCATTGCGCAGCATCATTCCCTCAGCACTGGAAAAAAAAAAAAAAAAAAAAAGCTGCCGGCGGAGCGCAAAAGTGACAGCGTCCAAGCCCAATGCACAAAGTGGGCACTTTGGGCCCAGGGAGAGGCAGGGGCTGGCCATTCCACTTATTTGAGCTGACAAGGCGGCCCCTGTGCACAGCCCCGCTTCATTCTCAGCACATTTGAGAAATGGCGCATTTCTCTCAGCGAGAGGAGCGGAAAAGTCACACAAGCCCAGCGCAGCCTGCCAGCTGCCCGGGTTGGCCACAGAACAGGCAGGGATTGACCCCCAAACACATCCCAGCTGAGAAACCGGCCTTCCTGCACTGCGCAGCATCATTCCCTCAGCAGTGGACAAAAAAAGCCGCTGGTTTCTCAGCCGGCGGAGCGCAAAAGTGACAGCGTCCAAGCCCAATGCACAAAGTGGGCACTTTGGGCCCAGGGAGAGGCAGGGGCTGGCCATTCCACTTATTTGAGCTGACAAGGCGGCCCCTGTGCACAGCCCCGCTTCATTCTCAGCACATTTGAGAAATGGCGCATTTCTCTCAGCGAGAGGAGCGGAAATGTCACACAAGCCCAGCGCAGCCTGCCAACTGCCCGGGTTGGCCACAGAAAAGGCTGGGATTGACCCCCAAACACATCCCAGCTGAGAAACCGGCCTTCCTGCACTGCGCAGCATCATTCCCTCCGCAGTGGAAAAAAAAAAAAAAAAAAAAAGCTGCCGGCGAAGCGCAAAAGTGACAGCGTCCAAGCCCAATGCAGAAAGTGGGCACTTTGGGCCCAGGGAGAGGCAGGGGCTGGCCATTCCACTTAGTTGAGCTGACAAGGCGTCCCCTGTGCACAGCCCCGCTTCATTCTCAGCACATTTGAGAAATGGCGCATTTCTCTCAGCGAGAGGAGCGGAAAAGTCACACAAGACCAGCGCAGCCTGCCACCTGCCCGGGTTGGCCACAGAAAAGGCTGGGATTGACCCCCAAACACATCCCAGCTGAGAAACCGGCCTTCCTGCATTGCGCAGCATCATTCCCTCAGCACTGGAAAAAAAAAAAAAAAAAAAAAGCTGCCGGCGGAGCGCAAAAGTGACAGCGTCCAAGCCCAATGCACAAAGTGGGCACTTTGGGCCCAGGGAGAGGCAGGGGCTGGCCATTCCACTTATTTGAGCTGACAAGGCGGCCCCTGTGCACAGCCCCGCTTCATTCTCAGCACATTTGAGAAATGGCGCATTTCTCTCAGCGAGAGGAGCGGAAAAGTCACACAAGCCCAGCGCAGCCTGCCAGCTGCCCGGGTTGGCCACAGAACAGGCAGGGATTGACCCCCAAACACATCCCAGCTGAGAAACCGGCCTTCCTGCACTGCGCAGCATCATTCCCTCAGCAGTGGAAAAAAAAAAGACGCTGGTTTCTCCGCCGGCGGAGCGCAAAAGTGACAGCGTCCAAGCCCAATGCACAAAGTGGGCACTTTGGGCCCAGGGAGAGGCAGGGGCTGGCCATTCCACTTATTTGAGCTGACAAGGCGGCCACTGTGCACAGCCCCGCTTCATTCTCAGCACATTTGAGAAATGGCGCATTTCTCTCAGCGAGAGGAGCGGAAAAGTCACACAAGCCCAGCGCAGCCTGCCAGCTGCCCGGGTTGGCCACAGAACAGGCAGGGATTGACCCCCAAACACATCCCAGCTGAGAAACCGGCCTTCCTGCACTGCGCAGCATCATTCCCTCAGCAGTGGACAAAAAAAGCCGCTGGTTTCTCAGCCGGCGGAGCGCAAAAGTGACAGCGTCCAAGCCCAATGCACAAAGTGGGCACTTTGGGCCCAGGGAGAGGCAGGGGCTGGCCATTCCACTTATTTGAGCTGACAAGGCGGCCCCTGTGCACAGCCCCGCTTCATTCTCAGCACATTTGAGAAATGGCGCATTTCTCTCAGCGAGAGGAGCGGAAAAGTCACACAAGCCCAGCGCAGCCTGCCAACTGCCCGGGTTGGCCACAGAAAAGGCTGGGATTGACCCCCAAACACATCCCAGCTGAGAAACCGGCCTTCCTGCACTGCGCAGCATCATTCCCTCAGCACTGGAAAAAAAAAGCCGCTGGTCTCTCCGCCGGCGGAGCGCAAAAGTGACAGCGTCCAAGCCCAATGCACAACGTGGGCACTTTGGGCCCAGGGAGAGGCAGGGGCTGGCCATTCCACTTATTTGAGCTGACAAGGCGGCCCCTGTGCACAGCCCCGCTTCATTCTCAGCACATTTGAGAAATGGCGCATTTCTCTCAGCGAGAGGAGCGGAAAAGTGACACAAGCCCAGCGCAGCCTGCCAACTGCCCGGGTTGGCCACAGAAAAGGCTGGGATTGACCCCCAAACACATCCCAGCTGAGAAACCGGCCTTCCTGCATTGCGCAGCATCATTCCCTCCGCAGTGGAAAAAAAAAAAGAAAAAAAAGCCGCTGGTTTCTCCGCCGTCGGAGCGCAAAAGTGACAGCGTCCAAGCCCAATGCACAAAATGGGCACTTTGGGCCCAGGGAGAGGCAGGGGCTGGCCATTCCACTTATTTGAGCTGACAAGGCGGCCACTGTGCACAGCCCCGCTTCATTCTCAGCACATTTGAGAAATGGCGCATTTCTCTCAGCGAGAGGAGCGGAAAAGTGACACAAGCCCAGCGCAGCCTGCCAGCTGCCCGGGTTGGCCACAGAACAGCCAGGGATTGACCCCCAAACACACCCCAGCTGAGAAACCGGCCTTCCTGCACTGCGCAGCATCATTCCCTCCGCAGAGGAAAAAAAAAAAGCCGCCGGCGGAGCGCAAAAGTGACAGCGTCCAAGCCCAATGCACAAAGTGGGCACTTTGGGCCCAGGGAGAGGCAGGGGCTGGCAATTCCACATATTTGAGCTGACAAGGCGTCCCTTGTGCACAGCCCCGCTTCATTCTCAGCACATTTGAGAAATGGCGCATTTCTCTCAGCGAGAGGAGCGGAAAAGTGACACAAGCCCAGCGCAGCCTGCCAACTGCCCGGGTTGGCCACAGAAAAGGCTGGGATTGACCCTCAAACACATCCCAGCTGAGAAACCGGCCTTCCTGCACTGCGCAGCTTCATTCCCTCAGCAGTGGAAAAAAAAAAAAAAAAAAAAAAAGCCGCCGGCGGAGCGCAAAAGTGACAGCGTCCAAGCCCAATGCACAAAGTGGGCACTTTGGGCCCAGGGAGAGGCAGGGGCTGGCCATTCCACTTATTTGAGCTGACAAGGCGGCCCCTGTGCACAGCCCCGCTTCATTCTCAGCACATTTGAGAAATGGCGCATTTCTCTCAGCGAGAGGAGCGGAAAAGTCACACAGCCTGCCAACTGCTCGGGTTGGCCACAGAAAAGGCAGGAATTGACCCCCAAACACATCCCAGCTGCGAAACCGGCCTTCCTGCACTGCGGAGCATCATTCCCTCCGCAGTGGATAAAAAAAGCCGCTGGTCTCTCCGCCGGCGGAGCGCAAAAGTGACAGCGTCCGAACCCAATGCACTAAGTGGGCACTTTGGGCCCAGGGAGAGGCAGGGGCTGGCCATTCCACTTATATGAGCTGACAAGGCTGCGCCCGTGCACAGCCCCGCTTCATTCTCAGCACAATTGAGAAATGGCGCATTTCTCTCAGCGAGAGAAGCGGAAAAGTGATACAAGCCCAGCGCAGCCTGCCAACTGCCCGGGTTGGCCACAGAACAGGCAGGGATTGACCCCCAAACACACCCCAGCTGAGAAACCGGCCTTCCTGCACTTCGCAGCATCATTCCCTCCGAAGTGGAAAAAAAAAAAAACGTCGGCGGAACGCAAAAGTGACAGCGTCCAAGCCCAATGTACAAACTGGGCACTTTGGGCCCAGGGAGAGGCAGGTGCTGGCCATTCCACTTATTTGAGCTGACAAGGCAGCCCCTGTGCACAGCAGCGCTTCATTCTCAGCACATTTGAGAAATGGCGCATTTCTCTCAGCGAGAGGAGCGGAAAAGTCACACAAGCCCAGCGCAGCCTGCCAGTTGCCCGTGTTGGCCACAGAACAGGCAGGGATTGACCCCCAAACACACCCCAGCTGAGAAACCGGCCTTCCTGCACTGCGCAGCATCATTTCCTCCGCAGTGGAATAAAAGAAGCCGCTGGTCTCTCCGCCGGCGGATTGCAAAAGTGACAGCGTCCGGACCCATTGCACAAAGTGGGCACTTTGGGTACAGGGAGAGGCAGGGGCTGGCCATTCCACTTATTTGAGCTGACAAGGTGGCCCCTGTGCACAGCCCCGCTTCATTCTCAGCACATTTGAGAAATGGCGGATTTCTCTCAGCGAGAGGAGCGGAAAAGTGACACAAGCCCAGCGCAGCCTGCCAGCTGCCCGCTTTAGCCACAGAACAGGCAGGGATTGACCCCCAAACACATCCCAGCTGAGAAACCGGCCTTCCTGCACTGCGCAGCATCATTCCTTCCGCAGTGGAAAAAAAAAGAACCCGCCGGCGGAACGCAAAAGTGACTTCGTCCAAGCCCAATGCACAAAGTGGGTACTTTGGGCCCAGGGAGAGGCAGGGGCTGGCCATTCCACTTATTTGAGCTGACAAGGTGGCCCCTGTGCCCAGCCCCGCTTCATTCTCAGCACATTTGAGAAATGGCGCATTTCTCTCAGCGAGAGGAGCGGAAAAGTCACACAAGCCCAGCGCAGCCTGCCAACTGCCCGGGTTGGCCACAGAACAGGCAGGGATTGACCCCCAAACACACCACAGCTGAGAAACCGGCCTTCCTGCACTGCGCAGCGTCATTCCCCCCGCAGTGGAAAAAAGAAAAAAAAAAAAAAAAAGCCGCCGGCGGAGCGTAAAAGTGACAGCGTCCAAGCCCAATGCAGAAAGTGGGCACTTTGGGCCCAGGGAAATGCAGGGGCTGGCCATTCCACGTATTTGAGCTGACAAGGCGGCCCCTGTGCACAGCCCCGCTTCATTCTCAGCACATTTGAGAAATGGCGCATTTCTCTCAGCGAGAGGAGCGGAAAAGTGACACAAGCCCAGCGCAGCCTGCCAGCTGACCGGGTTGACCACAGAACCGGCAGTGATTGACCCCCAAACACATCCCAGATGAGAAACCGGCCTTCCTGCACTGCGCAGCATCATTCCCTCCGCAGTGGAAAAAAAAAAAAAAAAAAAAAAAAAAAAGCCGCCGGCGGAGCGCAAAAGTGACAGCGTCCAAGCCCAATGCACAAAGTGGGCAATATGGGCCCAGGGAGAGGCAGGGGCTGGCCATTCCACTTATTTGAGCTGACAAGGCGGCCCCTGTGCACAGCCCCGCTTCATTCTCAGCACATTTGACAAATGGCCCACACTGTAAGATGTAATAAGTTCACTTTACTTAAAAAAAAGTCAGGAAAGCGATTGTCTCAAAATTTCCAGGTAAAGTAGCTAATTCATTTTAAGGTGTTATAGCTGAAAATAACTGTGTTTAGTTAACTCAGATAATGGCAGTAAACTTGAGTGCAGTTAACTCAACATCATTAATTAGGTTACCTATAAAAATACAAATTCACACAACTCATACAGTGGCAGTAAACTTGAGTATAGTTAACTCAAAATCATTAGTTAGGTTGACTATAAAATGTCAATTTTGACTACTTAAACTTGTGAGTTATGTTAATTAAGCAGTACTCGTAAAAATAAGTTATCTTTACAAGTTTAAGCGTTCACATTACTAGCAAAATATCAGGAAACCGATTGCCTTGATATGTTCAAGTAAGCTGAACCAAAAGTGATAAGCTATTGAAACGAAGAGAGACAACAGTTTGAATGGAAAACAAAGTTTAATAATTAAACTTTTTTTGTTCTGAACACAAATACATGGAAAAATAGGGTCCAGGCTGAAAACTACTTAAGTTTTTACTTAAATACAGGGGTTCTCAAGTATGGTTACATGCTTTATATGTAATATAAACACTAACCTTTTTTTTTTACATACTTTGTATGTAATATAAAGACTAACTTTTCCATAGACCTTTTCAGAAAAAATTGACACATGTGACTTTTTCTAGGGCGGCCTTCAATCTAATATTGAGTCCCTAAAACAGCCCTCAGTCACTGAAAAATTTGAGAATCCCTGCTTAAATACACTGTTAGAAATTACCAGCATTTCACAATAATTAACAGTATTATTTTACAGTAACTTGTTGTAATTAAGTTTCCCTGTAATATCCCAATGAATACCTGTAAAAACTACAGTATCCTTGGATCTTACAGCATTTAACTCTTATTTTTCAGTAAAATCCTGCAATCTAAAACCTGCTGTTATATCACAACAAGGTCTGTAATATCACAGCAACACAGTAAAAAATGCAAGGATTTCACAGCATTAAACAGTATTATTACAGTGAAATATTGTGTTGAAATACGCCCTGGGAAGTCACATGACATAACCGAACTACTATTTTGAACTGAAGGCGCCATGTCCCTCTTCTCTTCCGGGCTGAATGGAGAAGGTGAGCAGCATGCATGTTTGCAGCACTTACACCCATGTTATTTTAATATGATAATAATATTTACTTTCAAATGAACGTTTATCGCATGACACAGTTCATATTTTGTTAGCAAGTGCCCGAAATTGTTGGAAGTTCTCTTACAGCATTTGCTAATAGTAGTAATGTTAGTAATGACGTGAGTTTCGGTATAATTTTTCATGTCACTATCACCATTTAGACAAATCTAGTGTTTGTAAAGTTTATAAAACCAATGATGGGACAAAAATTACTAGTTATGTGTGCACATTTTTGTAATTAGTCAAGGTTATCATAGATTAGCCGGGCTAACAGTTAGCTGTTTAACTTTAATAACTTAGTGATTCAAACGGTCCATGAAAAAATATTTTTCCAGCGGATATCTTAGTTACAACGTGATTGAGCTAACTGGAGTAAGTAAGTCTCATGTCGTGCTCGACAACGGGAGGGTTTTAACAGCTGACGTCCTAATGTTTTGCTTTGCTTCTTCCGTTAGCTTAGCTACCGCCGTTAGCTGTCTGTCAGCTGCAGCCACTGATGCTTTCTAGACACCGCGATTCCCCCAAACTGAATAAATACCACACATAGCGACACAAAACACACACACACACACACACAGAAATAGTAATGTTTCTTCAATCATTTCAGATTTGTCTAAATGGTGATAGGGCGTGAAAAACATGATATATATAGCTAAACTCTCGTTCGTTACTACGTGCTGGTTTTTTACCTGGAAGTAGTTGTAAACAACAAGGCGATTCGGGCTATGTGAGAGAAGAAAAGACGAAGAAAACACGGTAATTCACTTCCGTGGCTTTTTTTATTTGCATCGTTTGTTGCTTTTTTTTTTATTTGCAGCGGCGTTTCTTTTATTTGCAGCAGGGTTTCTTTTTATTAGCAGTGTTTCTTTTATTGAGATTACCGGTAATCACGTTATCTATTATCATTTGACATGAAATTTGTGTTGCGCCCCCCCCTTGCTTCCCTGCGATGGCTTGATTATGCCTCTATTCCAGATTGAACATCTCGATCCTGGTGTGCCTGTGTCACCCTCAAGAAATCGGTAGTTCCTGTTTGAGTGCTGGTGCAACTAAGGTAGTTAATGTTTCAATCACAAACAATCCTCTCTGTGTGTGGGCTGTTTTATTTCATTATAATGATATTTATAATGAATAATAATTGTAAAAATTGTGAATGCACTTTACATTGAGTGAGTAATCTCAAAGTGCTACAGAAATGAACACTATATATATATACCACTATCATTTTTGACATAGGGCTAAATTACAATGATCAATGATCATAATCTGCGTTCAAACTGAAATTCGTATTGTTGGTTGCCTTTGTGTAATTTCTCCTTTTTCTTTTCTTTTCTTTTCTTTCTAGGTCATCAGAGGGCGAGGCTAACCATCCTGTTCAGTGTCAGGCAGGCTAACCATCCTGTTCAGTGTCAGGCTAAGAGTGAGGAGAAATAGATTAGGTAGGTGACTAGTTAACATGCACTACAATGTTTAACTGTAAATTGGTTGGCTGTGAGCATGTGTCTGAGAATGTGTATAACTATATTCAGCACACAAAACTGCATAGCAGTGCCCCCAATTATCACTACCAGTGTGGGGTGCCTGACTGCTCACGGAGGTACAGAAAACACACGGGACTGCAAATTCATATGTATAGGCAGCATAGGTCCTACCTGCAGGCTGCTGGGCCTATACTGCCTGACACATCAGCTCTACCACCTGACACACCCTTGAAATGTCTGCTTGAGGCTTGTGCATTTAAGTGTGACACTTTGGCCTCTCTTATTAAGCATTTGAAGATGCACATAAGGGGAGGAATGGAAACTAGATGTCCATTTAGAGGTTGTGATTGCACGTTCACACACGTGATGACTTTTGCTTCACATATTTCCAGAAAACATAGGTGTGCAGAGGATTCAGTTTTAGATTACCTTGTTTTAGACAGGTCTATTGCTACAGAGCTATTGCCAGGACCCAGTCAGTCATATTCAGAAGCTGCCGAGGAACATAATGAACCACAAATGCCATTAGCTGTCGACGAAAACCTATTTTTACAGAACCTTACACTTTTCTACCTGAAATTGCAATCTAAGCTACTCTTACCAGCAAGCACCATTCAAACCATTATTGATGGCTTTCAAAGTGCTCATGAACTTGGCCTGTCCAATTCCCTAAACATTCTGAGTGAGAAACTAAAAGAACTCGGAATCCCTCAGGCCACTATAAGCAGCATCGTTGAGGAAATGAACAGAGATGATCTACTCACACTCTATAACAGGGGAAGGCTCAGTACAGATGCAAAGAGGAAGGCTGCTTTTAAAGAGTGTTTTAACTATGTTCATCCCGTGCCTTTGGTCTTGGGCAGTGCTGAAAATGACAAAGAATGTTTTGCTCAGTATGTTCCTATACATGAGACATTGGTGACACTTTTCAAAAATGAGTCTCTACGTGAACAGTATACCATGACATGTTTGCAGCCATCTACTGATGGTGTCTATCAGGATGTCAAGGATGGAGTAGGCTTTCAAAGTAATCCAATGTTGAAAGCTGACCCTTCTTCACTTGGTTTAATACTGTACCAAGATGCCTTTGAGGTTGTCAACCCCCTGGGCTCAGGGAAAAAAAAGCACAAGGTTTTAGCGGTTTACCTAACTCTGACTGACATCTTGCCTCACAATAGATCTTCTATTGATCAGATGCAACTTGTTCTCTTATGTAGGGAACGGGACTTTAAGTATTTTGGGGTAAATAAAGTTTTTGCTCCCCTGATTGAGGACCTCAAAATTCTGGAGCAGAGAGGTGTAGTCACATCTGATGGCATTATACTAA
The DNA here is from genome assembly GCA_021432705.1 of Caranx ignobilis. Taxonomy (NCBI): domain Eukaryota; kingdom Metazoa; phylum Chordata; class Actinopteri; order Carangiformes; family Carangidae; genus Caranx; species Caranx ignobilis. Next base: position 943,704 of record JAFHLA010000307.1, on the reverse strand, counting down.
AGGGCTCTTTGGTTGCCATTGCAGGAGACAATCTGGGATCCCATTCTATTGGGGGATTCCTGGAGAACTTCAGTCGGTCTACTTATTTTTGTCGCTACTGTGAGGTGTGTAGAGATGATTTCCTGACTAATCCTATATCGTGTGGTACCAAAAGAACAGCCCAATCATACGCAAGTCATTTGCAAGAGCAGGAAACTACTGCCACTGACTCTGTATGCAGCATCAAGTTTGACTCTCCTTTCAATCAGCTTTCACATTTCCATGTTTGCCAGCCTGGCCTACCACCATGTCTAGGCCATGACTTATTTGAGGGAGTCATAGCTTATGACCTTCCTTTATATATTTGCCATTTAGTTGAGGAGAGTCATTTTACATACCTGCAGTTAAACAGGTGTAAAAACCAGTTCAGATATGAAGTTAACGATGGTAAGGACAAACCAGCAGACCTCTCTCCCAGCAGTGACAAGCTAAGTGGGCATGCAGTTCAGAACTGGTGTTTCCTTAGACTTCTCCCACTCATGGTGGGTGACAGGATTAAAGATCCCTGCGAAAATGAGGTGTGGCAAATCATTTTGCAGCTGAGGGAGATTGTTGAGCTCATCTGTGCACCAGTCATTACAGAGGGCCAGGTTGCGTATCTTAAAGTCCTCATAGAGGAGTACATAGACAACAGGACAAGGCTTTTCCCCAATGCCCCCCTCAGACCAAAGCACCATTATCTGTGCCACTATCCATCTCTCATCATTCACTTTGGCCCACTTATTCGACTATGGACACTGCGGTTTGAGAGCAAACATACATTTTTTAAACAGTGTGCCAGAAAATTGCACAATTTTAAGAATTTGTGCAAAACTCTAGCAGAGAGGCACCAACTTCTACAAGCGTACTTGAGTGCGGGAAACTTGTTCCGTCCACTTGTACAAGCTGAAAAGGGGACTGATTTTCATGTGGACGATTACAATGACAGGATCAGGGCATCTGTAGCCAGTTGTCCATTCCAGTTACAGTCGGCAGTGGCTTGTAACTATGTTACAGTCAAAGGCACATATTACAGAAGGGGGATGTACATTTTACTAGAGAACAGTGATGAAGGGCTTCTTATGGGGAAGATTATGCTAGTTATTGTTGTTCATAATTCGGTCTATTTTGTGTCAGAGAAACATACTTTTGTAAAGTTATGTGACACAGGTGTGTACTGTGACCTAGGAGTGGCCCAAGACAATTATGTGTGCATTAAGCAGGAAGATCTACTCGACTACTATCCTCTTTCAGCATACAGCGTGTATGATCAGTCCCTTATTGCTCTCCACCATTCTTTTCCAGAGGCAGTATGAGCAGGGAGGAAAGTGAGGATACAGGATACGTGAGGAGAGACGTGAGTAGTAGAGCAGAAAGTTTTTGTTTTTTTTGGTAGCCTTGAATAAAGTTGATTTTGTCCTTAATTTGCTTTGTTGATTGAACAGACTATAGTAGGAAATATGCATACAGTGTAGGGATGGCAAAAATGTGAAATTACAGTGTTTGACGATTCACTACTTAATGAGACTAGGTCAAGGAAGCAATGTGGTCATACTTGCCTGGTCTCCCTGATGACCTTCTTACCACCATGCTGGATGAGCTTGGGGTCGAGTCTATTGAAGATCTGACTTTGGTGGAAGAGAGGGATCTGGTGAAATACCTCAAACCTATCCAAAGTCGGAAGTTAATGAAGGGCATCAAGGACGGTAAATTCATCTTTTCACCCATTACACTTTTCACTCTTTCATGTCACTGAACTAGGGCCTTAGAACATTGGCACAACTGGTAGACAATAGACTTTGTATAACTGTAATCCCAAGCTCACACATTGGTTACCTGTCAAATGAAGTGATTAATCTCAGGTGTGCAGCACAGCTTATAGACCTTATTCATGTGTGCAGCATTTGTTCAGTGTGACGTAATGGGTTGGGGAAATGTATAATAGGCATAAAAAAATAATAATTGAAATTACAAACTCATAACTGGGCTGTTTTTCCACTGCTGTTGTTTTCACATCTGGAAATACATGGAAGTGAAGGCAGCTGATGCTTATTACTTACATGCATTTCCAAACTTAATAACAAAAGCAGTGAAAAACAATCAGACCCTGTTATGATGAGTTTGTAATTCCAATAGTGTATTGGCCTGTTATTTTAACTATTGTTTTTTAAGTGGCATTATCAGAGCAATCTTTTAACATGTGTCAATGGACACTTCTGCGTTCTCCCAACCCATTATGTCACATTTGAACAAATGGCACTCGCGTGAATAAATTCTAATTACTTCATCCAATAGTGCGAACAGGAAACCAATGTGTAAGCTTCCTCCAGGAAGTACTGGAGCAGGACTACAGTTAAGCACGCAGTCTATTGACCCATAGCCCTACATCTTGCCCTATCTTAATTGATAAATTGTTTTTGTGCCTTCTAGGACTTGTTACTCTTAATATGGAGTCAGTCTCTGCTCCTGATCCAAGTGCTCCAAGTTCCCCAACTCCAAGTTCTCCAAACACAACATTCCAGCCTCCAAATCAGCTGTTGCCCAGCCCTCCAAGCGCTTCCCCAAGCACGTCAAGCGCTTCACAGCCTGGCGTACCATGGTATGTTGACTTTTGTCTCAACTGGGACCAGGTGTCATCAGCCATTCGACACAGAGTGGAAAAAGAAGAAAGACCATTGCCAGATGAGAGAAAGGCCTTCGTGGTCGTGCTCGTGGACCAAATGATGCAGCACGACCGCAACCCATCCAGAGCCATGTGCCACAGCGTTGTGAGAAACATTGTCAGGTAGGGATGGGACTATTATCAATATTAGCTGTCAGTTAATCCCCAGCCCCACCCCCTTCAACTGTTTGTAGCGTTCACTGATTCATTCCCTGCACCTATGATGTCACAAGGGTGCAGAAGTGAAGACTTTGTAAACATGGTTTGTTTAAACAGAGCTAGTATATTCAAGAAAACCAGACTAATTCACATGTTTTGTATGAAGGTCTTGTTCAGCCTGATGTTTTTTTTTAAGCGTGGTTCTTTCCTTTAAGTAATCCTTACATTAGCTGTACGCTTATGTGGTAAGTGCCACAATGGTGACATATTTTCTAATTATCCCACCCACATTTTCAGGAGCCATCCAAAATCATTTGGCGACATTGGCAAGCACGGTGATACTGCTGGAGACGGATGTCACTCTCTTCTGCAACAAGTAAAAACGAGAGTGGAGTACAAAAATAGGAATAATACTCTTGCTCAACGCCGCAGAGAAAGAAGACCGCGCACGGGAATGGCAGGAGAGGCCAGACTGGCAAGAGGTCCTGTTGACCAATACGGGTATGTGGCAGTATACATGTAAGGTCTGTCAACATTTGATCGAAAGCATTGTATATGACCATGAAAAACCCCCAACTTCTGAGCTATAACCGTCCCCAATAGTATTGTTACCCTGTGATGCCCACTCCTAGGTGTGTCAGGTGGGGCCCAGCAGATTTGCCAGAGGGGGAGACCGAGGCAACGTTGGAGAATATGAAGAGGAATATGCTGAACATCTACTCAGGCATGCCATCTACTGTCTTTTTGGGTAATTTTGTTTAGACTTTAGTAATTGGTCAAGATCTGAACACTGTGTGTGTTGGGCGGCTACAAGACCAAATTGTTACTTGGGTACGAACAATACATTTGTATGTCTGTATACACAGAGGAAGGAATGAATGGGGCAGAGAGAGCAGAACCAATGATGGAAAAGACATACATCATCCTGCGGAAATACCTTAACAAAGTGCCTGCTGCAGCGATGTCTGAGATCAAACAGGAGTGGCCATTTCTCTTCTCTCAGAAATGCCTATTCTCACACTTTGGCCTCCTGACGGACGTCGATGTCCTTCAGAAGCTACAGGAGGCAATTAGTCGACGAGGGCAGACCATCCTGGATTACTGTGCAACACTGGACAACCCCAAGATCCATGATGTTCTGGCCTGCTATGATCCAGACTCTGACAAGGCTGCCTGCATCCTGCTGCTCCTAATGTTGTACTTCAAAGAACCGAAAGAGAGTTTGATGCTTGAAGTTGATGTAAGATTTTTTATTCAAATATTTAAAATGCAAAATGAGTGATTACATTATCAACATTTACCTTGTATGATTTACTACCTCTGACCAATGAACAATATTTATCCTTTATCCTAAATCCATGCTATTGTGTGTTACTATGTTACAGCCATGTGCCACTGCTGTGGACGTCAATACTGCAGAACTCCCCAGCACCCCTGCTTGATCATTCAAGGTAATGTTACTTTGATGTAGTATCGACATTTCTAACTCATTATTTTGTTTTCATTCTAGAAATCTACATGACCACAATAAATAATAATTATAATTATAATAAGAATTACATTTGTATAGCCCTTTTTATCTGAAGCAGATCGCAAAGTGCTCATAACACATAATGTTGTATCTGTTCATTTCAGGTGACATGATGAAGCCCTCTGGATGGCTTATATCCATCGAGGGACATGTCGTGATGGGCCCACACCCTTTCTTTTTACACGGAGTAGCTGCTTTCTTCAGCAGCTATTACGTCTTCAACCTTGAGTATCCTGCCGCTGGATCGTCGACGCTGGAGTTCATTCAAAGGTATTTTATAAAGATCACATTTAATCTTGTAATTCACATTATAGTACAGGCTTCCAACTTAATGATTGTCTTGAGGTCTAAAATGCTGACAAACGAGGTACCTGAGGCTAGCCTGGTGAGACTATCCTGATCTCGCAAACTCATATTCAGTTTCGCTCTGCAGATCAGTATGGGTATCTACACGTTATGCTGACAAATACCTGCTGGTCCAATCACAGCTGTTTATTCTGTTTTGGGGCAGGCTATGTGATTTCGAAACGTCTATTGCAAAATGTGAATGTATTGAATGAAGTAGAGGAAATTTTCTTTAAAAGCAGAACAAAATGCTCTCAGACCCTTAATTGACAAGGATGTATTTGTCATACTTTCAACAGGGTTTGGTTTAATTTACCAACTGGTCAATTGCGTGAAGATGCATTTCAGTGGCGGCGCACGTTGATATGGCCTCTCATCAACCACTTGGCTAAAACAAATTATGGTGACAGGAAGATCTAACAAGTTTGGATTATAAATCTATCAGGGTTTGATGTGGGAAAAGGCACACGTGAACACCTTGATAAATGTTGCCTGCAATACATACTGTAAGTCTGTTTAAAACTGAAACTATCTTTGCTTATTAACAGGTGCTTCCTGGGCATCAATCCTGAAAGAGGCTCAAAGACCAAGAAGCGGACAACAATGAACCCTCATGTGAGCACCCTTTTGAGGAAACTTATTGACTTTGAGTGGGCATCATAGTTTTTTTTGCAGCAGTAGTTGTCAGGCTCAGTTTTGAGTAGCCTAGTTCTTTATGTAATTTTTTAAGACAACTTTGCACTACAAGATTTTTACACAATGCTGTTGCGTGTGGACTCATTATAATGTTTGAGACTGAGAGGAGCGCCTGACCCCTTTATGACATCCCTTCATCGCTCTCTCCCTTCCTCTCTTATCTTGCCATGAAGGCCTCATTCCCATCCTGTCCATTACTGTTATTGTGACACAGCTAGTTAAATAGTTGAATTGTGAGACAGGTAGTTGAATTGCAAGTTTGCACAATTTCTCTGCATTTTCTGCATTTTAAGATGGCTTTTATGACTAGGAAGTTGAATTTCTTGAATTCTTGAAGTTCTTGGCATCTGCTGTACATATTGTATTGTACTGCTGTACAATATTTATTTGTTATTAAATATGCCATTGGGCTAACATTGACTTTACCTCAGAGTTGTTTGTTTACAATGATTGTAAATTCACAGTAAATGGAAGCTTCATCTGCATTACTTTTACAGTAAATTACTGAACAATTTTAGCATGACTTCCACAGTATACATTGTAAATTCACAGTAAATTATTGTCAACTTGTACATTACTTTCACAGTACACAATGTAAAAGTACAGGGCCTTGTTGTAATGATGTACAGCAAAAGGTTGTAATTCTCCAGTAATGTACTGTAATATCACAGTAATTGCTTAGTCATTGAAGCTGTAAAGTTACAATATTCAGTTGTGCTTTTACAACAATGCATTGTAATGTCACAGATATAAAATTACAGTAAATTTCTGTGAGTATATTTCACAGTATATTGCTGTAATCCTTACTGTTAAAGTCATGCAAAATTTATCCAATTATTTATTGTAAATTCACAGCAAAAAATTTTGCAGTGTATCTCTGTTGACTATGGTGTGAAACAAATAAACTCAATAGTCAATTACAGGGCCTAACATTTATCCTAACATCAATAAAGTGAACAGCAAATATAGCTCAACTCTGTTTCCAATCCACTTATTGCATGACTGCAAAATAAGTTCACTATTTCAACTGAATATGCAACTGTAATCCTGATGTTTAAGACAGCTCCCGCTGAAACCTGCTCAGAGCTTTCTGATTTAAATTCTTAGTGGATGGGTTTAGAACTGCACTAGAGATTGACTTTCAACAGATATTAAGTCTGAGATAACTGGCTAAAGAACCTGATGCTGGTACTCAATATCACCACAATCATGTCAGCATTATCACAAAAGGAAAAACAAAAGCTAAAAGGAAAGTAGGTGTTCATGTTTCTCCTCATGAACATAAAACCATTTAGTAGTCTGAGAGGGCGATGAGGCTCCCTCTCACAAAAAAAGGATCAAACAAGAAAAAAATATCACTTTTCCAATAACGGTAAAGGTATCAATGTGACCCATAATACCATGTCACATTCACATCGTGAACACATTCACTCATTGCATCAGAAGATTTTTAAGTGATTGTATTTTTGGTTTTAGGGATTTATGTCCAAGTGAGGGGAGCACCCTTTGAATGAAGTCAAAGGTGTACTTCAGTTGTTGAGGGTACTCCAAATTCAGAGCGTAAGTAAGTCCAAAGAGCAAGCACATGGCATGTGGAAGATTTCCAAGGTCATCCATGACAATTCTTCCTTCCAAAATGATTGCAGTACCTGAAGACTGAAGGTGCAGTGAGTCAGGGGAGGCCCGTCTGTCCTCAGGAATGATGGTCAGCATCCCAATGGGGGTGTGAGACATGTCTGGGTCTTCGCAGTCCCAACAACAATAGCAGCAGTAACACCAAAATTACATATCAGATGTCACCTTGAATTTCTATGGCAGAAAACACAAGACAGCCTCTAAAAGTACAACGTAACACTTCTTCATCACTGCGGCTTCTGGGCAATGTACTCGCTACTACCACAGGAGGCTGATGAGTAAACTTCCAGTGTAGTACAGGAATGTGAAACTCCTACAGTTTGCAGCTGTCACACCTATGGCAGTCCACTCATCCGCCTCCTGTGACAGTATAGCAAGTGCATTTCCCAAGAGCATCAGCGATAAATAAGTGTTGATGTTGTTGCAAGGGAAAGTTCATAACATTTTTGTGTTTAACTACGTTTTGCACTCCATATGGTCATAAGAGATATCAGTAGAACCCTTCTACTTAAAATCAAAAAAAGTGAAAGTACTTATAATCAGCTAAGTGAAATTCATTGTACTTTTTTTGTTCTTGAAGACATTTGGGTTTCACATGGGGTGATGCTAGGGAACTGCGACTGAACCCTTTTGAAAGACAGCAGATACCACTGAAAGTGTTCTGATTGGGGATAGGTCATCAGTGCATCATGTAAGAAGTACAGTAGCACTGATTCAGACTGAGTGGAGGAAAAGTAACTAAAACTAAAGCTATCAAAGTAACATAAGGAGCAGAATTAAATAGAGTGGACATCCTGTGATGTGGAATTAAAAAATTAGTAATGAAGACAACTTACAAAGCATGTCTTGAAGAAGTCTGTGTTCTCATCTCCAAGGATCACAGGAAGGCCACGGAGGACTGCCGTTCGCTTCGCAGTAATATCTGTACTCTAAAAAATCATGTCAAACACACATCACTCCCGTGGTAAAGGACAATCAATGAATAGCTCTGCACACACAATGGGGTTGCATATTTTGTTCCCCACATGATAAAAAATTTGTATCTGAGAAACTTACCTCTGGTGTGACTTGTTGCAGATACTTCTGAAGTTTCTGGCCAACACTTCCACCCTTGCTCTTGAAAATCTCAAAGAAGCGAGGAGTGTATTTGTCAAGTTCTTTGAAGAATTCTATATTCAGGTTTTTGCTTGACAAGCGACAGAACTCTGCCAGAATCTAAAGGAGGAAAAAACAGACAAATTTTTATTCAAGGTAGAGATTTTATATATATCTTAAAACGTTTGGAGGGGATCTTTAAAATCTTAGGACTACATTTCACTAGCAGGATACTGAATCTAATTCTGTAAGTTAATAAAAAATGTGACAAATAATGAATTACATGAGAACTAAAAAACTTAATGCATAAAAGATAGGAAGAGTTTTAAAATACCTGACCTCTGTAAACAGTGCTGGCCACCTTTCCATTGTGTCTTTCACTGGAGGCTCCAAGTTCACCAACTCTTGTCTTCTCAAGGCAAAAGTAGAGTCCATGTTTTTGGTTATCAGAGCAGCAGTTGGATGACGTTTCCTCATTTCCTCTACAAGTTCCTTTCGTTTGGACTCTATACTGGTCTCATCTTCACCATCAGGGAAATTGGGTAGAAAATTGATTTCAAACCGTTTGGGTCTTTTGATGCTTCTGTGAGGAGCTTGGCCTTTTCTTTTCCTTTCATTTACGGCCACATCTGTACATCCAGCTCGGCGCAGTTTGGTGCGATAGTTGCCCATTTTGAACTTAATACTATATTTCCAGCCGTTACATCCATTGGCAGAGCCTGGTTCAATAAGGCATGGATGTTTTTGAATCAGTGCAGTTGCAACATCATTGAATTCTTCATCACAGGGATATGCCTTGAAGCTGTAAATTGCCTCAGCAAGCTTTTCAAGAATCTCGTGCTTCATGTCCCTGGGTACTTGTAGATATGTCTTGTCTCTCATATACAAAAGATTTCCCTGGCGTAATCTATACTCGATGTCCACAGGAAAATAAGGAATTTCAAAAGTGTCTGGCCATGGAGACCGAGTAAGAGATGACTGACTTTCAGAGGAGGAAAAAGAGAGGATCTCTGTGTCATCTGTGCTGGGTGTGCTTGGTGTGGGGGTTGGAACCATAGCGATTATCTTTAGGGTGGGTTTGTCGGGCAGGTCAGTAATGTCAGTGAGGTTGACGAGGGCGTTATTAAAATCAGGATCCTCATACTGGAGGGAGAACTTATACTGAAGCCCCAGCTTCTCCTCAAGCTGTTCAACAAGTGAGTGAAGTGTGTGTGGTTTCCCAGAGAGTGTAATTTTCCTGATGTCATTGTCATGGACAATTGTCCTTAGTGTAGTCCTCATCTCCATTGTTGGTTGCGATTCTACAGAGGATTTAAAAAATACAATAAAAAAGTCACTTAAGTTTCTTCATGACACTTGACATCAGAATCTTCAGCATCCAATCAGCACAAAATATAGTATCTAAGGGTAACAAACGTTCTGCCCCTGATTCTGTAGGCTGCCAGAGGAAACGGGTCATTCAGATCAGAGAGCATGTTGACTGACATTGATGACGCATGACTGCATAGCTCATAAGAACGGAGATGCTCATTATACCATGATGTCATATTTTTGCACTGAAACAAAACATCACTGTTAATGACAAGGATGTTGTGACTTTGCCTAAAATCTGGTAGGCATGAACAAGCACCAACAGACACAATCATATCTGAACTGTATTTGATGCCATCAACGCTCACAGATGATGCTACAAGGACAGTGTTCTGAGATGCATACCTCTGTTTCAACAAGTTCTGAATATTCTCAGGTAAAGATGACACCAAAGAAAGTGTCACCTTGTCCATTTGGATGGATGGCTTGAAAAATGAGGAGGAGTCCACATGGTACGCCATCATTCTTTGATGCCGGACAGCCAGAGTTTGTGGGACGTTTTTGAAGTTTTTTGTGAATGACTTGTTTGAAGAATTTATGCTTTCCTTCAAAGCGCATTGTCCACATATCTCTGAGCGGCCCATACATCCTCATCAACTGTGGATAATGTTCCAAAGTGGTGCTTTGGGCGCAATGTGAAGTGAGGAAATACTGTTAAAAGTAAACCTCTGTGCTCTGAGATCTTCGCATCAAGGAAATCAAGAGAATCTTCTGTCAGTCTAATTGATGCTGACAGTTCTAAGATGTCCTTCAAAAGCATTAAAATTTCCCATGTTGGATCATTCTCTGGGACATCAAAACCAATCATTAGTGGAAGAAGTCTTGTGAGTGCCCAGTTTTCATGGCCGTTACCGCCAATCGTGCCTCTAGAGGCAAACGTGGCAGGGACAATCTGAGGCTGATCAGTTCTGTCTGTGAATTTGTAAGGAAAATGCTTGATGACTTTGTTCAAGGACTCAAGGGTGATGTACTTCTTGGAGATCAAGTCATTAATGCACAGAGACATCTCAACAGGGATGACACCTTCCAAGAGGTCATGCATTATGTCAGGTGGAAACCCACTGACAGTGTGGAAATGTTCCAAATTGTCGCTTAAAACACAAGGACCTTTCACACCATACTCTTTCACCAGATTTGGATTCTCTAAAACTTCAGAAACTTGCCTGTCATGATCCTGGCTGGTTCTGCACTCAAATGCTCCTGATCGGACCTCTCTTTGCTGGATGTCACTCCTCTTTACCATGCAAAATCGACAGGGGTGCTGCACTGTGAAACTCTCCTGGAAACCAGCAAAAGAATGAGCACCTAGGTTATCAGCTGACACATAGAGCACAGTTCCTTTCACACACTCGCCTAACTGCTCAACATAGACACCGTGTTTTTCAAGAGTGACCAGGTCTTGAAGAAGTGGGTGAAGGACAGCTGCATAGCCATGTTGTTTGATTGCACTTGCTCTGCATAATATTGCTAGCTGAATAGAGTGAAGACAGGAGCGATGTTTTGAGGGAAGATTGGCAAGAAACCAATAAATACCACACAGTTTGTGTTTCTTTTTGGAAGTACCCAGAGGATTGGCTCAAACTCATCAATGTAAAGGCCAAGCACAATCCTTAAGGTCTCAGTCTTAAAAAAATCATTCCCGCGATAGTGAGTGCCATCTCTGTAAGTGTTGTATCCATCAACGGTGCACTCGTGTGTAAGAATTTTATCTAGAACATCAGCTCTGTTTAATAGTTTCTGTAACATTTTCAGAATTGGGACATAAGAAAGTCATTGTAAGTCTTTTTCGAGCTTGTATTCAACCGGCATGACCATAGGAAATTCCCTCTGAAAATATGATGCTCTTTTACTGGCTGTGGAGAGTGACTGGCCAGCATCAGTCATTTTCAAGAACAAGTTATTCTCTTGGACAGCATTTACAATCTTTCTCACGACTGAATCGTCACTGACACCATGTTCATTGAGAATTTGCTGAATGGCATTACGCAAAAGGGGTTCTGAGAGAAGAACAAGCTGATTTAGTTGTTGAATTACCTCCTGTACTGCCATTTCAGATAAATGCAAGACTGCCTGCAGTTTAAGAAAGAGTGAGGCTAAATTATGCTCAAGTTGATGCTGTAAATGATCCAAATTTTCGATTTGAGCTTCTGCCTCATTTTTGTCTTGGTCTGTAGGATCACTAGAAAAATCCTCAACTTCTTGTACATCTTGTGACACACCTGGATCTGAATCAGGAGGTGTGCCGTGCATGGCAATGTCAGGTTTCAACCTCTTCTGATTGGGAAGCCGATGGTCTTTGCATTTATGAGCATTAAATGTTGAGTAGACATTGCTCTCAAAAATGCAGTTTTCATATGGACACTTCACAGTTTCCTTATTTTTAAGATGTTGGCGTAAATGGGAAAAAAATATCATTTCTGTGCAGGCTTCTTCAAAATTGCAAAGGGGACAACTGAATATCACAGGGATTTCATCAGCTCCACTCATCTGCCCATCATGTCCATGGGAGTGATTTCTTGTTAAATGCACTTTGAGGGCATTAAATGACTTGAATGAACACAGACAATCTGTGTTGAGGCATGGAATTGGAATAGTTCTGGCGTAGCTTCCATGTTTTAAGCGGTAGTGCTTGAATAGTCGCGCCCTCTTTTCAGAAGAAAACAAGCAGTACTTACACTTCCAATGCATAGCTAGGTTTCTGTCTTCAGAAATCAAAACCTACAAAAGAAACAACAAAATCAATCAGTTAAACTGGAATTAACTCATAGCACAAGCATAGATTAGGGCTGTACAGAATATCATTTTCTGGGCTTCGAAGCATCAGCACTAATCAGCAGCAAATATTCAAAGCTTCAGTTCTGGTACCCACCTACAGCAGTGGGAGACTTGGTATGTAATATAAAGACTAACTTCTCTTATCATTTTCCTGTTTTTTTGCAAGTTTTTCACAACTTTTTGCGTTTTTTTTTCTTTCTTTTTGCAATTTTTAAAAACTATAATTTTTGTCTATAATGAAAATAGATGATAGTTGCATCTACTCTCTTTCATTCAAAGGTTTTTTTTTCTACCGTTATGAGAAATAAGGACTCAATTTCCCATGATGCTTTTGCTTCCTATTTTGGATGACGATAGGTCACGTGGGCCACAACTGATGACACTGGCCAATCCCATCAGCTGTGTGCTATCAGCTGTGATTTTGTGCAGGTAAACAAAGTTGGCTGAAGCATGACACTCAGATGACTTATTATTTTTTGAATGAAAAAGTGTCCAAACTTGACGAAGAAGAGACGATTGATGACTGATGAGATCTTGAATTTCTAAAGAGTGACACTTTCATCCTGTCATCCTGATGGGTTTATGGATATTCTCACGTGCATCACGCGTGGTAAGTGTGTCTGTGACTTCTCAGTTAATAGTTATTACTTTACTGTCATGTTCTTTACTATGTAGGGAAAAGGGAGGACTGGTTAATAAGCGTGAAACATGTGCTACATCTACGACCAGTATAAAAATGGACAACAGTAAACTTAAAACATCTCCGCCATGTTAAAGAAAGGAGCCACGGACAACGACAAACTCTTTTTTTTTCAGTTGCCTTTTCAACCGTTCACAAGCACGCTGTGTTTCCTGACACTCCTGTTATCCCTAAATGTTACACTGTCTTTGCAGAGTTTTACATCGAGTAACGTTAGCTGAAGGGCTGGTTAGCTTTAGCTTTCACATGACTGCAAAGGACCGACTCGCAGCAACAACAAAAATACGCCACTAAATAAACTTTATAATTTCGACTAGAGAGTCCCAGGCATGGCTAAATCAAAAACATAAAGTTAACCTCCGAACGTGGACTAACGGATAAATTATATGGCCAAAATAACGACTATAAGTTTGCTACATAGAAAACCAGTGAAACTTAACGTGACACTACTTAGCTGCAGAACCGCCTTGTTGTTGACGGTTTACCGCTTCATTCAAAGCATGTCGTCAGTGGGCAACTGAGCATGTGTGTTCGACGAGAGCTGCCGAATGCTGCCGACTTTCTCCTGGTTTTGCAGATGCTTCTTGCTCACTCATACCTCTACGTACAGGTTACTTGCAGCTGATGAGTTTCATTACTCGCCTCAGTAGAAAGTTGTCTTTACTAAGTTTAAGTGAGGATAGTCAACAGAGTAAGCTGAAATGAGTTAAGGTCACTTTTTTTTTTTTAAGTAAGATTGTGACGAAGAGTATCGTCACTTGGCTTGCACATAGCACATGCACTTTAGACGGAGTAGGTATGAGTACATATGCACTTTAATAATTGCACAGGCACTTTAAGAGAAGCAACAGCACTTTATTGAATATTTGCGCAATACATTTTAAAACATTGCCGTTTGCACATTTTTATATGGATAAGTAACTTATTGAATATTTATCACCATATGTTAGGGTCCTTCTGCACATTTGGGTTTGTTTGGGGAGGAGCTGTGTAGGCCGCGCAGTTTCACCTAGAAGGAAAAGGACATAGAATTGAATGTGCAAGTGGAATTAGGTGTTGTTTAAATCATAAGCTAAGCTACCAAATTGCAATGATGTATTGTTTGATGTGTGTGGTGTTGCTTAGTCTGTGCATGGAGGAAACAAAAGTTGTAATCTGTACTCACCGGTCTCTGTGTCTTCAGCAGGGGGTGCAGGCAAAAGGCTTCCCCAGGAAACTGGCACCAGTTTTATAGTCCCGGGTGCAACCAAGTGTACATTGGTGTGAGGGGTGGGAATGGATAGGTGTAGTAGGTAATATTAGAGGTGGTGTGAACGGTTGTTTCACTAATAGTTAATGTACACTGGTGTAAATAGGTTTTTGTTTGGGTTGTATAGATGAAAGGATTTAAAAATGATGAGTTATTCATGTTGGTGAGCAGTGGATCTGAGTAGATGGGAGCCTCCAGACCAATCAGCTGTGACACTCTATTTAAGGCGCCATTTTACATCATGTGTGGGGCTGGGTGGTTGACTCTCTGCTGTTGCCAGGTATGAATAAATGTCTTCATGTTTGCCACCGGAACCTGTCTTTGTCCATTCTTTGCTGTGCAATCCAGCCGTAATTGTGGTCCATCTAACAAAGATATACAATTACATTTTACAGCGCATTTCTCTCAGCGAGAGGAGCGGAACAGTGACACAAGCCCAGCGCAGCCTGCCAGCTGCCCGGGTTGACCACAGAACAGGCAGGGGTTGACTCCCAAACACTTCCCAGATGAGAAACCGGCCGTCCTGCACTGCGCAGCATCATTCCCTCCGCAGTGGAAAAAAAACAAAACAAAAAGAAACCCGCCGGCGGAGCGCAAAAGTGACAGCGTCCAAGCCCAATGCACAAAGTGGGCACTTTGGGCCCAGGGAGAGGCAGGGGCTGGCCATTCCACTTATTTGAGCTGACAAGGCAGCCCCTGTGGACAGCCCCGCTTCATTCTCAGCACATTTGACAAATGGCGCATTTCTCTCAGCGAGAGGAGCGGAAAAGTGACACAAGCCCAGCGCAGCCTGCCAGCTGCCCGGGTTGGCCACAGAACAGGCAGGGATTGACCCCCAAACACATCCCAGCTGAGAAACCGGCCTTCCTGCACTGCGCAGCGTCATTCCCTCCGCAGTGGAAAAAAAAATAAAAAGCCGCTGGTCTCCCCGCCGGCGGAGCGCAAAAGTGACACCGTCCAAGCCAAATGCACAAAGTGGGCACTTTGGGCCCAGGGAGAGGCAGGGGCTGGCCATTCCACTTATTTGAGCTGACAAGGCGGCCCCTGTGCACAGCCCCGCTTCATCCTCAGCACATTTGAGAAATGGCGCATTTCTCTCAGCGAGAGGAGCGGAAAAGTGACACAAGCCCAGCGCAGCCTGCCAGCTGCCCGGGTTGACCACAGAAAAGGCTGGGATTGACCCCCAAACACATCCCAGATGAGAAACCGGCCTTCCTGCACTGCGCAGCATCATTCCTTCCGCAGTGGAAAAAAAAAAAAAAAAAAAAAAAGCCGCTGGTCTCTCCGCCGGCGGATTGCAAAAGTGACAGCGTCCAAGCCCAATGCACAAAGTGGGCACGTTGGGCCCAGGGAGAGGCAGGGGCTGGCCATTCCACTTATTTGAGCTGACAAGGCGGCCCCTGTGCACAGCCCCGCTTCATTCTCAGCACATTTGACAAATGGCGCATTTCTCTCAGCGAAAGTAGCGGAAAAGTGACACAAGCCCAGCGCAGCCTGCCAGCTGCCCGGGTTGACCACAGAACAGGCAGGGATTGACCCCCAAACACATCCCAGATGAGAAACCGGCCTTCCTGCACTGCGCAGCATCATTCCCTCCGCAGTGGAAAAAAAAAAAAAAAAAAAAAAAGCCGCCGTCGGAGCGCAAAAGTGACAGCGTCCAAGCCCAATGCACAAAGTGGGCACTTTGGGCCCAGGGAGATGCAGGGGCTGGCCATTCCACTTATTTGAGCTGACAAGGCGGCCCCTGTGCACTGCCCCGCTTCAATTTCAGCACATTTGAGAAATGGCGCATTTCTCTCAGCGAGAGGAGCGGAAAAGTCACACAAGCCCAGCGCAGCCTGCCAGCTGCCCGGGTTGGCCACAGAACAGGCAGGGATTGACCCCCAAACACATCCGAGCCGAGAAACCGGCCTTCCTGCACTGCGCAGCATCATTCCCTCCGCAGTGGAATAAAAAAAGCCGCTGGTCTCTCCGTCGGCGGAGCTCAAAAGTGACAGCGTCCGAACCCTATGCACAAAGTGGGCACTTTGGGCCCAGGGAGATGCAGGGGCTGGCCATTCCACTTATTTGAGCTGACAAGGCGGCCCCTGTGCACTGCCCCGCTTCAATTTCAGCACATTTGACAAATGGCGCATTTCTCTCAGCGAGAGGAGCGGAAAAGTCACACAAGCCCAGATCGGCCTGCCAGCTGCCCGGGTTGGCCACAGAACAGGCGGGGATTGACCTCCAAACACATCCCAGCTGAGAAACCGGCCTTCCTGCACTGCGCAGCATCATTCCCTCCGCAGTGGAAAAAAAAAAGAGCCGCTGGTCTCCCCGCCGGCGGAGCGCAAAAGTGACAACGTCCAAGCCAAATGCACAAAGTGGCCACTTTGGGCCCAGAAAGAGCCAGGGACTGGCCATTCCACTTATTTGAGCTGACAAGGCGGCCCCTGTGCACAGCCCCGCTTCATTCTCAGCACATTTGAGAAATGGCGCATTTCTCTCAGCGAGAGGAGCGGAAAAGTCACACAAGCCCAGCGCAGCCTGCCAGCTGCCCGGGTTGGCCACAGAACAGGCAGGGATTGACCCCCAAACACATCCGAGCCGAGAAACCGGCCTTCCTGCACTGCGCAGCATCATTCCCTCCGCAGTGGAATAAAAAAAGCCGCTGGTCTCTCCGTCGGCGGAGCTCAAAAGTGACAGCGTCCGAACCCTATGCACAAAGTGGGCACTTTGGGCCCAGGGAGAGGCAGGGGCTGGCCATTCCACTTATTTGAGCTGACAAGGTGGCCCCTGTGCCCAGCCCCGCTTCATTCTCAGCACATTTGAGAAATGGCGCATTTCTCTCAGCGAGAGGAGCGGAAAAGTGACACAAGCCCAGCGCAGCCTGGCAGCTGCCCGGGTTGGCTACAGAACAGGCAGGGATTGACCCCCAAACACACCCCAGCTGAGAAACCGGCCTTCCTGCATTGCGCAATATCATTGCCTACACAGTGTAAAAAAAAGCCGCTGGTCTCTCTGCCAGCGGAGCGCAAAACTGATAGCGTTCAAGTTCAATGCACAAAGTGGGCACTTTGGACCCAGAAAGAGCCAGGGATTGGCCCTTCCACTTATTTCAGCTGACAAGGCGGCCCCTGTACACAGCCCCGCTTCATTCTCAGCACATTTGACAAATGTCGCATTTCTGTCAGCGAGAGGAGCGGAAAAGTGACACAAGCCCAGCGCAGCCTGCCACCTGCCCGGGTTGGCCACAGAAAAGGCTGGGATTGACCCCCAAACATATTTCAGCTGAGAAACCGGCCTTCCTACACTGCGCAGCATCATTCCCTCCGCAGTGGAAAAAAAAAAGAAAAAAAAAAAGCAGCGGGTCTCTCAGCGACAGGAGCGCAAAAGTGACAGCGGCCAAGCTCAACGCACAAAGTGGGCACTTTGGGCCCAGAACCAGCCAGGGACTGGCCATTCCACTTATTTCAGCTGGCAAGGCGGTCCCTGTGCAGAGCCCCACTTCCCTTTCAGCCCATTTGACAAATGGCGCATTTCTCTCAGCCAGAGGAGCGGAAAAGTCACACAAGCCCAGCGCAACCTGCCAGCTGCCCGGTTTGGCCAGAGAACAGCCAGGGATTGACCCCCAAACACATGTCAGCTGAGAAACCGGTCTTCCTGTACTGCCCAGCATCATTCCCTCCGCAGTGGAAGAAAAAAAACAAAGCCGCGGGTCTCTCAGCGAGCCGAGCGCAAAACTGACAGCGGCCAAGCTCAATGCACAAAGTGGCCACTTTGGGCTCAGAAACAGCCAGGTATTGGCCATTCCACTTATTTCAGCTGGCAAGGCGGTCCCTGTCACAGCCCCGCTTCCCTTTCAGCACAT
The DNA here is from genome assembly GCA_021432705.1 of Caranx ignobilis. NCBI lineage: Eukaryota > Metazoa > Chordata > Actinopteri > Carangiformes > Carangidae > Caranx > Caranx ignobilis. The sequence continues at coordinate 925,618 of JAFHLA010000307.1, read as the reverse complement.
TTGACAAATGGCGCATTTCTCTCAGCCAGAGGAGCGGAAAAGTGACACAAGCCTAGCGCAGCCTGCCAGCTGCCTGGTTTGGCCACAGAACAGCCAGGGATTGACCCCCAAACACATTTCAGCTGAGAAACCGGCCTTCCTGCATTGCGCAGCATCATTGCCTACGTAGTGGAAAAAAAAGCAGCGGGTCTCTCAGCCAGCAGAGCGCAAAAGTGATAGCGTTCAAGTTCAATGCACAAAGTGGCCACTTTGGGCCCAGAAAGAGCCAGGGACTGGCCATTCCACTTATTTCAGCCGACAAGGCGGCCCCTGTGCACAGCCCCGCTTCATTCTCAGCACATTTGAGAAATGGCGTATTTCTCTCAGCGAGAGGAGCGGAAAAGTCACACAAGCCCAGCGCAGCCTCCCAGCTGCCCGGTTTGGCCAGGGGACAGCCAGGGATTGACCCCCAAACACATTTCAGCTGAGAAACCGGCATTCCTGCACTACAAAGCATCATTCCCTCCGCAGTGGAGAAAAGCAGCTGGTCTCTCCGCCAGTGGAGCGCAAAAGTGACAGCGGCCAAGCCCAATGCACAAAGTGGGCACTTCGGGCCCATTAAGAGCCAGGGATTGGACATTCCACTTATTTCAGCTGACAAGTCGGCCCCTGTGCACAGCCCCGCCTCATTCTCAGCACATTTGACAAATGGCGCATTTCTCTCAGCGAGAGGAGCGGAAAAGTGACACAAGCCCAGCGCAGCCTGCCAGCTGCCCGGTTTGGCCACAGAACAGCTAGAGATATTCCCCCAAACACATTTCAGCTGATAAAGCGGCCTTGCTGCACTGCGCAGCACCATTCCCTCCGCAGTGGACAAAAAAAAAACAAAAAAAAACGCGGGTCTCTCAGCGGGCGGAGCGCAAAAGTGACAGCGGCCAAGCCCAATGACTAAGCTTTCTTATAGATCATGATTTGTTTGATTTGTTTGATTTTCATGATTTTAGCTATGTAACTTCTGTTACTGTGTTTAATTCCCAAAAGACTACAGAGCCAACTGCGAGCTGGACAGAGGTGCTCAGAGGGCTTCCTATCATCCCTGGGGACAACCCCACAAACTTCTTCAAAGCATGTTTTGTAAGTAAGCTCTTGCTTTCTTATAGTTTTCACCATTATTTATTTTTAACCATTACACTCTTATATTGATTAAAGTTGATTTTCAAATGAGAAATCTAATGTAATGATTGTGCTCTTCTGTTATTCTTTATTAAGGACACTGATGATGATGTTTCCTTTCGTGACCTTGATATTGGAATACTTCTCATTGAGCATGAAGGTGCTGTGCTCACATCTTCCCAGCATCTCAATCCAACCTCGTTGAAAATCATCATTGAGGGAGAAGTTGTGATGGACAACTTTCAAGATCTGCCAAAAGCAATGTGCATTCTGTTTGGACTCACGTATGCACTCCATCTTAAGTACCCCAAGACCATGAAGCTCTCATTTCAGTTCATCCAACAAGTACAAGTATTGTTCTCATTGGGCCACACTGACCTAAAGCCAAAGCTACAGACTTTGAAAAATCAGCTCGCAATGTAAAGAGATGTGAAGTCTACTGTAAGAAGCTGTTGACTACTTTTTTTTTTTTTTGCCACACCAGCAAAAACACTTTCTGATCTGTGGAGTGAACCTTTTTTATTTTCTGTAAAACAAGCCGACAAACAGGCACACGTAAAACACAGACACACACAAACAACAGACAGATTCAACACCCACACACACACAACACAGACACACACTACACCCACACATAGACGTGTACAACACCCACAGAATCAAAAACAACACTGAAGCACATACACACCTACACACACTTAAATGCTGTAGGAAGCGTGCTAAAGGATGTGACTTGTGAAAATTACAATTGTTAAAATTGTTGTTAAAGTTGTAGCAGAAAGACAGGGGTTTCTTGTGATTTTTTTTTTTTTTTTTTTTTTTTTTTTTACAGATTTTCCACTTTAATCTCAGGGGACATCCATGTTGTTTTCTTGTAAATTTGTGACACATTCACACAGACACACTCAGCACACGAACAACACAGACACATACAACACCCACACAGACAACAAAGAGACATCCAACACAAACACACATAATTGTTTTAATGATTTGAAATTACCTTTTTCAGATTTATCTTTTTAGGTTGAACATGTTGAGGTTGACCTGATGTTTGTCATAACAAGTTTGGCTGTGTTTTGCCATTTTTCTTAAAAATAAAATGCATTGTAACATTTACAGGTTATTGTGATCCAATTTAATTGAAATGATTCATACAATATTAAAAAAAAAAAAAAAAAAAACTAAATTAGAGGAAAATACAGTAATTGTAATGAGTAGCAATAACTAGTCATATTAGCTAGTTTTATCTAATTATTTTGAGTACACACTACTAATAAATATAAATAATGAACTTAAGGTTCTATGTTAATGCAACTCAACATGTTTAGTTTCAGCTTGTGTAAAAAATTAGAGTTCCATGTTAATACAGCTCGACATGTTTATTTTCAGCTTGTGTAAAAACTTAAGTGGTATAGGGCAACAGGTTTCCACGCGATTTGCGAGTAAACTCAACTAATTCGGGTTAAGAGTGTGTACAATCCCTAATCCCACATCTACGGGGAGTCTGAGGTGCCGGCCGAACATCAGGTACGAAGGAGCAAACCCTGTGGCTGAATGTACTGTGTTGTTGTATGCTTGTAGCAGTTCAGGTAAGTGTTCTGGCCACCTACTTTGTTTCTCAGCTTCCAGAGTATGGAGCATAGTAAGCAGGGTCTGATTCATCCTCTCTACTCTGCCATTACCTGCAGGGTGATATGGGGTAGTCCTGCTGTTAGAGACTCCATACAATTCACATAACTGTTTCATCAAATCTGATTCAAAATTGGGACCCTGATCAGAATGGAAACGGGCTGGACAACCGAAAGTCTGTATAATTTGGGACCAGATGGCACATACTGTAGTTTTGGCTGTCTGATCATGAGTGGGCAAAGCCCAGGTATAGCGAGTGAACATGTCTGTCATGACCAGAATGTTTTGATATGGATCACTGGGTCTACCAAGTGAGAGGAAGTCAAGGGCTATTACTTCTAAAGGGTAGGTAACAGCAACTGGAGTTAAGGGAGCTCTTGGCTCTGTTCTGTCTTTCTGCAAGCTGCAAACAGTGCACCCAGACTGGAAACCCCGCACCTCTTTTTCCATGTCAACCCAGAAGAAACGGCGCCTCAGGTTGGTCAGTGTCCTCTCTGCACCAGCGCGCGCTGCAGCCTCACAGTGTCGTCTCCACATCTCTTGTCGCTTTGGACCTGGGCACACGATCTGGAACATTTGCTTGTGGGTGTTAGGTTCAATGAATCTGCGGCACAGAACTCCTTCGCAAACACAGAGCTTCTTGTATTGTTTTAACAGTCTAACAGTGTCAATTGTGAGAGTGCTCCATTCGGCACTCTGGGGGTAGGAGCCTTGTTCCACATACCTCTTTACAGCTCTGATATCAGGATCAGCCTCTTGTTCAACTCTCCAGTTATTTCTCTGTACCAGGGGTCCTGTTCTACTGCTGCTATTGTTACTGCATCTGCTGTGCTGCTCGTTGGTTGTCCGGGCGTTGGGCAAGCTGTGGGAAACCGAGAGAGGGCATTTGCGTTGGTGTTCTCCCTCCTGGCACGGTATTTTACTTCAAAGTTGAAGGATGCCAGCTGGGCAACCCAGCACTGCTCCACTGCGCCCAACCTGGCAGACTGCAAATGAGCAACAGGGTTATTGTCTGTATATACAATGAACTCAGCTCCGGTCAAGTAGTCTCTGAATTTTTCTGTAATTGCCCATTTCAATGCCAACAGTTCCAACTTAAATGAGCTGTAGTTGGCATCATTACGCTCTGTGGGATGCAAACTCTGGCTGGCATAGGCAATTACTCGCTCCTTACCTTCCTGGACTTGAGCCAACACTGCCCCCAACCCTTGGTGACTGGCATCCGTGTAGAGAACACACGGCTTGGAAAAATCAGCATAGGCTAACACAGGAGCCTCAGTCAAGGTCTTTTTTAGGTTATCAAAGGCAGCTTGTGCCTCAGCTGACCAGTTTAGGGGGCGGGAACCTAGACGCTTATCATTTGGTATGCCAATCAAAAGTGAATTTAGCGGGCGTGCCACTTTAGCAAACCCTGGGATGAATCGTCTGTAATACCCAGCAAGGCCCAAAAAGGCCTTCAACTCCTTGGCTGTGGTGGGAATAGGCCAATCAACCGGACACCTTTTCTGGATCGGGCATGACTCCCCCGTGGTCCACAACATGCCCGAGGAATTTCACTTGCCATTGGAAAAGTTTACATTTGTCAGGGCGGAGCTTCAGGCCCTGCTTAGATAGACGCTCAAACACTTCCTCTAGATGTTTGAGATGTGTAACAAAGTCTTTGGAGTAAACAATGATGTCATCTAAATAGACCAATAAAGAGTCTGTGATTTGGCCTGAAAGACACTGTTGTATTAAACGCTGAAACGTTGCTGGGGCATTGCAAAGGACAAAAGGCATACATTGGAACTCAAAAAGACCCAACGGGGTTGTAAAGGCAGTCTTCTCCCGGTCCTGTGGATCTACCTCTACTTGCCAGTAGCTGCTAGCAAGATCCAAGGTGGAGAACCACTCGGCCTGAGTCATCGAAGTCAGGGTCTCTTCAATCCTAGGGAGTGGAAAAGAATCCTTGAGTCACAGAGTTCAACTTCCTATAGTCTACACAAAATCTCCAGCTGTTGTCTTTCTTTCTCACCATAACAAATGGGGGCTGCCCACGGGCTAGAACTTTCAGTTATAATGCCATTTTGTAACATACCTGCTAGAAGGGCTCACATATCTTTATACAGGAGGGGTGGCAAGGGTCGAAAGCGTTCCCTTATAGGGGCTGCATCACCTGTGGGGATGGAGTGTTTCATGGCATCTGTCCTCCCAAAGTCCTCCTCATGTGTGGAGAAGGTTTTTTCCCACTTTTGCAGCAAAGCTGCTAGCTGCCCTCGTTCTTCCTGGGTCAGGTCAGGTCGATCAGTCAACTTCGACATTTCGAATGCTTGGTCCTCTTTCACCTCATCACAGACATCCACCACTCTTACTTCTACCATGCCATCGGCATCAGGTGTCAGGCTGACATCACATGTTCCATGGACGTCCACGTCATCCACCTGGAATAACCTGCCTAGTTTCTGGTAGTGCCCTATAGGGACAGGAAAATCGTGCAAATTGCGGAGGCGGATGGGGAGTCGGCCTTATTTTAGCTCAACTAGCATCCGAGCAGCAGAAACCGCACCGGGTTCCTGGAGTGGCTCAATCAGTCCATGGTAATTACATCCCTGTGGTCCAGTTTTGGCACGGCCCCAGACCACCACTTCGCTTCTCGCTGGTACGGTGATTCCGCGGCGGTAGGCTGGCCAGACCTAGCCTAGGAAACCGCTTCCCGAGGTTACTATGGTCCTGCGGCACACAGCGAAAGCTGCTCTCCAAGTGTTCTGGAATCTTGGGTTCTGACAGGAAAAAGATACTGGACCGTTGGGGTTATTGAACACAGTATCCCAGCATGCTCGTACCACATTCATGCCTATAATGAGGGGGTTAGTTGATGACTCATCTTTTACAATAAAAACCCCACGCTGGTTTATTTGATGGCCTTCAATGACAAAATCCATGGTGACATAACCCAGACAGGGAATTTGGAGGCTGTTTGCAGCTTTAAGCTTAATCATGGTTGGGAGTTCATTAACTGCATATTCTGGAAAATGTTGGGAGAAAACGCTGTGTTGTAGCAATGTGGTCTGTGAGCCCGTGTCTAACAGTCCTGACATTGTAACCCCATCCATCTTTATCTCGACATACGGGCACTGTCCAATTAAAACATCTGCAGGCTCTTGTACTCTCTCCTCCTGACCTAACCCCACTGCTCGAGTTTAAAGGTAGTGTTGATTGATTAGAGCCTCTACAGAAGCGGGCAATGTGTCCTACTTGGCGGCAGTTTCTGCAGATAGGCTTACCATCCGCTGACCAAGAATCTGAAGGTGTAGGCACTCTAGGTTGTCCTCCCGGCTCTCGTCGCTGTGAGTAGCAACGAGAGCCGGGACTCACAGCGACGAGTTCACTGAGCAGTTCCTGTGTCCAGTCTTTTAACTGGTCTTTGAGTTCCATCATGATTTCCTGCTTAAGCAGCGTTTTCCAGTCTGCTTCCTGTGGGTGAGAGTGAGGATTGCCCCCCCCCCACAGCAGTGCATGTTACCTGTGACCCTTTGTGTTTACATCCATCTTCTTCTAATAACAGGGCCTCCTGTCGAAGGGCAGCAAAAGTCCCATCTGGGTGCTGGCGAGCGTGTTTTCTCAATACCTGGGTTAGAGGCCCCTCCTCCAAACCAAGCAGGAACTGTTCTTTCAAGTGTGCGTTGGTGGGGGCTCCATCTGGGTCAAGCTGTTGCAACTTGCAATGGAGCTCCCTTAGCCTGAGAACATAGGACTGTATAGGTTCATCCGGCTTCTGCCGGCATCCATAAAACTGTGCTCTGACCATCGATTCTGGAACCCGCTCAGCATAAAGAGTATCAAGTGCATTAAAGATTTTTACAATGGTGTTACGATCTTCTTCCTCTAACACATTGATTTGTCTTTTTGCTTCTCCCATTAATGCCCCCATTAAAACACCCTTTTCTCTGTTGTTCAGTCTGAGCATATTGTACCAGCCCCCTTAATTGTTCTTTCCAATCACCATATTTGAGTTCTGAATTTGGGCCTTCAAACTTTGGTACCCATGGGGCACCCGGAAACACTGGCATCATCATTTTTCAAAATTTTCACAAAAGTCAGCAAATAAAACAAGGTGTTGATTAAAACAAAGTTGCCTGGTTCAACTCTGGTCAGGTACCTGATCCTGCCGACAACGCCAAAATTTGTGGCGTGGGTACAACGGAAGGCTCTAAAGTTAAGATAATAATTAGGTTTATCAATGGTTGCCGACAACGCCACCTAGGTTAATGAGCCTAGGACTCTAAACAACAGGTTCTTTAAAATCAGGTGGAGCAGAGTTAAAACCAAAGGGACGATTACAGGTTCACAGAGTATTTATTGGATCAGGATGTTGCAATTTATGTTAGGCCTACAGTCTTTAAAGGGTTTGTATGAGCCCACGTCACCGGACTCTGGTCAAACCGTCCACGTGGATTCTTCGACTGGTTAGCTGAAAGAGTGGGAACAAGGCCGATGAATTTCCTTATTAAAACCTCGAGTGAAGATGAAAGGTAGTGTTCAATCTAAAATCCTGGTTAAAACCCAGTGATTAAAAGGCAAAGAGGGGTACTTAACTGAAAGAGGGGTGCATCGTGACTACACACCTCTGCGAATCCACAGTGCCTCCCCTCTTGCCCCAGCCGCTCCTCTCCTCGTGGCCCGTATCCTGGCTCCGTGTTCCCGTCCCCACGGCCTGGCGTCCAATCCACGTTTTTTCTGGGAAATAACGTCCCGTTATTCACCCAGGCTGGAGTTATGCGACTGGGCAGACATGGGCTGCTGGACTTCAGGCGTCGGAGTCCTCTGTGCTGCTGGTGGCCGTCTTCTCTATGCTGCAGGAGATCTGTCTCTGTGCTCAAACCCTCTGCTTTTGTTCCCTTGCTTCTCTCCTGAGAGGCGTTGCGCCGGCGTCTTTTCTCAGCTGCAGCTCATCGTGTTGATTAGTCCGCCCAGTGTGTGTGTAGTTCAGGGTCAGTAGGACAAGGGAAAACATGCAGTCCGACGTAACCTAAAGCTGTACAAACAAAATAGCACAACCCAAGCAAAAGCAACGCAACATGCAAAATAACAAGACACCACACATAGTGCTTCATAATCAGTTACAATAAGATCAGGGAAAACATGCAACTCAACTCAAAAACTGACCCGTCACAAGCGGAGCACAAAAGTGACAGCGGCCAAGCCCAATGCACAAAGTGGGCACTTTGGGCCCAGAAGGAGCCAGGGATTGGCCATTCCACTTATTTCAGCTGACAAGGCGGCCCCTGTGCACAGCCCCGCTTCATTCTCAGCACATTTGACAAATGGCGCATTTCTCTCTGCCAGAGGAGCGGAAAAGTCACACAAGCCCAGCGCAGCCTGCCAGCTGCCCGGTTTGGCCACAGAACAGCCAGGGATTGACCCCCAAACACATTCCAGCTGAGAAAGCGGCCTTCCTGCACTGCGCAGCATCATTCCCTCCGCAGTGGAAAAAAAAAAAGAAGCCGCCGGTCTCTCAACGAGCGGAGCGCAAAAGTGACAGCGGCCAAGCCCAATGCACAATGTGGCCACTTTGGGCCCAGAAAGAGCCAGGGATTGGCCATTCCACTTATTTTAGCAGACAAGCGGTCCCTGTGCAAAGCTCCGCTTCATATTCAGCACATTTGCCGGGTTTGGCCACAGAACAGCCAGGGATTGACCCCCATACACATTTCATCTAGGAGAGCGGCCTTCCTGCACTGCGCAGCATCATTCACTCAAAAAAAGCAAACTGGGTGTCTGTTACCTTAACCTAAATCCAGTATGTAGCTTATATTATATAAAATCATGTTTTATAGTTGAACATTTCTAAATTATGTAGTTTTAACACAAGATACAACAATTTAAATTTACTAGACTAATTTATGTTAACACAACATAATTCTAATGGATTAAGATTGCAAATCACATCTGTTTACAACTCCGGAGCATTAGGTGGCAGTAATGAGCAAATTCCTAATCAGTAGTGCCCCTCTTTAATCATGGTCAAAGGTGTGTCCCTGGCTGGCAAAGAGGAGCAGACATTTTGAGATGAGACAGCACGTGTGGAAGAAGGTAAGCTTAATCCTTTATCTTCAATTGAAAAGAAGGTAATAAAAGTGCAGAATTGTTATCGACAGTTAGTTATTGCCGTCTTTTGCATTTTGAATGACTTTTTTTTGTTCTGCGTGTTTTATCCTCGGCCCAAGTGTGTGCATGTCCGACTGTCGCCATGTGCAAGCTTGCAAACTAAGGTTAGCAGGTTGACGGCATTGGCAGACTCATTTACAAAACCGCTCAAACCAAACACAGTTATTAAAACGTTTTAAAAATAATAGCGGTAAAGTTAAATATTCCCCCAAGTAGCGTCTTGCTTTCGCCTGGAGTCCGACAAAAAGTCGACACTAACTCCACGTTTGGCGAGCAGCAAGTGTTGTTTTTTTTTTGTTTGTTTTTTTTTTTCGGCCGCCGCCGTGGCAGGGTTTCTCTGTTAACTCGATGTAAATCTCCTCGGGCTGGACCACTGCTCTGGTGCAGCTAGGTTTCTGAGAGTGTAAACACAGCAGTTCGTTGCGCTACGGAGCTCTCCACAGTCTGATGTTATTCACTTTATTGAGGAGGGAGAGAACGTGTGCTACCGTGAGTGTAAAAGTACTGTTGTACTGTTTGTGTGCATTAACGTTAGCTCGTAGCCCGGTGTAGCCACCACCAACCTCCAGGGCACACTTATCAGGTGTTTGTCGTGACATGCAGCTTTGCTATGGATTTCTACAGTATCTCTCGGTCGCACCGCGGCACATTCACGCACTTTTAGTTTTCAGTCAAATCAGTCCCTCCACAAACACAAGGAAGCATATTTAATGTACTTGTCCACTGGGAATAATAGAACCAGTCATACATTGGATTAACAATTGTTTTAGTTCTCTTTCTAATATTATGTACGTTAAAGTTATTGTATTTCTCCCTCACCCTGTCTCTCTTTTCTCTCTCAATTCATCACAGAAATTTGTGGCAGTAAACGTGTCCAGTGTCATCATACAAGTCACCACCATTGGCCATACTGCTGTGAAAGTGTCCTCTTCTGGCATCATCAAACAAGAGTGACTGCAGGAAAAGGGAGTCATCTGCTAGTGTCAGGTTCAGTGTAGACAGTAAGTTTGTACACAAAATGTAGTGACAAACTGTTTAAGATCAAGTAAGGTGAAAAGGGGAAGATGGGAAATGAAAAATGTTAAATCCCAGATGTTAGATTGTACCATTGTGTGTTACTGGTATGTGGAGGTGCAAGGAGTGTAGTCTATCTTTTTCGACTAGATATGATCTACTTAAACATTTAAGACTACATCACCGCCATAGACAACTTCACTCATGCCCATATCAAAACTGTCCATGCAATTTTAAGACGCAAAATGCGTTGCGCATACATTTAAGTAGAGTTCATCCTAAGCAAACTCAAAGTCAGGAGCTCCTGGAATTGAAAACATTTTGTTGTCCTTTGTGCAACTGTAGCAATATTTCTACAGAGAGGGACTTTTTCACACATATTGGCATTCATTTTAAGAGTCATGAAACTGTTACCTGTATGTTTGGGGATTGTACTTTCAAAACAAATATCTATGCACCATTTCACTCCCACAAGAACCAGAAACACAACCCCCATACATTAAATGATTTTAAACCAGGGATAGTGACAACAACCAGAGTTTCACAAGAATCAACTGACAGTGCAGAGGACGATACATTTAACCCAGATGACTGTGCAGTGGAATTAAACAGTGCATCTTCAAATAATGATGATATAAGCAAGACCCTGCCTGACATTATTGAGCAGAACTTTGCTGCAGCTTTGCTTAAACTAGAACATTTCGCACATGTGCCAGGCACAAAAGTTGATGAGTTTCTACAGGAGCTACACTATTTGTTGTGCTCAGCTGCATTTCCTCTCACTATTAACACTATTTAAAACTATGTTTCAGAAACATGGCTCCATACCTGAAAAGTCAGTGATAAAAGAAGAAGCCACAGCCCTTGCCACGTCTCACCCCTTGCTAAAATCTATAGAGAAAGGTGGCTCTTTGAGCACATCATATCTCCAAAACAAATTTTACAGGGAGAACTTTAATGTCATTGACCCCACTGAGTACATGTGCCTTTACTGAAGAGCTTGCAACAGCTCTTCAATAGGAAAGATGTTGTGGATAAAGTTGTTGAAAATCACAGAGCACATCAGAGTCATGGGGTCACAGGAGAACAGTGTACTCATTTCAAGATGGCTCTCACTTTAAGGGAAATGGTTTTCTTTCAGGGGGTGAGTTAAGAATCTTGCTAACTTTGTACATAGACGATTTCGAGCTGTGTAATCCTCTTGGCACTTCGCGCAGGAAACATAAGCTCTGTGGTATCTACTGGACTTTGAGTAATTTGCCTCCAGGCTCACATTCAGCACTTTCCGTGATTTACCTGGCAATCTTGTGCAAATCTGATAATGTGAAGAAGTACGGTTATGACAATGTCCTGCATCCTCTTCTTCAAGATGTAAAAACCCTTGAGCAGGAAGGAATTTTTGTCCCATTGCTTGGTAAATGTGTTAAAGGCACAATTCAAGTTGTTGCAGCGGATAACCTCGGTGCCCATAGTCTGGCAGGTTTTAATGAAAGTTTTTCTGGTGGGTACATGTGCCGATTCTGCACAGCAACATGGGCAGAGATCCAAACAAGAGATGTGAAATCAGGTTCATTTGATCTGAGGACTAAAGAACTACATGACTCGCATGTAAATTCAGCTCAGAAGAACAGTTCAAGCTGTTTTGGGGTGAAAGGCCCATGTGTAATCACCAAAAACCTTGCCCACTTTAATGTTCTGACTGGTTATCCACCAGATATCATGCATGATGTCTTTGAAGGCATCGTACCTGTGGAGCTTGCACATTGTTTGTCACTGCTGATATCCAAGAAATATTTCAGTCTTGAGCTTCTGAACAAGTCTATCCTTAGTTTTCCCTTCAAGTGGTCAGACAAGACTAACAGGCCCCACGTAATTCTTGCTTAAAATAATTAGCATAATAATAATAAAACAAAGACATATCAAATTCCAACATTTATTAAATCATTACCATATCTAAAGGGTGGTAATGAGCTGGACAGTATGAACAGTCAAGAACATCCATATTTAGTGCATAGAAGAATGCATGACCTCAACTTTTTAAAGTGCTGCATAGAACACCTTCACAGTACAGTTTTTTTTTTTTTAAACCATATACATAATATTAAAACATTTTCACAAGCCACATCCAAACCGTGGCAATAAGCTGGACAGTATCAACAGTCAAGAACATCAGCATTTAGTGTGTAAAAGAATGCATGACCTCAGCTTCTCAAGTTTTGCTTAGTAGAACATTCAGAGTACAGTTTCTTACTAAAACAATTCACAAGCAGAACACCTTCACAGACGTGTCTTTTAGTGTGTATATTTTGAAACATTTTAACTCAAACAACTCACTGATCCCCCTTTCTGACCAGCTGGAGCTTCACAGTGGGGCAATTTAGTGTGTATAAAACATAAAAAAAAATCCCAAAAAACAATTTACACTCCAGAAATGATAACCTGCAGATTAGTTTTTTTTTTTTTACCGTGTACATAATATTGAAACACCTTCACAAGCCATGTTCAATCAGTGGCAATGAGCTGCACCATATAAACAGTCAAGATCATCTGTATTTAGTGCTTAAAAGAAAGCATGACCTCAGCTTATTAAATGCTGCTCAGTAGAACATTCAGAGTACAGTTTTTTACTGTGTACATAATATTAAAGCATCTTAACTTAAACAACTCACAGATCCCACCTTCTGACCAGCTGCAGCTTCACAGTGGGGCAATTTAGTGTGTATAAAACATAAAAGACTTAAAAACAATTTACACACCAGCAAGGATGACCTGCAGCTTCATATAAAACCTGAGCAGGGCAAACCATTACAATAGTCTGAAGAATTCCACTCTTGAACAGACCCAAGAAAACAACTGTTCATAAGTGCAAGCTGACAGTCATGTCTGACTGCCTAGGCTAGAAGCTTGTTTTTGAGAGTCATGAACTTGGGGTTGGTTTTGGGCGCAGTGTGTCGAGTCCCACAAAAAGTCTTTGAAACACCTCAAATGTCTTGGAAAGTTTGGATGGATACTCAAGATTAAGAGCATACGTCAACCCAAGGAGTAGGCAGCATGCTTTGGCCAGGTTTCCAAGATGAGTAAGGACTAGTATTCCCTCAATGATGATTCCTACTGCAGTTGGCTCACGACAGACGTAGATGCTCATATTCTTCATTTTCAGGTCCTCATGAACAGTGGCCTCGGCAGTTCCCTTTGAGATACAAACACAGTAATTAAGAAAAACATTTTATATTTAATATAAGTTGTGTGATTTAATTCAGGTACTGATTACTTTCATGAAGACCATTTTGAAAATTTTGAATTCTAATTTGAGATCTTGCACATTAGACTTAAGAGAATAGATGCATTTCCAGCCACATGCTTTTTACTGGCATTTTCAATTTGTATATAAAAAAAACCTCAATAGAATCACCATAGATAAATAAATAAATAAAAATAATAATAAAAGAACAGTAACACTAAAATGTTTTAATGCTTGCTTAAGGGGAGTTTTTTTTTGTTTGCATTGTTTTTTTTGAGCAAACAAACACAAGACAGAAAGGCATCACTCTGTGGTGATGTGCTAAGTGGCTATCCTGGGGCTCCTGCCAACTAGCTGCATGCTCCACCTCCACCTGACAACGGCTGGTTCAGTCAGCTCACATAAAAGTCAACCCAATTCAAGCTTCTACATCGGAGTGATCCAAACCTGCTTTTAAACAATACTTACACAGTAGTCAGAGATTAGCTCCTGTCCACTCTCTCCCATGTACTCTATGAGGCATCTCAGAGTCACATCTCTCTTTTTCACTGCAGAGGCACTTGGGTCCTAGAGTTAAGAGAATAATACTAAATAAATGAATGACTTTTGTTGGCAATTTAACCTGTGGTACCATTATTCCTGTAGGTCAGTATTACAGTCAGTTTTAACCTTTTAAACCACTTTTACCCCACCTGTATCAGTCCTATCTGCAAGTTCTTGATGCACTGACCAGTCACTCCTCCTTTTGCACTGAAGAGCTTGAGGAGCTTTGGAGTGTACCTGTCCAGTTGGGACATAAATGTTGATTCCAGTGGAACAGCAGTGCACCGTCGGAACTCTTCATTAATCTGCAAGACAGCAAATGTTTGACTGTTACTTAAGATACTAAGGGCTTTAGTGTATGTTTTCAGGCAAAAAGTGAGTCTAGTATTTCATGCCCAAGTCACAGTGGAAACTTGGTCAGGAAAAATAGAATGATAAATCATTTACCTGGAATGGTTCGAAGAGGGCAGGCCATCTTTCCTTAAATTCTGCCACCTCAGGAGACTTGGCAACCACTTCCTGTCTTCTCCAACTGTATGTTCTGGCCATCATATCATTTATACTCCTGACACAGTCCTTTTTCTGACGGGCTGCAATTAGGTCAAGTCTCAGATTCTCAAGGGTGTCATCCATCATGTGGGTGTGAGGGCAAGTAATTCACCTCTGCCCTCTTTGGTTTCTTGACATTTTTAGCAGCTCTTCGCTCATCCTCTGACTTGTGACTCAGTGAGTTTACCAGGGGTTCAGGGCATCCCAGTGCTTTCCGTTTTGTCCGATAGTTTCCACATTTATACTTTAGGCTTTGCTGCCACCCATAAGTTCCATTAAAAGATCCGGGCTCCGTCAAGCAGGGATGCCTCTCTACTAGTGCCTGTGCCACTGCAGATCTCTGAGCATCATTTGGGTAAGCTGTGTAGGAATACATGGCCTCAGCCAGGCGCTCCAGGATGTCTGATTTGACACATGGTGATGTCATTGGGGTGCCATCTCTTAAATAAATCTCATTTCCTTGTCTCAAAGCCAGTTCAGTGTTGTGTGAGAAAGTTGGAATGGGAAACACAGCAGGCCATGGACTCTGCCTTTCCGAGGGGGAGGGACTCAGAATCTCAGTATCTACTGAGTCCCCAGAGAGACTCACAGATTCACAAAAAGAGCTGACATCAGAAGTGTCAGGGGTGCTTTCCTGGGGAACAAGTGTCAGCGTTATGGGTACATAAACAACTTTAAGTGTGTCTTTATCTTTCAGGTCATTTGTAGAAGTCAGGGTGAAGAAGTCACCAAATTCTTCATCTTTGTATTGAATACTTATATCTGCAGGGATGGAAAAACTTTCTTTGACAGCTGCAACCAACTCGTCCACAGTTGAAGGTGTTCCACTGCTGAGAGTTAGTTTCTTGACTTCATGATCAATGAGGACCCGGAATCTCACAGTTTGCTCCATTTCTAGGAAGACAGAAGATAGAGAGGTATAATACAATAATACTCAACACTGGAGAAAGATGTGGCGCTTCAGTGTCACCATTTGCTTTCCTGCAACAATATAGGCTGCCAGAGGACAAACATCACTTAGGCTTTGTTGCTCAACAAGAGTTATCTGGTTCGTCTTCTCCAGATAATATCCACGATAGTGTTCATCATACCAGGCCTTCTGAGTTCTGACGATAAAATGTACTCTTTCCCCAATAAGTGCAATTTGAACAATCTCTGCAAAATCAGGAAGACCTGCAGTAGAACCATAGGCCACAATCATGCCTTTTGAGTACCTCGTTCCCTGATAGGTGACTGTCCCAGCCAGCTGAACGTGAGACTGAGAAGGACATAGATGCCTAATTGACTCCTGAATATCTACATGCAGGACATCCACTGGAACTGCTGTTACTCTTACAACACTGAGAACAGGCAAAACTGTTGTGGAATGTAGGTGGTGGCTTAACATAAGCTGGTGCTTCGTGGCCAGGGACATGAGTATGTTCTTAAAGTTGCCAGTGTGCCTTACAATCCTTTTGAACTGGCTATGTTTTGCTTCGAACCGCATTGTCCAGAAAGCAATCACAGGTTGAGAAGCTAAAGCTACATAGAGCCGACAGAGTAACTCCGCTAGCCAGCAAGCTAAGGTGAACAGGTCTGGGTGTAAACACTGTAATTATGTTGCCACGACGCCGGCATAGTTTCCATTTACTGCTCACCACACGCAAGGCCAATGACTATTAAGTGCCGGCCCTTCGGTTCAATCCATCCAAATATTAGCCACTGTTACTCTGGTATGTGACCGCCGCAGCCACGGTCACCACCGGCAGGCGAGGGACCGGTGAACGTG
Source organism: Caranx ignobilis (assembly GCA_021432705.1). Taxonomy (NCBI): domain Eukaryota; kingdom Metazoa; phylum Chordata; class Actinopteri; order Carangiformes; family Carangidae; genus Caranx; species Caranx ignobilis. Next base: position 909,572 of record JAFHLA010000307.1, on the reverse strand, counting down.
GCTGGCGCTGCCTGAATTCGAGTGTGTGACCATAGCCTCAACCACATTCAGCTCCACCAAACGATTATCCCTCGCCTGCCAGTGCTTTCGCGTAGCCTGTGTGTGTGTGTGTGTGTGCGCGCGCGCGACCACAGCCTACACTGCCAAACACGATGTCGAAGCGCCGATAGTGTTTTTGTATAAATCATTATATCTTTAAAATATTAAACTACCACTCAAAGACAACGCTAATTATAACCCGCACACAGGTATAGTGTTTGAAGTTAATGAGCTGTTGGACGTAAGAGCACATTCGAAATGGCGGTTGGCGAAGACAAAATAAGCAAACATAATGTAGGAAACAGAGCCATGCTTTTGCAAATTGCAAATTTATAAATTTCAATTCTGGTAAAAATCTGACTTTTAACAATATGAAGTGTTACTTACATGAGTTCGTTAAAGTGTTTTCCTCCGCAACAAATCGTGTCTTCACTCTTGGAACATTCGAGAGCGAGACCTGCCTGCCCGGGTTTGTTCTTCCGTTGCTGCATGTGGGCGGGTCGTGACGTTTACGTCTGATATAAACGTTTAAACTGAGTTTTGTAAAATCAATTTATGATGAAGTCCAATAAAATTAATTTTATCACAATTTTATCACATAGAACATTAAGTTACAGAAATATTCACACTTTTTACTTATGGATAACTCAAAAAAATAAAAAATAAAAATAAATTGATTTTTTAGAATAAATATACTTTTTAAAATAAAGCTATATGGACAATACCACTGAAAGACTTCTTACAGTGTATGTTGATCTTCCTCTTGCCTCTCAAAAATAGAGGAGGACCAACCTCCTCTGCCTCTATGGACCAGCCTCCACTGTTGTGTATGTTGCTGTTTTGTTTGTTTTTTATGGCTGCACCAGCTTGCTCTGCCTATAGAGACATCTGCTTTTCTCATTAATATTTGATCTTCTTGTTAGAAGCACATATCTCATTTATCATAATGACGCTTTGCAGGTAGAACTAACACAGGCTAAGACTTTGGTAGGCTGCAGTTATTTTAGTGTGTTCTCTCATATTTTAGCCAGTCGCTACCAGTTTTATTAAAAAAAAAAGTGGTTGGGTCACAGTCCCACAGTGTACCCCTTCATTAATATAAACCTCAAAGCTTTCTGTCCTCAGACTGTCTAGGCCTGTTCCTGAACGTCACACAGAGACAACATGGGGCTGCTTGAGTGATTGGTTATTGAGTTTTATGAATGATTACATCAGGCTGAGTTCAACAAATAAAATCCATGTGCTACTGTGTTTTAAGTATTAGAATAATAAGATGTTGAATGAATTCATATCAGAGTTAATATCATTATAGTGTAGAATAGAATAGAAAAATACATTATTTATTCCTAGGAGGGAAATTCACTAAGTGTAGTGGCAGGAAAGACTGATTCACCTGCATCAAATATTGTGTTGGTAATATACTGAGATGTTACTGCTTTAATTGGCCGATATGTTTTATACTGACCGCTGACTTTCTTAACCTCAACTGTTGGTGTGTTGAGTAGTGTCGTAAATTAATATAAGTTAGTTGTAATTCATCTTTTTGCAGTAAAATATATTAAAAGTTTAAAAATGGACAGAATATTATATTGTCAGTCTTGTCAACTAGTGTCCAGTCTGCTGTTAACATTGTCATCAAATTGATAAAATGTTCAAAATTTTTACTGACCGCTTTACTAATCCCCAGCAAATTGTTATCTTTGCTTTTCAGATTAAAATGAATGCAGTGCAAATTATGCAAATTCACCCACCCCGTTGAAGCAGTACTGCTGAAGCACTATCAACTGGACCACAGAGGGTCTACCTGGCCGTGCATCCACAGGGACTGCTGTTGCACTTTCAGAACCATTTCTGCTTTAAAATCACATCTTTCAAGATCACACAGGACTGTCCCAAGGCAAGAGAACGTATCATTTCATTGTTGGTTGTGTGAATACAAGGACATTGGCTGTAAAAAGAAAATATTAATTCATTTGCATCATCACCTCAGACGCAGAGAGATAGTGCGTTGCCCATTTGTGGGGTGCAGCTTTGAAACCAACCTCCTTAATAGTTTTACTGGACATACATCACGGAATCACAAAAACCATAAATTGAGAGATTTTCTGACACCAGTCAGAGTAGTTCATGATTTTCAGTCTAATGACACAGACCAGCCATGTAATGTTGATCCTGAAGCAGGATTTTCTTTGGCAAGTACCAGTAGTCCTAGATTGGATTCCACAGAAGAAGGTGAACCCGATCATGTACAGAATGTAGACTCCGAAATACTTCAGCACAAATTAGCTTCCCTTTTTCTTCGTATGCAATGTCTGCTACACGTGTCAAAACATGCAATACAGGCAATTATAGAAGAATTTAATGATATTTTGTCCCTTTCCAAGTTTCATACAACTGAAATTCTCAAAGAGGTTTTTGCAAAACATAATATTGAAGTTGAGGAAGAAATTATTCAAGAGATAAGTAACAGGGTGTTTGACAAAAATCCTTTCCTTGTTTCTACGTCAGAAAAAGGTACATTATCAACAGATATTTCAGGGAGCATTTCTCCATCATTGAACCAACTGAGTTATTATATGACCAAACCTCAAGAAAAGCCTTTGTTTATGTTTCTGTGAATCAGGTTATTGAACTTTTATTGAATAGAGCTGAGTTTCTGGAAAAACTTGTTTTCAGTGAAGAGTCTACTCCAGGGTTTTACAAGACTTTTCAAGATGGTTCCTACTTTAAGCAAAATGAACATTTTAGAGAAGAGGGGCTGTCTTTTGCATTAGGTCTATATATAGATGATTTTGAATTGTGTAACCCATTAGGCACATCGAAGAAAATTCACAAGATCACTGCTGTTTATTGGGTTATTCTTAATTTGCCCTCAAAGTTTCGTTGCACTTTACACTCAATTCATCTGGCTCTTCTTGGAAAGACTTGTGATGTTAAACAGTTTGGTTATGATAAGTTTTTCAGTCCTTTAATTAAGGATTTAAAGTCACTGGAACAAACAGGGGTCTTTGTGCAAACTCTTAATAATTATGTAAAAGGTTCAGTATTTTGTGTCTGTGCTGACAACTTAGGAGCTCATTCACTCGCTGGCTTTCAGGAAAATTTCAATGTAAAGAATTTCTGTAGATTTTGTTTAACAAATCGAGGTGAAATAGCAACGACTGCAATTTCTGATTTTCAGCTACGCTCCAGAGAACAGCACAATACATTTCTGTTACAACTTAGTCATGAAAATGTTTCACATGTAAATGGGGTTAAACGTGAGTGCGTTTTAAGTAAGCATCTTTCATATTTTCACCCTGTCACTGGATTTCCTCCAGACATATTACATGATTTTTTCGAAGGTGTTATTCCTGTTGAACTGTCTTTGTGTCTGAAGAGGCTTATTTCAAAAGGCTATATTACTTTGGACAGACTGAATAGCCTAATCACTGCATTTCCTTACAAATATTCTGACAGGGTGAATAAACCAAAGGCAATTTCTAAATCAAATGTTGAAAAGGGCAGCATAGGTGGCAATGGCCATGAGAATTGGGCCCTGTTACGATTTCTCCCTTTTCTCATTGGAAAGAGCATACCAGAACAAGAACCTGCATGGGAAACACTGATGGACCTCAAAGAAATTGTTGAGATTGTAGTTTCACCTGTTTTTTCAGAGGAAATATTGCACTACTTGGAGATCAAGTTGTCTGATCACAGAAGCCCGCTCACAGACACTTTTCCTGATTTTAGCGTGCGCCCAAAGCACCATTTTGCTGAACATTATCCTTACCTTCTACGCTGCTTTGGGCCATTGGTGGAATTATGGACGATGAGGTTCGAGTCCAAACATAGTTTCTTCAAGAAGACTATTCATGATGTTCAAAACTTTAAAAAGGTACTCCTCACACTGTCCACAAAACACCAACAGATGATGGCATGCCAGTTTGATAGCCAGAGTCTTTTCAAGCCAATGTTACACGTGGAGAAAGTAACTGACATTAAAACTACTTCTTTGGATGCGGCCCCGCGCACAGTGATTACAAGAAAGTACCCACATCTTGAAACTGTGTCTCTTTCTAAAGACATTTATTTTCATGGGACCCGATATGTAGAGGGTATGATTCTTTCATCTGGACACTGCAGTGGACTGCCAGAATTCTATAAAATCGTGACCATAGTAGTTGACCCTGAAAAAGTTGCCTTTGTTGGCAAAAAGCTCACATCTTGGTACCTAGAACATTACAGGTCTTTCGAGCTTGTAGAGAGCATCTGTGCAGACATTGAGATTTTTGATCCTCAGGCTCTCAACGACCATCATCCATTGGTTGCCTACACAGTGGGAGGGAAGGTCCTGGTGACTCCAAAAGTGTGCCTGCTCCATTGAAGTGACACAGTATGATGAGTGAACTCTGATTACACATTATAGACAAAACTCTGTTGTTCTCACTCACATTTTCACATTTTCTCCCATTGAGACAAGATGCTGTCCCATCCTGTCTGTAATTTTATTATGAAAGATTTTCTGTATGCATTTCTGTTTTACTTCCTGTGCTTCCTGAGTTGATTTCCTGATTTGTTTCACCCATGTCCTGTTTACAATCACTCTTTATCTGTGTGTTTAGGTTTTGTTTTCACTCAGTTCATTGTTGGATCATTGTGTATGCTGCAGGTTTGATCTGCTTGTTAGAAGAACATATCTCATTTATTAGCTGTCACAGCTTGTCTGTCATTTTATTTTTGAAAGTTTTTTTGTGTTTCTGTTAGTTTGTGTTTTCCCTCCTGAGTTGATTTCCTGATTTGTTTCATCCATGTCTTGTTTCATTCAACTGTGTCCTCTTTGCAATCACCCATTATTTGGTTTGGTTTTCATTTCAGTTGATTTGATTTGCTTATTGGAAGCACATATCTCATTTATTATAATGATGATTTGCAGGTAGAACACAAGACTTGTTTATGAATTTAACTTTCAAGAAATTGTCTTAAAAGTCTCTGCAACTTAACCCCTCAGTTTTTTGTCCTTGTTTCTTGTAACACAGGCTGGATTATTGCTGCTGGTGAAAATCTCCCAAAAAATGTCCCGTAAAGTGGCCCTTCCTGAAGTGCCTGAATCTGTTGAACAGTTGCAAAACATTCTTCAGGAAAATCTTCAACTCCAAGGCAGCTTCACTCTACAATATGAGGATCCCGACTTTAACAATGCTCTCTGCAATTTAATTGACATTCATGAGTTGCCATCTGAGCGTGCTATTTTGCACATTCTTTGGGAAGAGTCTGCACATGTTCAAGAGTCAGACTCTATTGATTCAGTGTCTTCCCTGGACACAGCCAGTGTATCCAGCAGAGAGTCACTCCAGAGTCCCTCAGCGTTTATCAAGAACTACCTGCGAAGTGTCTCAGAGTGGCCTTCACCTTTTCCCATCCCATCCTTCTCCTACGATGTGGAGTTGAAGTTGAGCAAAGGCAATGAGACATATGAACAGACCAAAAAATGCATCAGCTTAACAAGAGACATGAAGATAGACATTTTGGACAAGATTGCACAGGCAGTTTTTGAAGTGAAAGCCTATCCTGATCAAGACCAGATTGAGTCAGTTGCTTCTGCTCTCATCAGTAGACACCCCTGTCTTCGAGAACCAGGCAGTGAAACAGGGTATGATGGATGGAAAATGAGCATAAAATACAAACTTGGCAATTACAGGTCCAAGCTGCGTCAAGCGGGCTGTATCGAGGTCAGCATTAACCAGAAAAAGAGGAGCAGTGAAGATGATGGTGCAAGCCCCTCGCTTAAGAGAGCAAAGCGTGGTGAGATTAACCATGTCCCTGACCACCCAGAAAACCAAAATGATGATTCATTAGAGGAGGAAAGACTGGCTCTGGTTGAGGAATTTAGGAAGAAGAATAAGAATGTTGCACTCATCAGACAAAAGATGGAGCTGACTTTTTCCTTGAGGCGCAGGGAGATCGTGGACCTGCAGCCCATGGTGTCAGAGGTTCTGGAACGGTGGCCTGCTCTGTTTTGTGAGGCTGAGGTAAGAAGGTGAACCAACAATATATAATAATATGTTGTGTTTATGATGTAGTCTTTTTTTAAAGTAAGTAGAAGAGTGTGTGTTGATTACAATGTATATTTTAACATGAAGATGGTGTTGAAATTGTATTGAGGATTTAAATTTCCTTTTCACATTTTTCAACAGATAAGGGAAGGGTTTTATCGCATCACAAACAAGAACCTAGTGGAAAACTTCAGAGCAGCCCTTTATCAGAACACTTGGAGGCTCCTGAGACTCTATCGGGCGAGGAGGACAGCTTTTTCATCTCAGATGGATGAACTCCTCAACAGCCTGGATCAAGAGGTGAATTCTAGATGTAGTAATTTGATAACTCTGAACATTATGGATATAAAATGAATTTTTGTCTTCAGTGGAAAACCATAAAAATAAATGCATGCATGGGTGTCTAAGGGCACAATAGCACGAATAAGCTATCCAATTCAGGGAGTGGTTGATCAAAGATATAAAATTACTGAAATACAGTGGTTCTTGTTAAACAAAGGGTATTTTAAAAAAAACATCTTGCTCAATAGGGATCTTTCTCATAATGTTGTCAGACACTGACAATATTAGCCTGTCAGTGACACAAAAAGCACTTACCCTTTTAAAGGGAGTAAACCTTGCAATCACCATCTGCATATGGAAGAGGACAGCTGCTTGCATGCTTACTCTTTGTTAAATATGTTTGTTACATCTTGTAATGTTTCATGCAACTCTTTGTTTCAGACATCTGACATCACTGCACTGCGACAAACTGCAGCATTGAAGGGCCTTCCCTTGTATCTCCGTGACAGTCAGGAGAAGCTCTTCAGGAACATTCTTGTGAGTGTTTATTAATATAAATTGTAAATATGTTATTATACTGTAGTGCTGTATTTAATGTTGACTTTTACCATTACCTCTTTGTCCGCCTTGCTCCCCTAATCTTTCCCAGTGTCTAGAGTGTCTTCAATAGTACTGTCCTGGCTATGACTTGATGTAGTCTAACTGATGTTAGTAGATGTGTGTATGGGGGTTCAATTTTTAATTGTGGGGTATGGAATGGAAAAATATACTATCAAATTCATACTTAATTCTATTTGGAAAAATGTTTATTCAATAATTTAGTTTTTTTGTGTGTAATAGCTGATTCTGATTCACAGGATTTTAATGACTAATGTCTTGCACTTCATGTGTTGGTCTTTTCCAGTTTGTCAACACAAGGACACTGACCCAGAAGAGGAGCAGACACGGGGACTCGTTGTAGGTATCCTCACGGTGTTGGAGGACGACACCAGTGCAGCTCCGCAAAATGTTGTGAATGTTGCTGTTGTCGTAGAGGAGCAAATCGTTCTACAAGATCTCCCAGACCTGGCAACTGCAATGGCGTACCTCTTTGGGCTTATCTACGCCTTAAATCTGCGATACCCGAAAGAGCTCAGGTACACATTTGAAACGGTCCAGAGGGTTTTTATGGAACTCGGGGCTGACCTCTCTGCAAGGGTCAGATCCCTGAAAAACAAACTCCTTCAGTAGATCCTCATGTTAACAGATAAGGTCGGATCTGGAATTTGTTGACGTCTGAACACCATGTTGATTTACTCTTGCTGTTAACTCACACTCAGCTCTAATGTACCTCGAACTCCCAGTCTCTTACATTTACATATTTTGCACTTCATTGGGTTTTCCTCAAACATGTTTGTAAATTGCCACATATTTGAGCAATTTGAGCAGTGTTACAAAAAAGAATTTGCAAGTTATGGCACTCGGTGACCTTGTAATCAGATTTGTTAGTTTCATAGTTCATATTGGTGCTGTGTGGTCATATGTATATATGACTTGTGTTTCATCTTTTATTCATGGAAGTAATGGCGCTCTGTAACCTTTTAAGAGATTTATAACATGTAGATTTATAGTTCATACTGATTCTGTATGGTCTCGTAATAATATTTTTGAGACCTGAAGTTATGGCACTCAGTAACCTTGCAAAGTAAACTTGTAAACAGATGGATTAGATCCATAGTTCATACTGGTTCTGCATGGTCTCGTAATAATGTCATAATATTTTTGAGACCTGAAGTTATGGCACTCAGTAACCTTGCAAAGTAATCTTTTAAACAGATTTATTAGATTCATAGTTCATACTGGTTCTGTATGGTCTTGGACATACATGTTTGATCTTTTATTCAGTCTCAAAGTTTACAAGTATACATACTATACTTACATTATACTTGGCCCTGTTGTAAGAGATACAGTAAATAAAACAATTCTTTTGAATGTTGCATCTGTAATTATTTATACATTTGATTAGAAGTTATTGGTTCTAAATTATAAAGTTGGGTTACATTATAAACTATTGTAGTGTGCAATGTAAAATTCTAAATTAGTACATATTACAGCGGAAGTAAGGATTAAAAGTTAATAAAATGCAAATTTATAAATTACTACATTCTTGCGGGAGAGTTAGCAGAAGTAAGGAATAAAAGTTATCACAGTGTAAAATTACAAGTTAGTACAACTTACAGGACAGTTAGCACAAGTAAGGATTAAAAGCTTATACAATGTAAAAGTTTAAGTCAGTACAACTTACAGGAGAGTTAGTTCAAGTAAGGATTAAAAGTTACTACAATGTAAAATTATAAGTTAGTTCAACTTACTGTTGAGCTGTGAAAAATCAGAATTCAGAGTTGAGCAAACTCAAAAGCAAAACTTAAAATATTTAGTTCATTTGTCCAACTTAAAAATTTTATCGAAGTTTGTTGCCGTAAAATTTTAAGTTCACCCAACTATTCTTTTATTACAGTGCACAGCCCCCCCTTCATTCTCAGCTCATTTGACAAATGGCGCATTTCTCTCAGCGAGAGGAGCGGAAAAGTGACACAAGGCCAGCGCAGCCTGCCAGCTGCCCGGTTTGGCCACACTGAAAAAAAAAGTCTTTTGGATTTACATAAAAATATTATGGACATCGGTTGCACATATTAAAGTTATGTTTACTGAAATTGATATATTTATGTTCTGTACGTTCAATTATTATTTGTTAAACCAACATGACTTTTTTACATAAATTTAAAATATTTCTTTTATGTTAAGTATATTAGATTATTTTCTGCTAAACTGACTGATTTTTTTAAATGTTAAATGAATGCTATTCTTTAACATGTATAATATTTAATTATTATTTGTTGGACCAACATATTTTTTTTGCATGAAGCTAACCTAACTTCCACCGGTAAATTGGACATTATTAAGTATGGTATACTTTAAATATTTAAATTACTTTAATAAGATGATTTGTAATTTAAGAAATTAATTTCTACACCCCCACCCCACTTAATCGGGCCAAATATGTTACCTACATTTATGAAAAATAAAAAAGCACATGTGGCAATAGACCACCATATCTTCAATTATGAATTCCAGACAGTGCATAGTAAACATCCGTAATGACTCAAAATACAACTTGCTTTGTACTACTGTTATGAATAAGTTATAATTTGATGCTATATTTAAGCTATGATTTGATAATATATGCATTATTTAGTAATGTTTCGATCGACTGTGATTTGACATCATGTATGCACTGTTCTGTTACAATTAGAGGATCTGACACTGTGTGCTCTGTCCTGTGCTTGAACGCACATAACCTGATGAGTGTCCCTACGACACCAGATAGCGGTGACTCTCACCTGATAAGCAAGTACAAGATGTAACTGTAGTGTCTTCTCTCTCTGTCAGCTAGGTCAGTTGCAATAGATACACGCCTGACTCACAGCAGATTCACACACATACTTAACACATATTCTGCACACACATCATAAACCAAGAGTGGACAGCATCATCTGACTCATCATACTCTATCATAAAGTCCAACCTCTGCATTGGGCAGGACCAGCCCAAGAAGATACTGTGAATTATAAATGTGAATTGTTTTCTCAAAGCTGTGTTCGTTTTGGCTGAGATCCTGACTGAGCTCCGTCACTATGCACCCAGCGCTGCTGTACTTTACCTGTGACCTGAATAAATTCTTCGTCTGTGAACTGAAGATTTCTCCGGTTTGTTCTTGGGCTTCCAATAAAAGAACCGATTCTTACAAAACCTGGTCCCTTTTGAACAATGACTCAAAATCTTTTTGGCATAAGCAACACTCCAAGCATACTCTTTTAAAGTGAACTGAACTGAGACCACGTGACAACATGTGCACGCCAGCCCACAAGTGGTCATCTGGCGCAAGTTTGGTCATATGAAGTCTGAAACTAATATATCGTTGCCTATTTGCCATATACATACAGAATTGACTTGATTTATTTGGGTTAATTTATATTATATAACAGCAGTTATTTTGTTCAAAGTGAAAACTTGTGTTCCCATAATGAAACAAATTCAGTCCTCTTAAAATGGACTGTGAAGTTGACTGAAGCAAACCTAACTCTGGTCACTTTCTGTTCACACGCCCAATTCATGATTACATGTAGATGTGACGCTGATGCATTTTTGGTGCCAATGCGTCTTAGCTTACCCTCTCTGCGCCAAAGACAGAGGACTCTAACCACATAATTACTGCGCCCCTTCCGTTGCGTTGAGAATTTGTATAGAAACATGGTTAACCCGTTGCAGAAAATCAAAGTGTTGACTCTGGGGACGGTGTCCGAGCAACTGAGTGGCTAGAACTCTGCTGCAGTGGTCCAGTTGTTATCACTTGGAAAAAAAATGGCTGCTGTTTGACAAACACAATATAAAATAAACCAAATAAAATTAGCTAACAGAGAAAGGGCAGCCCTTTATTTATTAGGTCCAGATGACATATCCTCAAACTTGGGCCAGAACACCAGTTGTTAACTGTGCACTGTACTGTATGCTATGTGTAAGATGAATTATTGACTATTTACAGTGGCAGAGTCTGGGAGGACACCTGGGAGCCAGCCAGCAAATTTGCCGGATGAACTACTGGTTGTATTATGTATTTGTTCTAATAATTTTTCAAATTTTGTTGTAATATTTTCGGTATATTTGTTTATAATTAAATTCACTGTTGTTACATTTAATTCTTTGTCTGTCAATCATTGACCACCTCATTCATCTGGGTGATCCAGTGCTATTCAATGGTATTCAAGTCCAATAGGTGGAGGTAAGTTTGACAAAATAGGCCTTTACAGACATATTACAAAATATCAGGAGCGACAGTGTAAATAATCAGTGATCTGTAGTCTAAGGATCTGTGTCCATATGACCTCTGACCTTCAACATGATCAATCAAAATATCCATGCGCCAAGAGTGGGTGTAGCGTGTCCCTGTCATTTTGTGAGTTAAACTAAAATGTACAAATTTGTAAGTGTTCCTCAATATTAATGTCTAGAGATCTGAAAATATTGTTTTTCTGTGATAGCGTATGTGTTTCTCATCTATGCTGTGTAAACACAAACTATGATTAAGAAGATAATATACATTATTATAATTAAATTGGGCAAGCTTAGTATAAAAATACTACCCTTATCCTCAAAGTGATTGCTATAATGTCACGCAATGCTTTTTGAAATTTATTAAGCTGCAAGCGACCATGTCAAGCTGGGCAGGAAGTCACCCAAAGAAACACAACAGAATCCGGTTAATTTTCAAAATAAAATACCACTACTGACAAATACGATATGTGGCCTAACCTAAACAGAGAGCTGAACACCACACATGCATGCACACACACACACAAAGTCGACCCACACGTAGTTGGACTCATTCGATTCCTGTCGAGAGTTATCCGCCGTGGATTGGCTGCGTTCGGTTTCTGCCTGTCAACGAAACTTCTACATGATATTGTGAAATAAACGACTCAAATGCAGTGTTGTGTGTCATTTCTTAACTTCAAGTATTAAGTAAATATTTCTTGTATTCAGTAGAGAAACCAACCTTAACTCTACCTGCTGTTCTATAGAGGGGAGGAACCAATCTTCATTGCCATTTGGTGTAAATCTGTATTGCACGGTTAAATACACATCTTAAATAAACCATCATTACTTTTTCGTTACATGGGCCAAACTAAAGCAATGTCATCGCCAATTCGGCTATGCTAGATATTCGATTTAATCATTATATATGTACTTTACAACCCTATTCAACCCTAATGTTTGAAAACCAGAAGAACTACAAATATGGCGGAACGTTGTATAGAGCTGCATAGAGCTACATGTTGCAGCTCGAGGGAATTGTAGTTTTTATTGATTATCTCAAATTCCATAGAATTTTCGGGGGTTTAAGGGAACAGGAAACACATTTCTGTCACCAGAATGTAATTGTCAAGAGGGTGAAAAGTTATAGGCTTATTTACCATTTTGTACAGAGCCCCCCTCTTGCTGACTACGGTATATTTACTAGGCCTATCAGTATGATCACATAGCTGAGTTACTGTAATAACAACACTTTGTCTTGTCTGCAGCCCCTTTTGGTGCTGAATTACATCCCTTCCAAAGTTCACAGAAGTCAGGTTTCAAAGGCCAATATATCAAAGAGCAATCTTGACAATCCTCAGTCATTCCCTAGACTGAGACCTTTCCAATAATGTCTTTATTATAGTCCTATGACAAATTTTGGATTTTCACATTTCATACTCACAGCTGTGGTCAGGTTTAGATTCAATGTGTTCAGGAACATGGAAAATGTGCTGAAAAAATGGTCTATAAATAAAACTTATTTTCTTATCTTTATTCTCAAACACAAATACATATTATAGGGCATGGACCTGGGAGATATAGAAAAACTGTACTGTCTAAATCCAATGTTTTTAATGGAAACAATGCACTTTTGACTGAACAAGACATGGACAATTAAACTGTTTCCTAGTGCCCAGTGAAAAGACTGCAATGAATATAGTACAAGCATGCATTAGACATTTTAGTGGTGCAACATGAGCCTTCTTTGGGGACGCTAAATTAATGCATGCAGGTTTTGAACTAGATCATGGGAAGGCTTTTTTCAGAATATATATATATATATATATATATATATATATATATATATATATATATATATATATATATATATGAGAGAGAGAGAGAGAGCGACTCTTCAGTGTCAGAGTCGCTATGGTACTCTGAATCACTGTCTTCAAAGTTCATCTCTGCTGCTGTTCCAGAGAGGACTTCTATGTAACAATTTTTGGCATGCTTTATCTCTCTGTTGGTTTCTTCTTGGTGCCTGCAGACCTTTGATCCCAGCTTTGTTCAGGCCCCACATCTCAGCTTATGTGGAAAAAAAGAAGCCTTGATTAGAAACTTTTAGAAACATAGAAGTAATTTATAGCAACTTTGCAATTATAACTTAAAACATACTTGCCGTCTCACGACAAAGCTGGGATGACCTCTCCCTCAGGCTGTCTGCACGGTTGTGAAGATAGTTCCAATGTTTTACCATCTCTGCAACAAGGATCCCCTTCTCCTCTTCAAGTCTCCTGGCTGCCATAACGACGTCAAATGCCTTCCTCATGATCCTCAGATCAACAGAGTCTGGAATACATAAATTGATATAAAGCAATTGTATTTAGCATTAAGATTGACTGCAATTATAATTGAGTCATGAAAGATGTTGTGCCAGTGTGTGACTCATTTAAAAATAGACCCATTTACTGTTTGTAAACAATGATGACGAATGTGAACTGCCCACGCACAGTGGCAATGAAGTATGACAGAACAGCTTATCAAGCTATGCAATGGCTTTATCAGATGGAAATTAGTTCTTGAGCTAAATCTGGCACATGCACAAACAAATTAGGATATATATTTTTTGTATGTTCATGCAGAGTCGCATTCCAAAAAAAAATGAAAAAAATGAATGGGCTGACAATTAGGCATGGGGCACATGACATCAGTCCAACCTCTCATTTCTCCGACGTCCTAACCCTAAACCTAACCATAAGCCTCTGGTCAGATTAATGGGTAGTCGGAGAAATGGGCAGTCGGACTTTTGGGCAGTCAGACTGACATATGCTCCCCCTAGCATGTACGTCGATCCCTCAGGGGCTCTAGAGCTTGATCAGCAGGTTTGGTTATCCTGTAAATGGGTCTATAGACAGAGTTGTGCATGTACTACCTTGTGGAAGCTGCCACGGCCAAATGTAGTCATCTGACAGAATGTTGTCCAAGGTCAGGTTTTCATGAGGCACCATGTTGTTGTAGTTTTCCACTACAGAATTTAGATTTTTCTTTTCCTCCCTGATCTTTCGGCGTATCCGGGCACGTCCTTTGCAGCTGCGTCACTGTGTTTATGAAGATGCTGGGTCCTCCTCTTAATGCTGGCCACCAGCTCCTCAATTTGGGTGGCCACAGTGCCAACATCAGCGTCATGAGGGGATGTTGTTGCTGAGAGGAAGGAAATAAGAAATATGCTTCATGATTCCATGGGAAAAAATTAAATTTCTGGTGGGCAAGTGAGTCTTTTCATATTTCTCTGTAACTGAGAGGCTGCACTTGTAGCTAGGTTTGAATAGTTAGGTTCTTTGTTTTAAAAATGGGCATAATCTTTTCTACATGTCATTAGCAATCATTAGTTATGATTGCCAAAAGCAAAATTCAAAGCATAAAAAAGATGTCAAATTTTTAAAGATACTAAAAGAAGCTTGTTTCTATGACAATACCAAAGTATACAGTAAACATATATACTTCTTAACTTTAATTATTCTACAAGCACATAGGTGATTAATGAAATAACAGTATAAAGCAGTGAATCCCACCTTCTGTCCACTCATTGACATCAACGATCCAGCTCTCCAGTAGATTGTCTGTGATGTCCATTTCCCTTTTCATGGCCTCCAGGTGATTCAACTGGCTTTCCAGGGTTGTTGTAGCCTTCTAGAAAAAAATGACAATAAGGGAAATGCCTACAACTTTAAATATTGTTCATTATCTGCGGCACTCGGCTGCTACAACTGAATCACACCAGTGCTGATATTCAGTACAACAGCACTCCCTCTCGTGTGATATTGCTTAAACAAGACACAAAATACATAATGGAGCCACCTGTATATCCCATTGTATTAAAGAATATGGGCAAATCTTCCCTATGTTTTGTGATATATGCCACTTTATTTTATGATATTGCTAAGCATGTCGCAAGAGGGAAAAATATTTGTCTTTACTTTCTGATATCGGCGGGCCAGAGTGGAAGCCAAGTTGTGGAAATTTTTGGTTCCAGCGCATAGCCATCACCGTCAGCATGTCTGTGCGCCCTGCAAACATAAAGAAATGAAATCCTCACCCGTCTTTTCAGTAGCAGTGGAAGAAATTGTGCAGACTTCTTGGGTACCACAAACTTTTATGAGATAATATAATAACAAGCAGTATAAAACTATAGTAGTAACCTGCAGTCTTCTGCTGTTTGATTACTGTGAAACGGTTAGAAGAAGCATTTATTCTCACATTTGAAGTTGTGAGCTTTAGCGTGAAAAACCAACAGGAATGGCCTCATGTTGAGGAGATTCTGGAGCTCAGGGCATTTCTCTGTCACTTTCTGGAGGTAAGGCCAGTACTTGCATGCCACATCCATGGCAAAGAATGTAACTGGCTTACAGCTCAGTTCTTTTTGGAGGTAGAGGGGGTATGCAAAAATCCCCCCCCCTGTACATATTGAGGGCACGGAGGAGGACCCCATATCGGCACATGGCAAGTTCCAAGCCCTCCTCATCAGTTTTACCTGAGGACTTCTTGGCTGTTTCCCGTGCCGCCGACCAGTGCCCTCCACAGGCACCTGTTCCAGAGACCTAAAACATGGAAGATGGTGAATACTCCAAAGGTGTTCAAACAATGTTGTCAATGTCTGTCATTTTTCATTGTACTCAAGTTGTGCAAGTTTACATGACTGGTTGATGAATGGACATATGTAACAAATCCTTCAACATCATCATCCCTCGCAATGAAAACACCATCAAAGACGACTTGTTCCTCCAATCTAAATAGAACAGATACATAATAACTTTAAACATTTGTATGGTTACTTTCAAAATGAAGAAGCGTGAAATGCACACACAACATTTTGTTAACACCTTGCTGCACTCCTGAATCTGTAGTGCTTACGGTTTCCATCAACAGATACCGCAAGCATGTCTGGGCTGCACACAGGACAGTCAAAATGGTCCTCCTGGCATATTTTGCCCACTACAAATCGGGCAGCCTCCCACTCCAAGAAACTTGTCTGGAAGCTGTCTGCTGTGATGTTTCCGCTCTGTTTCAAAAGAGTGCCGTAAAAGAGAACAAAAGAGAACAGAAAAACAGATCAAACTAGAGATGCAATTTCCAGAAATTTAATGCATGTGAAGCAAGAAAAAATGTGATGTGCCAGTCAAAGTCAGTTTAGAATCAAAGTTTCCCACTTTGAGACATTTGCACAGTAACCATAGTCTTTAGTCATAGTAGCCAAATGAGTGGACGAGATAATAGGGCAAGTACAGGTAGCACCTGTACTTACATATTAATTAATGTTATGATTATGCTGTAAATTGTCATTGTTAACAACTGTGAGTATATCACATTAAAATGGCTACTGTAAAGTTAGGTCTATACAGGAGAGAGAGAGAGAGTTGTGGAACTTTTAGTTCAGCCTAATGGATAATACTGTGCATTGAGAAATTAAAACATTAAATGAAGGCAGGAAAGAAAAGGGTTGCACTGAAATCACACACCTTGGTGGACTTATTATTGTCAGTCCACCAAGGTGTGTGATGAGTAAGAGTTGGATGTGATCCGACTAGGCACAGGTGTTAGTAATGGCATTAATGAAGCCACTGTTCGATTGTAGGAAAGCAGAGGATCAGGTACATTAATCAATGATCAGGTGAGACAAATGTAATTAAGTTTTAATATGAATTTAACTGCATGATTCACTAAATACTAAAATCCACACAAACGAAAGCTCACCAGCTACTTCCTCCTTGTTTGAAACAAGCTTTTAGTACTGTGTCACTTTTCCATGTCTCCACACGTCCTCACACACTGCTCACCATCCTCAGAGTGCCTTCTCCAACTCCTCTGATCACTAAATCAACTTCACCTGGTGCAATCAATCAGCTCCCCTGGGCTGCGAGTCACACCCAGACCTGAAGCACCCAGGTAGAGAGGGTGTGGCCTGCAGCTCAGCTCAACACTGAGTTCAATGGGCTCTGTGCACAGCTCCACTACTTCCTGAACTTAACTTGTTTTTTCAGTGCAAACGACATGACTGACAACACAACATGAGTTTATGGTTGTTTTTAAAGGGTCTAAATTTAACACAACTTTTTTTCCTAAACAGTGCAAATGTTCATATGTACTTTCTATCACCATCGTCATCCCCTCATGGTACTATTTCTTGAGTTACACAGTTATTACCACAAATACTTACACGGCCGAAGCGAACAGTACAACGATCCAGCATCCTTAGAAAGGCTTGGAAAGAAATCCCTGGTGCTGCCATCTTCAGCTCCTCAAAAGAAAAAAGGACATCCATCGCGTAGACAGTGGCACAGTGAGAGGTGGCAGGCCAGTAGTCATTCCGGAGGAAATCATCCACTCCAGGACTCCATGTGGCCTCACATGCCTCGCATTTGATCTGAGGCAGTCTGAGATCATATCGTCCTGGAAAAATAAGGAAATATATACTCACAGATAATTCTGACAGATGCAACCGGTGTCATTCTGACAACTGATATGGCAACCTTTGACTAAGGATGGATCAGGAGAACATTTCTACAAACATTTTGTAAGGAGGCACTCTATTGAAAGTCACACTTTTGTTCATTGTTTTCCTTCACATAGGTGGGCCCAGCCAGTCTAATCAACACACAACCTATGGAAGCCTCTGGATTTCCAGCCTTGATAAAGAAAATTTCTGAATGTGTTTCAGAGTGTAACATGTATGAATGTAACATAATCATGATTCATATATTTGCATACTTGTGACAGAGAGTGAGAGGGAGTAGATATGGAGTGTGATAGCTTTAATTGAAATTCTGCAGCCACTTCTACGAAAGTGACCCCCACCCCACCCATAAAGTTCTTCTTACCATTCCTTGTAACCACAACTATGAATCGGCCCGTGATGACACTGGACGATCCTCGAGAGCAGCTGCATATTGCTGGCATCTCTAAAGGTATAAGACGGTCTTGAAAAAAAAACAACATATGGATGAGAATTAAAGAATAATATATTTATGTACTGGACGGCTACCGGATTTAATTTTCCAGGTGATAAATTAAGTCTGTTCATTTCAAAAACTACAACTTACCACACTGGGTCAGAACCCTCTCCACAACACATGTCATTGGAGGCAGTGGATGAAAAAATGCATCTGTCATTGAATCCCTGTTATGGAAAACCTGAGGACGATGGACCCTGGCATCACACTTCTCACAGAGGAATGGGTGTGGTCGGCAGTCACAACAGTGGATGATGGCTGGACTGTTCTCACAATGCTGGCAGGTCTGATTTGCCACATGTTGACGAGCCACCATAATGTTGACCAGCTGGGGTCTCTCTTTGGCCTACCACCCAGATGTGAGGCTCTTTCGTGTCAGCCAGTCTGTTGAGGCTTGAGCTTGAGGTGGTGTTTCAGCCTCACATATGTCCTCAACACCCAGTGAGCATTTAAGCTCTTGAAGGAAGGACTCTGTTAAAACAACGCACAAAACTGAAAAATAATAGGCTAGTTCATTACAACAACAGAAAATGGCATTAAACAATAGCCATTTCATAATCAATGAATATACTGTTTTGAACCAGTGCAGTTTAAGTAAAGAACACACCCGCAGTTACAGATGGAAAGTTGCTGGTCACTTCCCCACTGGTTTCTGCTGGAGCTCTTCTATGACAGACACCAACCCTCTGACCGCTGACTAGGACCTGCCAAAGCAAAAAAGCTGTTGCTGTCTACACTCAATGACACAAACTTTATCTGATGCTAGGCACAAATATGTAATAACCTCAGATACAGTAAGTTATATTTCAGACCCATGTAAAGTGGTAATTGTATTGCATTCAATTGTATACCATGTATAAAGTCTACATTTGAATTAACATGAATGTAATGGGACCTGCTTCATTCCGGGACGATCTGGGCCTTCCATAAATGATGTTCCCATCTCTGTCCCTCTTAATCCACCTTACATCTCGCTGGCGAGATGGCTGACTCATTGTTGGTTGTGCCTCCTGGGGCACACGACGAGCCTGATGGACTACGTCATTCATCTCCTCAAGGAGACGGTCAAGCTCAGACATGGTATAAACACACTAAAAACAAACAGGGCCAAAAAAAAAAGACAAGACAAACAAAACAAACAAAAACACCAATCGGGGCGGGCGGGGGGGTGTGTGTGGGGGATTCAGCATGACTATTAGTCTTAGTGAAGGAAACATTGATTTGCATTAATCACTTCACAGAATTTAATTCACAGAATTCAACACCCAACTGTTTTGACTTGCAGTTACAAAACCTAGCTACACAAAAATATTTGGCAGGTAAGAAAACTGGACGAAACAAAATTATAGGACAGAGTACAGGGTTTGTTTACCATAGCAACAGGGTTGCTATGCGCAGCTGGTTTGAATGAGAATGAATGAGAACGTAAAAAAGGAAAGTAGTCGGCTACGCTCACTAGTACAATGTTTCAAGCCTACAGCAAACATTTAGTCCTGTAACTGTTGTAATTATACAATTTTTATATAGCCCATTATATATAAAAAGACGCCATAAAGATTCGGAGAATCTAACCCTCTTCGTCAAAAATCCGCAGATGAGGGATTTGCATTCAAGTTAATGAAGGACCCTCTTCGTCAGAATACGAAGATGAGGGATTTGCATTCAAGTCTATGGATGTCCCTTTTCGTTGCCAAACGACATCAAGGGTACCCCCTCGACGTCAGGATCTTGACGCCAGGGGGCGTCAAGACCAAGCGTCAAGCGTCTGATGAAAAGGGGTGAGACTGTGTTGTCTGCTGCTACTTCAGCGTGAGATCAGTAGCTCAATTAACTGTCATTTTTCAGGGCTTCCTAATGTAATAGGGTGCATCGATGGGATGCGTGCCTCACTTGAGATAACAGGTTGCCAGGTTAGCCCACACACAACAGGAAACACCCGTTTGAAAAAAAAAAAATAATATTTTTAATAATTCACATAATAATAATTCACTTGCATGCAATGACTTGACAAGTCACTGCTGTCTTAGTTGATAAGTCAAGTCCCAATTCATGAATAGCAAGTCAAAGTCAAGTCAAGTCTTTTATGATAGGTTTGTCAAGCAAGTCACAAGTCATCAATCTGGCGACTTAAGTCTGATTCGAGTCAAGTAAAGTAAACCAGAGTCAGTAAAACCAGAGTCTACATTGTCATAGCTTTTCCCAGCTGGAGACAACTCATGAGTGAGAAGGACTTGAAAATAGACATGGAGGTTGCAAGCTTTCTGCTAGACATGTAATTAAATCTAACAGTGACTAGTGTAATATTAGAACCAGGGCAGTGTAGTCCAGCAACTACTGTATCCTCCCGTTTAAGTCGCATAATTTGCTGTTACTTGCAAAATAAAACGGCAGAGACAGCTAGTTTGTTAGTACTAACCCTAACCCTGCATTGGAAAAGCTCTGTTCCAACAGTTTTAAGGTGCTGTTACTCTGCCCATAAGTCATAGTAGTAGCCGACCGTGTGTGATGTAACTCTTTCAACCCGATTTTACATCGAGAGTTTTTGCTACTATACTATACACTAACCCCATTTGCCTCTCTTGGTTGTCTTTGGAGGGCTTCCAGTCGCTCCTCATCCTCACAGATTAGTGCACAGGATCTTCCTCTTGCGGTGCCGACAGTTCCACTGCCCCTGCTTTGCTGACCTCTACCTCTACATTTCCCTCTTCGTCTTCCTCTCCCTCTCACATCATCGGATGATCTCTGAGTCTACAGGCCAAGAAGAACAATTTGACTCTTTCACTCTGTTATTTTGTTACATTGTTCATTTAGAACTAGCACTAACGGTTTACTATATCAATTTTGTTGGCAAAAATGACCGTAGTCTAGCTATTAGCTATTAGCAGTAGCATGGTACCAAATACCTGTTAATTATGGAGGACAGGCTTATCGGCATTAATAACAAAACAGAATATGTATCATTCTGTACCTCATCACTTGACAGAACACTCAAAGTTGTGCATGAAGTTGATATATTGACACATTCTTGACTCTTCGTGGGTTCCGCTGTGGTAACAACGCGATTATACGCAGAGGTGCCAGAGAGTACTACTCAGTTGTTTGCATTCTATTAGCACACCACTAGATGGGAGTAATTCTCACACACTGCAGCTTTAATATGAACTTTTGAGAAAGTGGTTGAATGTTGTTCAATGTTTTTTTGTTTTTTTTTATTAAAGTGCAGTCCACTGAAAATGAAATATAAAAACATTCTCTCGACTGCTCCCCACTTTGTTTAATATGAGGAATATGAACAAATCCAAAGTAAAGGTACATTCAGTAGCTATTTCAGCTTGTAGTAGCTTTAACCACCAACAAATGCTGATTAACACACATCCCGTCTCCTAATATCCTGCCCAGATGAACATGTGAGTTCTACTCAGCCAACAGGAAGAAGGCAGAGGTGGTGGTCCACCTCCACCACGTCTGACAGAGGCAGGGGAGCTGGTCCTGAGTCAGGCTGTTGGGTGACCAGAGGCTGTGGGCGTCTGTCACCCCCAGGACCCAAGGGCCTATATTCGAGGCAGAAGACACACACTGTCTGTCTACAGACAGAACTAGAAGTTATGTAATGTTTCCCTTAATCTAGCAGCAAATTAGAAACACAGACTTTGAAATGTAGTTGTTGTAATTTAAATAAATGCCTACTAATTGTTACTTTTGTATCTGTAGGAAATAAAGAAAGCCAAATGAAATGTGAAGGGTTTCTCTTTTTCTGACTGCTGGAAGGTGATTGATTAACCTGCAAAGTTATAAAAACAAAGAGGATTGTTCAGATCCGAGAGTACATCAGCAGTGACGTATAGCCTGATATTCAATGTGCGGCCAGAGAACATTGTTCAGATAAATGACGGACTCTGTTGAGAAGTGGTAGGCTATTGTTCAGGTAACAAGAGCTCATCTAAAAGGGACAAATTCTCCTCCTGAAGTAAAACTATGAGTTGTTTCTGCTTCAACATGATGGAATTGACAAGGAAAGGACAGCTGTCAGACAGCTCCATCAGGCTCAGGGTTTCTTCAAATAAACCTGCCAGCCAGCAGGTTAAGTTCACAGAGTCAGTTACCATAGTGACTGGCACAGATTTTCCATCATCTCAAGGTTAACTTCCTCTGAGTTTTCACATAACTTGCTTTCTGGAATACCCCTCAGGACCAAGAAAGACCTTAGTCCTGGATCAGGATTGGACCTTTAAACTTTGATCCAGTTCAGTCCTGAATCAGAGTGTTGGAGTCAGTATTTAGTCCAACATGTCTGATCAGATATTGATTCTATATTGACAGACTGTCCTGAGGTCAGCAGCAATGATCAATCATTTTGGCATGTAGAGGTGTATGAATGTTGTACTTCTTTTATTCTTTATTCAGATTGTGGGGCTGCAGTTTGTCAGAGATCAGCTGTTCTTCTCTGGGCTCAGCTCTGAAGTCCAACCCCTCCCACCTGACAGAACTGAGTGACAACCTGAGTGACAACAACCTGCAGGATTCAGGAGTGAAGGATCTGTGTGGTGGAGTCCAGACTGTAGACTGTAGACATGGAGACATGGAGTAGACATGTAGACATGTAGACATGGAGTCTGACCTCAGACTCTGAGGTCAGTCTCCATGTTTTATTTCTGTGCTCAGATGAATGTGATGTGAAAGTTGTGTTGACACTGAGCTGCAGAAATGAGGCTGATGCTATACTGATCCACACTGAGTGTCGTCATGGTGACATCTGTTTTCTTCTTCTCTGCTTTCAGTCCACTCATCGTTTCTCTTCACATTTATTCTCAACTACACAAGCACATTGAATGTGTCAGACAATAACTGATCAATAGCTGCTGGCTCCACCTCTTTCCTCAGGCTCTGTGCATTATCATCAACATGAATGTTGACATTATGAATGGAGCCAAAGCAGTTCCATTAATACACTTTGTGTTGAACATGAGCAACAGTCGAGATGTTGATGTGAAAAAGCAACAGATGGAACAGTAGCAGCAGCTCCACTGTGTGTCAGCAGTCACAGCTTCTTCTTCTTCACATCTTGCACAGAGATTTGCTTTAATTCAGCTCCACACAGTTTTCAATTCACTTAATGCTTTTTAAATGTCAACTACAACCATACACCTGCTACTGGACACTTTTAAGGTGGAATGTTTTCTTGCTTGGTACTTGGTGTGTGATTGATGAATGGAAATCAATCATACACCTTAAAAATCAACTTGACAACTTTGACATTTCAGTTGGTTTTACTGGATCTCTTGCAGGACACACAGTTTAGTGATCAGATCTTCTAGTGTTAAAAACGTTTCTACATTTCAACTGGATTTGATTTGATTTGATCATTTCAAGAAAACAAAGCTGTTGGATCTTTATTCAGGTGACACCAGCAGCTCTGCACCTGCACTCACCTGACCACATCTTGTTGTGTCAGCCACAGGAGTGTGTGGTCAGAATCACTCTCAGCTTTTATGAGTCCATATTGGATTCTTCAAGTGAAAATACATTTGAATGGGAGAACAGATTTTTCCCAGCCAGCCCAACATGTCATAATAACAAGTTGTGTGTGTGCTGGTTTCAGCATTTTGAACAAGTTGGAGCAGGTTCAGTGTGTGAAGTCAGTCAGCAGGTTTTTCTGTCTCTGTGCTTCATCAGCTGCTTCATTCGACATGTGTGTCACTACGTCTGTCTTTTCTCTCTCTGGATGGGACTGTTTTAACTTGCTTCCCGTTGCTTCAGCTGTTTGACTTTCATTTTCTAAACTTGTTGTTTCTAAACCTTCTTCAGCTCTGAACAGATGATGAAACACTGAACACTGTCAACAAGGAACTTTGTCCTCAACTCACTTCTTTTATTCTTTATTCAGATTGAAGGGCTGCAGTTTGTCAAAGATCGGCTGTTCTTCTCTGGTCTCAGTTCTGAAGTCCAACCCCTCCCACCTGAGAGAACTTGACCTGAGCAACAACTTGAACCTGCAGGATTCAGGAGTGTTCATCAGACAGAATGTGGATTGTGTTTCATGAATCAAGCCATCATTATAAATAAGCACTAACCACAGATTTCAGGTGTTTTATCTGATATGAATTTACTCTGGTGCTCTCTCTCATTACATTTACTTCTGTTTTTAGTACCCCTGAAAAACACCATTACTTTTCTGTTTTATTGTCTTTATAAAAAATGTGAAGGTAGTAGGCCTATCTTAACTGGACCTTTACAGAAAATAAAAAATGATGTATGAGGAATTTGAATGACAATTTTTCAAATTATATGGAAGCTGATGGGTGGGCACAACAAGGTTGGTGGGTGGGCCATGCCCCTAAAGGCCCACCCATAGTGACAAGCCTGTCTTAAAGGACCCCACACATGCCTCACATGGTTTGTTCACTCTCATGCGATCAGGCACTATCCAACAGCACTCAGGTTGCTTAACCAACGACTGTGGACTGTAATTTTATCTTTTGCAATGAATGGATGGTGGATGTGTGAAATGTAATTTTGTTTTTATGTGACACATACAAATGAAAATAAAGGAATCTATTAAAATAATCCAACTGGATTTACGGGCCAGTGACACATGAGGGGTTGGAAAGAGGAGCAATTTATAAATCTTAAAAAAACCTTTTAAAAGCATGCATCAGATTTGTTAAAATGTAAATTTTGTGTTAATGTTGGTTTAATGTCATTTAAAATGATATGTGAACCATTTCTTAACTAAAGTACACAAAATAATAAATATCAAATATTTGATCCATCTACTTAGCAAATATTATCAAATAATAATATATATCAAATATTTGACTTAAGTGTAATTATAAAAATCTAATTTTTTTTTTTTTTTGCTGTGTTTCTGTATTAAAATTTCAGTACATTTTGGCAACACTTAGCAGGACTTAGCACCACTTTTTTCTAAATAACATGTGACAAATTATGTCAAATTTGTCAAGAAAGATTATGTTACATTGCAAAAGTATATAGCTTTTATTTCACATTTTCCTGTATATAGTCAATTTTTTATGACAAAATACCGGTTACACCACACCACAATATCACCACATGACATTGGGTTGCGTTAATTGGTGTTACTAGCATTTTTAATAACAATAAGATACACTGCCTGACCACGGTCAAACACTTTTGTTTGTTGAAAAAATGGATGTTATTCACACACATACTTAACACATATTCTGTGCACACATCATAAACCAAGAGTGGACAGCATCATCTGACTCATCACACTCACACTCATAAAGTCCAACATCTGTATGGGGCAGGACCAGCCCAAGAAGATAACTGTGAATTATAAATGTGAACTGTTTTCTCAAAGCTGTGTCCATTTTGGCTGAGATCCTGAGTGAGCTCTGTCACTACACACCCAGCGCTGCTGTGCTTTACCTGTGACCTGAATAAATTCTTTGTCTGTGAACTGAAGACTTCTCCAGTTTGTTCTTGGGCTTCCAATAAAAGAACCGACTCTAACATGGACAGTGAACTTTTTTTTTAATGTTATTTCAGTTTGAAAAAGGAATATCTGACAATAATGAACTGATTTCTTCTACTGTAACATCTGATGACCAACAGCACCCCAAGACATTTTCCTCTTTTTTCTCTCTTATTTCTGGTGTTTGTGATGTTGACACTGA
Organism: Caranx ignobilis; assembly: GCA_021432705.1. Classification (NCBI taxonomy): domain Eukaryota; kingdom Metazoa; phylum Chordata; class Actinopteri; order Carangiformes; family Carangidae; genus Caranx; species Caranx ignobilis. The sequence goes on along the minus strand of JAFHLA010000307.1, from coordinate 883,715 downwards.
GGTGGTGTAGTGATTTTATTTTTATTTTTAATTTAGTTTAATTTTACTTTTATTTATTTATTTTGATCATTCTAGTTGTATGTGTTATATATTAGCAATGAAGTAGCAGAAATGTAAGTATATATATATATATATAAGTATATTTTACAGTAAATTTTTTAATGTTTGAACAATATTTCGCCTTTAAAGGAACTATTTTTAGGTATTTTAAAGCTACTGTACAAGTTCAAAAGTGTTTTTTGTTGTTGTTTTTGTTGTTGTTGTTGCTGTTGTGTTTAGTAGTACAATTTTAATTAACATATTTTAATTAACATACTGATATTTGACTAAAGTGACCTCTATCAGAAAGGCTCTTTTGTAAGAGTCAAATGGTGTAAGCAGTGTAACCATTTCAATCAGGACAGACTAATAAGGTAAAAAGGAAGACAGGTTTGAGAAATGTAATAACATTTATTGTGCACAAATAGCTATGGCGTTTAGACCCTGGGAAGTAGATCAGCTTATTAACTGATTTGGGGATGAGAAGCTTGCATCTGAGTAAGAATTTCTGTTGACACCACCCATCTCAGCACACCTCAGTCAAACAAATTGCCAAATTGACTGTGCGCCATGTTGTGCCAGACAAAATTACCATTGTGCGGGGTTCGCCACCGTCCGTCTCACCTGTGCCTGATACGAAATTAGAGCCCAGAGTCTTACTATTCGGTCGAATAGGGCCTCTCTCAACCACAAAGGTCTCAAGAGTCTGTAGACCCATTGTCAGAATGACTGAACCTTATGTACAAGATAGTGACAGGTAAATAAACAATCTTAAAAGACGTCCAACGTGACTGTTGACATCAGCTACAACTCAGAGTAGCAGCTGACCTTTATTGATTGAATAATCATTCCTCTGTTTCTAAGACGATTAAACAGATTAAAACCAAATTTTCCCTTACTGTCAGGACCTTTGTTCCATCTATCATGATTCTGATGTCCTCTGTACCCTCTGGATGCTGTAGATTTTCATCCCTTTTACAGCAAGGTCCTTTGCCACACTGTCTTCATCTGCATCCTAAAATAACAAGAACAGTTTGTATTTTAGACTGCAGAGCTAAAGAAGATGGTCCTAAATAAATAGAGATGAGAGAGAGAGAGGACCAGCTATGACTCCAGAACATCACTGGTCCTGGAAAAGAAAAGAAACTTCCATAAAACCAAAACATTTTAAATGTTTTGTTTATCATTGAACTTATAGTACGCTGGTACGTAGGTTTTGCCACCTTTGGAAAAACTAGCTGCTTTCCTGTTTCTATGTTTTATGATAAGATATGCTGCTGGTTGTACCTTCAAATTTACAGTGAAGGAACAGAAGCGTTATCATTCAAAAAATTTATCTTGTAGAGAGACTGCAAAAGTAGGTTATTTCCCAAAATGTTGACATTTAAACAACTAGAAAATAGGACTGAGTGGCAGCTGGAGCTTAAAGCTGGGGTACGGGCTGGGGCTTGGTTTGGAATTCGCGCTAATTCAAGCTTCAAGATTACACCATAGTCTGTATGTTCTTCGCGACGTTAATGGAATACCCCCCTGGTTACCATTGGCTTGCCTTGACAATACCCAAACAAATACATCAGTGTTTCTTGGTCTTTATCCTCGGGTCTGCAAACATATTCTGCGCTACGCTGCAGTCTGCACAACACTACACACTATAACAAAGCCTGTCGTGTTGAAAAAGTGATTTAACTCGGAAAATATTGCCTAAAGGTGCTAAATAATAAGTCAACAAAACGAAACACTTGAACCACTGCATGAGTACATGGGTGAAGAGTAACGACTTGCATTTAATCATGTTAGTGTACTGCACGTGATTTTTGTGTACCTGCATTTCTTTACAGCTCTCCACAGATCTTACAGAACCCAAACTCACGTATTTATGGAAGTACATTAAAAGAAATGCTCACTTGAAGTTGCCGTGGTCCGAGGGAGGCGAGGTCATGATTTTACCTCCGTTGGACGTGAGATGTATTGATTGAATGCAACTTTCCACCTCCCACTCATAGACCTAGCTTCTCATAGTAGGCCTAGTTTTGAAAGCCTGTAATCACGCAGCATTTTAAGCATTTGGGGAGGTATAGTTGGTGCAGACCACTCTATAAATCATTTTCAAACGGTCCCGTGATATTTGCATTGGGTTAGGGTTAGGAAATTAGAAAAAGAAATTATTTTATTGTGAGTAATAAGAAAAAAAATAATTTGTTACCTTTGCCTGACATCATGCCTTTATTCATTTTGTGCACTGACCTGTGCATGGGTTGTTATGGGAAACCCTCTGAGAGAAAGTAATGGTTTAAAAGAATAGATTCTTTAGGTGCAAGTCCTGAAGTGGTGTTGTTGGTGTTCTTGTAGATTTTCTAGATCTGCCACTTGCCGTCCACATATGGCTCAGAAACCAGGAGGATCACAACCACTATACAAAATAAGCTGCAGACCTTCATCGACCGGTGCCTCAGACACCTCCTGGGAATACACTGGCCCAACACTATCTCAAATGCCAACCTGTGGGAACTCACTGAACAAGAAACAATAGACATTCAAATAAAGAGGAGTAAAATGGAAGTGGATAGGTCACACACTCAGAAAACTGAAATCAATCACAAAACAGGCCCTGACATGGAACCCACTGGGCAGGAGTAAGAGAGGCAGACCAAAAACTACCTGGAGAAGAACCTCAGAACAGGAAATGAAGGAAGAAAGGCTGTCATGGCAACAACTGGAGCGGAAGGTCCAAGACTGAAGCCCCAGTTTAAATTTAGTATTTAGAACAATTGTATTCCTTTACCTTTAACCACCTTATTCCCAGCCCCCGTGAGGCCTTGCGTGAATTATGGGTGCAATTTCCAGTGCGAACCGGAGCTGGTGTTTGTTTACATACTAACAGTACGCACACTTTCTTTTAGCGTTAGAGACATAAAACATGTGTGAACACCACCTGTTGTAGTTCAAACGAGACAATATCATAATACTGCTGCCTACTAATATTGAGGGGTGGGAGGACACCTGAAAAATGGCCAAAAATAAGTTATAGTAGCATATTTAGCTACCTAAATATTCAAGTTGTAGTTAAAAACAATCCATTATTTAGCCTAATGTTTATTTTAATTGAAAGGACAAATAACATACGTCTAATGCATTCCTGTCATTTCATTACATTCATTACAATGCATTTCTTGTCTCCTCTGAAACAGGCGGCACCTCTTCGTTCCTCTCTCACAACACACACACACATGCACTCAGTGAGGCTTCTCTCCCACAGCCCTGTCCACTTCCCAATCCCCTGCCCCAGTTGACATTGCCACAAGCAGACCTGTTGGTCTGAGTGGCCGCGGTCCAAGTGGACCCGTTGATCTAACTAGTCCTAAACAGTTCCAGCCCTCCGTCCTAAGCACTCAGTAAGAGGCTGCAGATGGGTTGACCAAACGGTGCTGCTCTCCCTCTGCTTCAGTTCTGCTGATTTTGAAATATGAGCACTTGCCAGTATGGATCAATAACCAATTCCTGGTCACCACATTAGTTGCCTCATCTACAGAATGAACTGAGTGAGTGCAGTGCATGCTTTGTAGGTGGAATTGCATGTCTTTCAGACTTCACAGTCTATGAAAATGACAAAATGTTGTTTTTCCTCCATTATATACTTTATATAAGTTTATTTATTTTGAGGTAAGCAATGGAAACTGAACTGCTTTTTACACAAACTTTTTCTCTGTGTATGGAGTGCATGTTCAAAACATTTTTGTTGAAGCCACAGAAGTAGCTTTGGCTGGCCCGCAATACAGTTTTATGTGGCCCATGAGAAAACTTCATATTTCTATTATTAATGGCCCACCAGTTTAGTGCTAACACTACTCACACTACAAATCCCATAATACACTGCAACAGCTCCCGTATGGTCAAGCCCAAGTAATAGATCAACAAGCGCCAAGCCCTATCTGCTGCTCTGTTGACAACAAATCAGCCCATCGTTATCTCACTGATACACACCTCCACTCAGCTCAGGACCAAACTCCAAACATAAATGAACTTACAGCCAAGAAAAGATGCTAAGTATGGACAAAAAGGCACAGGACAGAAAACCGGGCTTAATACATGTGTTTTGTTCTGTTATTTATTTTACACCCTTTTCTGAAATCACAGTTTTCATGTTTGGCCCGCAATATACTTTGTGTCTTAAATTTTGACCCCTTGTCTGAGTGAGATTGACACCCCTGAGCTAAAATATTTGTAGCCTCAGCAAACAAGGTTGTGGGAGGTGTTCAGAGAGGAGGAGGACTTGGCCTCAATTGGGGTTCTGGCAAAAGTTCAGCAGCTCAGAAAGGGGTAGCAGGGATCCACCCAGGCTGTGTTAATTTGGGGGGAGAACAGCTGACCTAGACTGTGGATGTGGATGGAATTATAGGTTTTCTGGATATCTACAACATATAATACAAGTGTTAAAGGTGTAGAGATGGAATGAGGGTTAGTGGCTGTCTGTGCAATATTTTGAATTCATCCAGAGTTAAGTCATAATCGTTTTTAATGGAGATGGCTTAATTACATCACTGGGGGGAAATGTAACATCATGATATTAGGATTTTGAAAAAAGAAAAGGGTTAAAAACACACACACACACACACACACACACAAAAACAACAACAACTTGAAACGGAAGCTTTTTGATGCCACATTCAAGTGGCTTTTTTTAATGTGCCTGGGACATTTGAAACTGAACTATGACAGATATACAATTTTCTTTAAGTCTTTAATAAGACATTTTAGTAATTAAACTCAAAATGTGTGTTTGTCATCCAGCTGTTGTGAGGTTGAGCCTACACTACAACTCCCACCCTCTCCAACATGTACAGGTACAGAAATAAAAGACGTTCCAGTACAGTATATAGACAATGCTCGCAAAATATGAAGTCATGACAGCGTGAGTGTGTATCAATATACTATTTTGCAGAGACCAGAATACTGACACATCATTCATCTACTATTTACATCTTTGATTTTTAGTCTTCTGTGAAAAAGTTTACGGCATGATGCTCATTTCTGACAGTTCCCTGCCTGCATTAACATCTAATGTATGTTCTTACTGATGAAACTAGATGGTAGAATTATATTTTATTACAAAAAGAGCTTCATGGTGATGATGACATCTATAATGATGAAGTACTTATAACACAGGTCAGAGGGAGATCCTCAAGGTTTAAGGTCCATGTGTCATTCTAACCATACTTTAACATGAAGAGAATAAAATTTGTACTTGGGTTCAAACAACACAATGAAGTGACCATGAAAAGTCCTGACAAGGTTTTTGCATTCATCAGTCCACAGTCTGTGTGTTCACTCTGACCTTGACCTTTGCCCTTGGTCTTTGAATTTTTCTTGACTGTTTTTAAGTTTTTAACATGTTTGAATGATCATATTAACTTTTACATATTTATTTACCTAATTAAATTGTTTATATTTTGTCCTGATTCTCATAATATGTGTTTTGTGCTCATCCTGTCCTGTGCATTGTTCTTTTTTTAAATTTACTTTTATTATTGATATTCAGCAACAAATGTAACATGTACACCCATTTCACTTAGTCTTACACTATCAGCATGAATGGCTTTTTCTAAAACTAAATAACTAAAACACGGACATATAGGGAGTGAGGTGTGGTTATTGCTACTGACATAACATATTATCTAGAGTTAAAATCAAAATCTGGCCTGCATGGTGTTATGTCGGCATGGTGCGTGGCCACCCATTTCTTCCCATGTGAAACAAACAGGTCCTTCTTGTAATTCACTTCTGCAATTAATCTCTCCATCCTGCATATGTCCATTGTGGTGTCCATCCACATGCTCAGTTTTGGGCTCTCCTGTGAAAGCCTTTTTCTTTTGAGGGCATTCTTGCCTGCCACTAACAGAATACTAAACAAATATTTGTCTCTCTTTGGACATAAAAACTTTAATTTCCAGAGGCAAGTGACTCCCAAAAAATTCTTGTGTTGCATTATGTATTCCCTTCCAGTAGGTATAAATAACCCAACAGTCCCAAAAAACATGATAATGATTTGCCCTTGTATTTCCACAATTTCTCCAGCAAGCCGGGGAGTTACCTTAATGCTGGGATTTTTGGTAAGGTGTAATAAGATATCTTATCAGGCTTTTCCAGCCAAACTCCCTCCAACTCTGTGATTCCCAAATTATTACCCACTCTTCTTCTGTTAGATTTATTCCTCCCTTCATTTCCCATTTTGTTTTAATATATAGTTACATGTATATATATATATATATATATATATATATATATATATATATATGTGTGTGTGTGTGTGTATAGCGTTCATGTTCATAAGCCCTTTATATAGATCTGAGATAATACCTTGTTGTGCATTGTTCTACACAGCCATATTGATATTTTTTAATAATTCAATCATACTTTGAAATATTGTGCTTAATTATAGTGATTTCAGGGGCTAGGTGGAGGAAGGGGTAGGAGGCAATAATGTCCAGGAACAAAATTGCATCCAAATGTCAATTTTCTGCAAAGTAAAGTATAGTTTATGTGTTTCATAAGGAACAGGTGATTTACATACAATATTTCATTTGCTTTGTATTCACATTTCCACATGAGAAAAGAAGCTGACAGGTGTATAACTTATAGTTCTGGATATCTGAGACAGTTGTGGAATGGATAAGTGTCACTGTGGATATCTGAAATGTTAATTTTGACTTGCAAGAACTGGATTATGAATATCTGAAACACATATCTAGGCTAGCTATGTGGTGCACGAATTAGAGGGGGTTGTCCAACTACAAGATCGACGGTCGACCCACCAGCCCACATGTGTACAAGATCTATCAGTAACAGGGGACAGGGGACATTGCAGCTATGTTTTCTGCAGCATAACTCTGAAGCTCTGGTGTTCTTAAATCATCTGTCATTTCCAGCCTTTCCAATGTAATAGAATACTATATATTTCTGTTAACACTCACATTATCCACGGAAGTAGCTTCTTCCATCAGTTGTTGCTCAAGATACTTGCGACGCTTTTGAAGTCATCTTGTCTCGCGGTTTCGTCCGCACGAACAGCTGCCAGCCAATGGGCTTTGAGAAGTGGCGACATCTCTGCTATTCAGGAAACCCTCTCCTCGATAAACAAAGCAAGACTGCATACATCACCTTTCCGGTCTATAGTTTCACAATAAAGCCAAAATGAGATAGTGTTTTATTTTATTTCATTTTTAACATATTGTGTGAATTAAACAAAGATATTCAATTAGGGTGTATACTCTGAACCATTATTGTGTATGAGACCCTTTGGCCTTCTATTTGAAATTTTGATAAATACCCTTTGTTGAGTACTGTAAATGTAAGTCCATGTCACGGATTTTATATGAAATTTATGAACAATAATATAACAACTATGCTCTAACTTGGAAACGTTGTGGAGAATATAGCGGATCTGAAAAACAGCAAAGGTAGGTTGGTCAAACAAGTCTCAGTGACACAAAGAAATACGGTATAACTAACACATAGTGAGGAAATAAATGCAATAAAATGTCTCCCTCACTGACTCTGTCAATGTTCGTTTTATGGTATGAAAAATAATAACATTTAAGAGGCGCAAATTTTCAGTGCTGTCACTGATGCTTTTATTTTGAAGGCGATAAAAGTATTTCTGGTATTGTCAGCCTGCAGTGTGAACCTTCCTCGGATCTTACCGCTGTCTTGAACGGTAGTGATTGAAAAGTGCAGCGTTGTGGACTCGGTTAGTGCATCATCTCACAGATATCACTGGTTTATTCGGTGCTTTGAGGAACAATTCAGCCGGAGGCGAAGCATCACGCGTCGCACGATGTCTGTAGCCGGGCTGAAGAAGCAGTTCCACAAAGCCAGCCAGGTATGGAGACGCCTGTTATTGCCTGTTCATAACAACAATTGTTTGGCTGTGGACCATGTTTACAGCTAACGGTAAACGGAACCAGGTTTCAGGTAATGTTAAACATTCAAAGTAACCAACTTAAAAGCCGTAGCTCCTACTGCGGGAGACTCTGACGCCAGTTCAGCTTGTGTAGTGTAAGCATAGAAGTTCGTGCCGGGCGGAGACAACGTCACAGCAAAATCGGTTAAAAATGATCGAAATTAAAAGGATTCTCGCCAACAGGGAAACAATCTGACGCAATTCAAGAGCATTTACGAAAAAGCTGAACTCCTGCGAATGATTCGGTTCCGTGATTGACCTGTTAGTTCTTAAAATAACAGCTCATCACTTTAATAACGTTTCAGATGTTCTACCTGGTTCCTGTTCCAAGCTTGAATTGTTGGGAAACACTGTGGTCGTACTGTAAGAGGGAATGTTTGTAGAAAAGTAAAAAAAAAAAAAAAAATAAAAAAACCCGAAGATGTTTGGAATCAATAGCAGCAGTATGGCCTAGCTACAGGCCAGAGGCTTTCATGACATATTTTATTGTTATTTAATGGATTGTGATCTCTGTAGGAGAGATGTCCGTTTCCGAGTCTTCATCTGAGCTCTTGACACCATGTTGTATTCACTGGCACTAAGACTATTTAAATAGAGGACACAGCTGATTATTCTCTCCTGACGTCATCTAACAATTCTGATTGTCTGATGGTCTAGCTATATTGCTTGCCTTCTTGAGGGAGGAACTGTCCTCTGTGTATAGTCAAGTGTCTTAGACCTGTCATGGGTGCACCAGACATGTTGGATTGATCAAGACTCCTTTTTAACACTTTGAATCAGCGGGGTTGTAATTACTGAGCACCCAGTGCAGGTCAGTACAGCACTACAGCTTAAAAACGCCAGTGTGTAATGATTGGCTTGTTATTCTCACAAACTACTGCCACTAAAACGCACCATACTGGGTGGCTGTGAGTAACTGTGAATTAGACATGACACAATGCAGAAATTTAGTATCACATAGTGTGACCATGATGGGTCTGGTTACCAGTTTTATCATGGTATTGTCTAAATGCGCTGAAAAAGTTCACACGTGAATGATTGCATTCAAATTAGGGATGCTCCAATCAGCATTGTTTTAGGCTGATCTGATTACCGATCACAGGAATCATAAATCTGGCAATACTGATATCTAGCCTTGTGCACCACTTAAAGCTGGAGTTGGTGATCCTGTTCAGAAACATGTTTTGTTATACTGGGTGAAATGGTCCTTCTACCTTCTGAGTAATCAATACATTATGTATCAGAAAAAGGAACGAAAATAATCAGTCCTCTGTGGCAGCTGCAGGACTGACAAAACTCCGACCAATCCACGCTCTTCACACCGAAGAGCAAAAACCGATCAGATGCCTTCATGTCTAGTTCTGTATCCGCCTCCCTCTATCACTGCCTCCTACGCATGTGCACAATCTTCACGTGTCGCTGTTGCCGGAAGAAATCAGCGTACAAAGTTACAGCAGAACGGATTTCATGCTCATTTATGAGCAGTGGCTGAGAAAATGCAGCCCCAGTTACTACTTCCACCATTACTTGTAACGGCTTGCCCCGAGAAAAAGGCAAGGAAGAGAAAGTCGGAGGCTGAAAAGGCTGCTAACAAAAAGCCTCTGGATAAAGCCAGAGGTCAAACCAGAGTAAACATCGGTGTTGCTTTTGAGTGGTGGAGACAACTGAGGGATTTGAAGGACCTGAAAAGTGATGCTGAGGTTGCTCTCTTTCTGTTGGACAGGTAATTATATGCTTTGCTTCGGGGAGGATTTGTTATTTTTATGAAATGTGTAACTTTTGCTAACGTAGCTACTTTTGTAACTTGTTTTAGCCTAATTCTAATATTAGCTTCCCTGTGGGTTTAAACGGGGTCGGTGACGCTAGTATTGAATAGGTTATAGTGTATATACAGTCATGGAAAAAATTATTAGACCACCCTTGTTTTCTTCAATTTCTTGTTCATTCTAATATCTGGTACCACTAAACGTATAATACAATGAACACAACAAAAAATGCAGCTGGTCACATAATACTTTATGTCCTATTTGACATTCTTAAGCTTAATTGATTCCCAGGGTATATAAGAGGCCATTTCATGTCACAAGCAGCACTGCACATGCAAAGGCCTAGAGTGGTTTCCTGCTTACATTCAATCTGTAGCACAACTCAGAAGTTGTCAGCTCTCACATAATGCCTAAAACAAAAGAATTATGTGAAGCCACAAAGGCAGCCATCTTGGCACTACTGGAAATTGGCATGAGTGAGAGACAGGTAGCGAAAAAACTGAAGATCTCCAAGACAGCCGTTCATTACAACAAAAAAAAACAAGCTGAACATGGCACTACCAAAGTGCTACCTGGCCGTGGCAGGAAACGTCTTTCTACCCCACGAGATGACCGTGCACTCATCCGTTCCTGTGTCAGGAATCGTCGTCAGACCTCCAGGGACCTTAAAAATGAGTGGGCACTGTCGAGAAATGTGACCTGTTCGGCAAGGACAGTTCGAAACCGACTTGTTGAAGCTGGTTTGAAGTCACACAGAGCACGCAAGAAGCCCTTCATCAATGAAAGGCAGAGGAAGGCCCGGTTACTCTTTGCTCGAGACCACAAGGATTGGACTGTTGATGATTGGGCTAAGGTTCTCTTCAGTGATGAATCCAATTTTGAATTGATGCCCACTCCAGCCAACTTACTGGTTAGGAGGAAGCCTGGAGAAGCTTACAACCCAGACTGTCTTGCCCCTACAGTAAAACATGGGGGTGGATCAGTCATGATCTGGGGTTGTTTCAGTCTGAGTGGAACAGGGCAAATGCAATTGTGTGAAGGCCGAATGAACCAGGTCATGTACAGGACTACCCTTGAAAACAGTCTTCTTCCATCAGCTGGAAAACTCTTTCCTGCCTCGAATGACTGGATTTTCCAACAAGACAATGCCCCTTGCCACACGGCAAGGTCAGTTAAAGCCTGGATGGAGAACCACAACATTCGCACCATGCCTTGGCCTGCTCAATCACCAGATCTTAATCCAATTGAAAACCTGTGGAAAATCATCAAACTCAAGATGGAGAACCACAAGCCCAAAAACAAAGAAAATTTGTTTGAATTTGTCCAACAGGAATGGGCTGCTGTGACAGCAGAACAATGTCAGAAGCTGGTGGAGAGCATGCCAAGACGCATGGCTGCAGTCATCAAAAACAATGGTTATGCAATCAAGTATTAACTCTTGTGTGTATCATGTGTTTAAAGCAAACAGAAAAGAAAACATGGAATGCTTAAAAGTAGTGTTTTTGGCGGTACAATGCCATAGCTATTGATGTAAGAATTTCAGTAATTTTGGTTATTATCAAGAAAACCATGGAAAATGAATAGTTCTTAGTTCTTGAATTAAACTCTCATGAGCTATTTTTGTTGTTATCATTATAATTGTCCAAACAAATGTACCTTTAGTTGAGCCAGGCATTAAAATTAACAAGAAATTGAAGAAAACAAGGGTGGTCTAATAATTTTTTCCATGACTGTATATAGTGGAGCACAGTGGATATGGCGCTGCACAGCTGTAGCAACGTGTGTGTTTTATAATGGCAAGAAAAAAACCCCATCATCAATCGTCCTCTCAATCGCCAATAGAGGATCTGGTTACCGATCGGCACTATCTCCTGGTACTCATCTGAGTAACTCACTAAAGAACTTATGTCCACTGTCCACTACTACTCAGACAGGAACAGGTTAATCCGTGTGATGACAATGCGATGTTCAGACGATCAGCTTTTCTGATCGGCACTTTGAGAGCCCGCTGATCAACCTGTCTAGGGTCCAAATCGGCGGATAATGATCAGTGGCATCGCCAAATCAAACCGTCCCACTCTCAATACTCGGTGCAGTGTGATGTTTCAAGGGTTTCTTCTAGGGCTGGGCGATAATGGCAAAAATCAAAATCACGATTAATTTAACTTTTTACCTCGATTATGATGAATGACCGATTACAGTCGGCATCGACCCCCGAAAATCATGTAGCTGCCACTTAGCGGAATACATTAGGGAATCCCTCCATTATCTTTTTTGGAGGGGTTTAAAGCTGCTTGATTTGCACAGTCAGCTCAGTGTTTGAGTTTTCCTCCCTTTTGCATCCATGTAGCACACAGGATGGGGTGGTGTCACGTGACTACACAGCCAGGAGTGTGTTTTTTAGGTGATGGTGCAGTAGGAGGACGAGAAGGGGGAAAATTGAAATAATTGACACTGACAGGATTACATCAGTTTGAGGCTCCAAATCTCGGTTTCGATTATTTTTCAACTAATTGTCCAGCCCTAGCCCTTCCATGCACAGTCCCCGCAGCATCCCAGTGGAATTCAGATCTGGGTTTTGACTTAGCCTTGCCAGGGCTCTTCATTTCTTTCTGTTGAGATGTTCCATGGTTGGTGGATTCACTAGAAAGTTTTGGCCATTGTCATGTTGCGTGGCCCATTCCTGCTTCAGCTTCACTTTGTGGACAGATGTTCTCACATTGCCCTCAAGCACCTGCTGATCCAATTAAGAACTGGTAGTGGAATCTGTGATGGTGGACTGGCCAGGCCCTGCTGCAACAAGGCCCCAAACCATGAGATTTCCACCCCATGCTTCACAGTTGGTGAAGTTAGGAAGTATGAGGTTCTTTTTGCACAAATGCAGTCTGTGGTTTAAATGCCAATCTTTGTTACTGTGTCCAAATAATTCAGTGTTAGACTCTGTCCAATGCACATTCTTCCTAGTCCTTGTCTTCAGCTGTTCTTTGACAAACTTCAGCATTGCTGTTATGTTTATTTGCAATAAGGGTTTCCTCCTTGCACAGCTCCCATGTAAACCAAACTTGTGCAGTCCCTGTCTGATGTCTCACATCATCTGTGGCAAGAGCTTAGTTTGTAGGTCCCATGACTCATAAGGGATTGTTGGAGATAATCATCTTGCGATCTGCTGTTTGGCTGAACTTGCACAGACAGCCTGATCCTGGCTGTGTTGGCAGTTGTTTTAGATCTTTGTCATTTTCTGGATGGCGGAATGTGTTGCTAGATTCTTTTGAGACTTGTTTCATGCACATCTACAATCTTATTTTTGAAGGCCACAGAGAGGTCTTTGGATCTCACCCTGAATATACTGCTCACTTCATCAATCAAGAGTGAAGCGTCTTTGGTTTAAATAATACAGGCTGCTCCAAATGCTCTGCTACAATGTTCTAATCATTTGTATCTGATGTGGTGCACCTGAGTGATAATGATGAAAAGGGTTAGAATCTGAATCACAAATATCCACATATGACAATATGTATTTGAGAGTATGATTTTCTTGTGTCCTCAAAGCAGGGAGCACATATCATGTTGTGCATCTACCTCCTGCAGGGATCTAATCCAATCTGATTACTTGCGAAATGTTTCCCATGCTCATGAGCTAAATGTCAACGTGCCCCTTCCTGCTTGTGTGTCTGTCTGCTCCACACTCCCCTCTCTGCTCTGATTGATGTGAGTTCAATGAGAGCCAGTTTCATCAGATAACATGGAGGTCAGGGGCGGTATTCACAAACATTTTCAAAGAGAACCTAACTTAGCCTCAAAAGTTAGCCTCTCTCTCAAAGGGAGAGATTCAGGAAGGTGCTGAGAGCAACTCTGAGCAAGGAGGGGACAGAAAGTTTCATCTCAGTGAGGTGTGGTTGACCTCACTGCCAGGTATGACTCTTTGCAAAGCTGTGATTGGTTGTTGAAACTATTAAGAATAAAAGATAAATGCACACAGTGAAATAGAATACTAAATGTATCATGTTGTAATTGTGAAAATAATTTTGTCATGAACAATTTTACAAAGTTAAATAAATTGTAAGTCAGACTGTAAAAAAAGCTGAAATTTGTTTTAACATACAGAACAAACAGATCTGTGCAGTGTTCACATGCAGATAGTTATTATATTTATTTGCTTATGTTTATGCTGGTTATTTTACTACTTGATGTCTTTGATGTCAATGGGGAATATTGACTCGGCTGTCAATAAATTTGGAAATTTCTGGCCAGGGGTGAAGCAGTGTGTTGGCAAAATGACCAACCCAGTGATGGACACAGAACATAAAAACCCTACTGGGCAGAGGAAGAGTGGTTACTTTTAGTACAAATCAAAAACAAGCATAATATGGTTTGGGGCAGAGCACCAGACAAAATGTTTTAACTAGGAGCACAGTGGCCCCTTACTTAAATTTAAGGAGTGCAAGCTGAAAATTTTGACTTGCAAAGGAAATATTCACATTTCCTTTTCATTTAGGATCCTCACACACACTGGCCTGCTACCTATAATGACAGATTCCAGATTCTTTCAATCGCCCCTTCTATGTTTCACCAGTGTTGATGAACAGCAAACAGAAAGTTTACTGGTTGCACATGTGCAAGTAGATGAAAAAATTACTTGCACTGTCTCAAATTTTAGGGGCAGTCTGGAGCCCTGGTGTGGGGAAATTTGGCTCTGCAGTTACAGCGAAAGTAAAAGAAAGACTGGTAAAATATTGCACAGCAAATGAATGCATTATTCTGCGATTGGTACGCAAGTGGGACATAGATCAATCGATGAAAAAAAAAAAAAAGTTGTGTGTGTAGTGTGGGAACACGTAGGCGCACCATCCCACCCTAATAAACTGGCAATTTAAAAAACTCTGCTTGCATATTTGAAGCTGCAGCTCTATGTTGCGCACAACAATAACAATAACAATTTTGTTCCAACCAAACAGCAGCACACCAGCAGCAGCACACCAGACTTGACTGACTTAATCAACTGATCTCAGTCTTCAGAGAGTTAATTGGTCAAACTGATTGCTCTTGGTTCAAATCTGCTGAAAAAATGGTCAAATGTGCCTTTATTGCATTTTCACAAATAGAATAAATGTTTCATAAATCAGAAACTGTGTTTATAATGAATGTTTAGCCTCTGTAGTATAATCTAGGCCAGATTTGAGAAGTCTAGGTACAGTGGTTTTTGATCTGGACCTGCGGCCTCATTTATAAAACTGTGCATAGGATCCTTACTAGAAGAGTACGTACACCCAAAAGCCAAAGTTTGTGTGCGCCAAAAAATATTCAGATTTATAATACCCTGCGTATGCACACTTGTAAGCAAATTTTGTCCCTGCAAGTGTGCACACCTGAATTGGCTTCATGCCCCACCCTGTTCACACCCTTTTTTAACCATAGATGGTCAATGCAAACCACCTCATGAATGCATATAAATGAACTGGCATTCTATTGTTCTGTCATTGTGAATTGGCGGCAGGTGTGAAAGTGGCAACAGGACATGTTGCTGCAGCTGTCACCTGCATCAGTGGCATGGTTTTGGTGCACTGCCCCCTCAAATGCAGGACCCAGTTCAGTTCCAACCAAGAGTGCAGCTCTGAAATGAATTATTGACCAGTCAACATCATGGGCCAGAAAGTCGTCAGTCCCTGATGACCCTCTCCCTCCTTGTTATGCCATTGTTGTAGTCCTCCAGCAGTGCCATGGGTGCAGTGTTATGCACAGGGCTCACCGCTGTATTTATACACTTACAGTAATTAAACTGATTGATAAAGCTTTAAATAATTAGCAGAAGCAATTAGTGGTATCCTCCACCCTGAAATACATTCTGAAGAATGAATGAACACGACACTTTTCTTTATGTCTGTTTTTATGATGAACAACATTAAGTAGAACTGATAACAAGAAAAAAACAGAGTGGAACAATTGTGTGAACTTTTACTGGCTTTTTTCCAGACTTTGAGATTTAATTGACTCTCGATCATATGTTTATGTATCTGAGGAAAATATTTAGTTATTCACACCATGTTGGGTCTTAATGCTTTATTCCATGCAGCCACACTGTCCCCTCCTCTTCCTGTGCTTCAGGAGTGGACAATATGACTGTGAGACAGTGGTGATTAAATCTATAGAAGAAAGTTTGATGAACTTACAGTTAGATACGTTTCCGAATTTCTCAGTCCAATGCAAAATAATGCCATTCAGTGATGTTGCTAGGTACGCGTCCTGTGTCCCTGACGCATTAAAATCTGAAAGGATGCAGAAAACCCACTATCCATGTGTCCCAGGGACGCACCACATTTTTCTCATGAAAAACAATACATGGTGAACAACAACTCGTGTTTAAAATCACAGTAACTAGCAAAAGAAACCTTGTTGTCAGCAGACCAGACAGGGGCTGTTTCAAACCTCTGCGCATGCACTCAGCACAGATGTGATCCCCCGTACACAGTATCGCGACATGCTAGTTTAGCCACTGTGTGTTATAGAAGAGAAACAGACATTTCAGGACCGCTGACTTGAATCATCAAAACGGACATGTCCTGTGATTTTCAGCCTCTGAATTCTCATCTGGTCCTACTGTGGACACACTGATTCACTATAACATGACCGCTCTGAGTGATAACTACCTACTCTCCACACTGAGCTATGGCAGCGCCTAGCATACAACTCCCTCTTGTTATGTAATGTGACACGATGTTAAAAAAAAAGCATTTTAGTTTCGCATGTATAAACAAACCAATTAAGAAGGCGGCGGAAGGAAAGAAGATATCATAACATATCGTAATATGGTTTAGATCTTAACCTCATTGCTAGATGCTCCTGAAATGCTCCCAGTCGTCCCAGCCGGGGAAGACGCCAGGTCCTCGGAGGCCACCATCACTTTGCCGATAGAAGGGTGCAATCTAGAATCTGAACACTAGATGTCACAGTTTTCCCCCAGTTTTACACACAAAAAACAAATAACAAATAGCCCAATTTTTCACTAACCTGCCATGGACAAATTTCATGCCACACAGAACATTGCAGTATTACCTCATGGGCTGAACACAGCACTTCAGTGACATAAATTATTACTATACTGTGTTTTGGCTCAAAGATTCTAGTACTAATTTACCCACCTGGACTTTTGTGGTTAGAATATATTCATCCATGCATGACACCACCACAAATAATATATACTGTTATTATGTGTAGGTGATGAATACGTGTGAGCAGATTAGGGGTGGGAATTGACAAAATTATATCAATATCAATGCCACTGTCGATTCTGCATATCAATCCAATTCCTTATCAATTCTAATGATTCCCGAGTAGTTTTTTGAGGGGAAAAAAGTAGTTCTACACAGTCTTTGGCACCAAAAGCAACCATTTTATTTGTGAAAAAGGAAAGTATTTCAATGTAGCTCGGCTTAAATAATCAAAAACTGCATGCTGCTTGCAGGGTGACAGTTTCCCAAATGCAGGATGTTACCGTCGTTGACGGAGGTCACAGTGGAGCTTGTTTGACCAGCAGCAGCAACATTAGCAGCACTCGTACGGAGACGGTCGCACACTCGACACTCCTGGAATTTAATTCCATGCCGGGTTGACAGATGCTTCAGCATATTTGTGGTATTTCCACCTTTACATGAGATGACAGTGTTGCACCGATTGCACACGGCATTGTTCTCGTCTCTTTTACTAAAATGGAGCCAAGCTTTAGACTGTTTCTTCCTCTCCATGTTTCTGTAAGAAACGGTTCTTTTATTGGAAGTCCAAGAACAAAACCGGAGAAATCCTCAGTTCACAGACGAAGAATTTATTCAGGTCACAGGTAAAGTACAGCAGCGCTGGGTGCGTAGTGACAGAGCTCAGTCAGGATCTCAGCCAAAACGAACACAGCTTTGAGAAAACAATTCACATTTATAGTTCACAGTATCTTCTTGGGCCGGTCCTGCCCGATGCTGAGGTTGGACTTCATGATAGAGTATGATGAGTCAGATGATGCTGTCCACTCTTGGTTTATGATGTATGTGCAGAATATGTGTTAAGTATG
The DNA here is from genome assembly GCA_021432705.1 of Caranx ignobilis. NCBI lineage: Eukaryota > Metazoa > Chordata > Actinopteri > Carangiformes > Carangidae > Caranx > Caranx ignobilis. The sequence goes on along the minus strand of JAFHLA010000307.1, from coordinate 865,900 downwards.
TGTGTGAATCTGCTGTGAGTCAGGCGTGTATCTATTGCAACAGACCTAGCTGACAGAGAGAGAAGACACTACAGTTACATCTTGTACTTGCTTATCAGGTGAGAGTCACCGTTATCTGGTGTCGTAGGGACACTCATCAGGTTATGTGCGTTCAAGCACAGGACAGAGCACACAGTGTCAGATCATCTATTTGTAACAGAACAGTGCATACATGATGTCAAATCACAGTCAATTGAAACATTATTAAATAATGCATATAGTATCAAGTCATAGCTTAAATATAGCATCAAATAATAATTTATTCATAACAATCCCCCTTTTGACATGATTTTATCATGTCAATCAAATGAGGTTGGTCCTCTATCTCTGTATTGTATCACATCTTCCAGTGGTGACCATCCTAGCAGGCCCCCAAACTGCAGGTGACCACGAGACCGTAGGATGCAACACAATCAGACATGAGGTCTCAAAACTTTAACTAACAATCCATAATAAACAGAATCTCTAAATCATTGATCAAAAGCAGTTTATTCACTGCATGTAGCATCCTATATGTGAGCGACTATGTGTAAGCTGTTCTTCATTGCATTTATCAGCAGCAAGCAATTCTTCTTTGCACAAGCATGTGGAAATCTCTAAACATTCATTTGATTGGACAATAAAACATTCTCTTAAAACATTGATGAAATATTCATTCATAAAATATCAAATAACTTTTCATTCAATAACCATTTAATAACTAAGAACAGAATACTATAAGTATCACGCCTCTACGTGAATGCAAGAACTATATGTAGAAATGTATTAGACCTTAGCAGTTGTGTGTATGTAATGATTCAAGTGTACAAACAAGGGTTTTCTTCGTCCACCGTTTTGGGATCCACTTCAGTCTCATTCTCTCCGGGCTCAGAGAGGGAGACCCGGGGAATGGTCTCTCCAGTATGTTGAACTAGCTGATAAGAAGGTGATGCAGCAAATTTATCATTGATGGCCGTAGTAATACATTTTAGACAGAGGTGCCTGATGCATGGTATGCAGCAACAACCACATAGGGTTAACATCGTCACTGCTGCCACTAAGGAGAGAAGTACAGAAGTAATCAATGTCTTCCACTTACCAAAGACATTGTCTAACCAATCAGGTGATAGATTGTCTATTCCTGAGTTTTCAGCTAACTCTTCTGACAGGGTCTTAAGGCCGGTGAGGGCTCGGGTTATAGAGCCATCTGGAGCAGTATTATTAGGAATGAACACGCAACAGTCTTGGCCAAACATAGAGCATACACCACCTCTTTCAGCAAGCAAAAAATCTACAGCCAGTCTATTTTGATAAGTCATCAGTGTGGTAGCAGATAATTGTCCATGGAGGCCGACTACAGCATCTCTAGTCATGTTGTTAAGTCTCTGGATATTAAAGTGGACATAATTAATTCTATCCACATTTTTGTTGATAGTTACCCACCAAAACAGGGATGATTCAAATCCGGCTGCAACTTGGTTCACTAACTTGTATTCATCAGGTACACCTCTGGGAACCCCAATTGCATCTATGTAAGTTGGTGAATGTTGGTATAAATCAAATGCAGCCCTCTTACGTCTATCTGAGTGAGAAGATGTTTGTGAGTTATGATACCATGTTGAGCGCCACGAGGCTACTTCTGATGCTGATGCCTTAATTACTTTCATCGGCGCAATTAATGAGACCATAGTGCATGTTCCAGACCAGTTATTAGGCAGTGTGTTTCTCAGTCGTTTTCCACCACAATACCAGTAAACATCCGATCGAGCATAGGTGAGTTTTGTGACATTTGTCCAAGTAGTTACGTCGATAATATTTGTGCACCAGTCGTCTGGAATGTCACCTATGCTGGATCCAGAAGTATCAATTCGAGTTATACACGTATGTTCATTTTTGACCGATGTGAAAATTGGGGGCAACGCTTCGGGTGAGGATAATGGGTAGGGGGTCTCCAAGTATTTACACGCTTCCTCAGGATTTTCAGTCATATGCAGATGCATCATGCAGTAGGTTTCATTGTAAGAGAACAGTGATGGTACAGTTAAAAGGGCTGGTCTGGAGGCAGAACACACTATACAGTCTTCTTTGCTAGTTACTCTGGCCGCGCTTTCTACCCAATTTAACCAGTAATTTTCTTGTGTAAAACCCGTCTCTATGGCCAGGGCTTCTTTAATGGTTAGATCAGAGACTTTTTTCGCTGCAATACCGGAGGGGGTCAATTTGTTGTTACCAGTTGCCGGAGAAGAGGGTCGTGAGATAACTTCAATCTCTACAAAACCTAGAGGATCCTCCAAAGGATCTTCAACGCCGATAATGTAATGACCGGCATCCGATGGTTGGGGGTTTAAGTGTAAGTGTAAGAATGAGCGGATTACAGGTCCCCTTTTTACAAGGGTACGTTGATACGCCTTTAACTAACGTTAAACGGGACTTCAAAGGGTTTTCATGTTGATAACCCCAATCATCGGATCCAGTGTTTGCTATTACGTGTTCCCAGGGACATTTTGGACGGTAGGGATATTTCTGGTCCGGAGCGATACATGCGTAACTCTCATGCTGTCGGTGATAGAACTCATATGCTTTACAATTTACAACCGAGCATAGATCGAATCTTACAAAATCATCCACGTTTTCAGTAAATCGCCATAACAGGGGTCGCCTATGTCTCCATGATCTCTTTACCAGTTGATGCTCAGCTGTCTCAGGAGAGGGTGGACGGTGGATCTCTCTTCCCATAAGGGGTATGACAGCGAGCAGGGTGATTATGGTTAGGATTGCTATTGTGACTTTGGACTTAGTGTCTGTGGTATTTTTGTTGTCGTCAGTTGCATCGTCAGGCGTCTGGTCAATGTCTGTTTTAGTCTCTGAGGGTATGATGGAGTCATTGTCAGTGGATAAAGTTTTTAGGTCAGTTCGAACCTCAGTCAGGGTTCTTTCGTTAGGGTCCTGGGTGAGAGTACAGTGGGTTTTATGTATCCAATTACTCAGTCTGTCGTCTGTCAACCATACCTTTACACAATGGGATGTAGCCTCTGCTACTTTGTATGGCCCCTTCCACCGAGGGACAGACCAGTTGAGTTTGTTGACTTTTCTTAAGACCCAGTCTCCTACTTCAACAGGTGAAGTATCCTGGCCTTGCTCCTTGGTGAGTATCTCTGTTACCTGTTGAGAGATACTCATCACCGTGTTGTTCAACTGTTTCACGTACTCACATAAGTTCTTATGCTGCAGCATAACAGGTGGTGAATCTGTTGGTGCAGTAGTGAACGGACAGGGCATTTTTCTTCCTGTCAGGATTTCATGCGGGCTAACATTCAAAGTGGTGTTTGAGGTAGATCTTAGGTTAAATAGCACAATGGGCAATGCTTCAATCCAAGTGAGCTTTGTGTCTGCACAGACCTTTGCCAGGCCTTCTTTTATGGTTCGATTTGCCCGTTCCACCAGACCTTGTGAGGCTGGGTGATAAACTGCACCAAACTTATGTCTGATCCCAAACACTTTTTCTACTTCCCTGAGTTCTTCATTAGAGAAGTGGGGACCATTATCAGATCTTATTATTTCTGGTACTCCAAATCTGGGTATGATCTCTCTTGTTAGCCATTTGACAACTTCTTTCCCTTTTTCAGTTTTAGTGGGTGTGGCTTCCACCCACCTAGAGAACGAATCTACACAGACCAGAAGATATCTTTTACCTTCTTTTCTGTGGTCTACTCCCATGTCAGTAAAATCAATTACTATTTCTTTCCATGGAGCATCAGGCACTGGGAAGCTGCCTAGTCCCACCTTAAGTGAGACTTTTGGGTTGAACTGAGTGCATATCTCACATGATTGCACAAAGTATTTGGTAATGTCTTTCAGGTGGGGATGCCACCAATGTTGTGAAATGAGAGCGGTTACTTTTGAGCTGGCACAATGCCCTCGGCTGTGCGCTTCTTGGCATAGTAGATTTAGTAGTCCAGCCGGAGCTACTATTTTGCCTTCATGATTCCTCCAGATCCCTGTAGAATCCTTCAGGGCTCCTTTTTCTTTCCATGTTTGTTTTTCAAATGGGGCGGCAGCCTCCTGAAGTTCTTTTATGTTTTGCACACATAGCTCTCTATGTGGTTTATCTGTGGGTGTTTTTTGAGACATTTGTTTATATGCATTGTATCCAGCTATTGCTTTTGCTGCCATGTCTGCTGCGTTGTTGCCTCTTGCTATTTTACCATCTTCTTTTTGATGTCCTCTGCACTTGACTATAGCAACCTGTTTTGGTTCAAGTAGGGCATGATAGAGGTCAATTAGTTGATTTAGATGTTTTACTGGAGTTCCAGCTGATGTTACAAAACCTTTTCTTCTCCAATGACACATATCCACATGTATTGCCTGAACCGCGTATGCTGAATCAGTGTAAATAGTCACAGATTTTCCTTTTGATAATTTGCAGGCCTCTGTTATTGCGACTAGTTCTGCCATTTGAGCCGATGCAGGTTGGGGAATTATCTGCGCCTGTTTTGTCATTAAGCCATTTGGTGTTTCTTCTACCACAGCATATGATGTTATCAATGAACCGGTCTGTGCGTGATGACTATGTCCGTCGCAATATAGTGTCATTTGAGCATTTGCAATTGGTTCTTTGTGTAGGTTAGGGTGTAACTGCATCTCTTTGTCAGTTTCTGCTACGCAGTCATGGTCTTGTTTGGTTTCCATGTGTGAGGCCATGTTAGCTCCTATGCTGGTGAAATGGATGTGAGGTTTGTTGAGTAGTTGCTGTAGGCCTTGAATTCTTTGTGCTGACAGGGTAAATGCGTTGGAGTCAAGGAATGCCTTTACTCCATGTGTAGTGTGCACAACAGTTTGATTTCCCATTGTAATATGGGAGGTTTTTTGTACTGCTTTCCCTATAGCTGCTACATGTCTGACACAGGTAGGGTGTCCAATTTCTACATTATCCAATTTGGAGCTGTAATACATTAGTACTTTTCTGTCTGTAGTAATCTTACTCTCCCCCTTTTGAAAGAGGACGACATTCACAAAACCGTCCTTTTCGTCAACATCAAGATGAAATGGTTCTGAATAGTTTGGAGCATGAAGAGAACAGGCCGTGGCTAACGCATTTTTCACTTCAACAAAGGCTCTATCTGCTGCTTCTGTCCACTGTAATGGAGCACTGTAGTTTTTGTACCCTGCTTGGGTGATTAGTGCGCGCAATGGTGCTACTAAACCGGAGAAATTGGGCACAAAATTTTTGCTGTAGGTCACTAGGCCCAAGAACTGCATCATGGATTTCACAGTGGTAGGTTTAGAGTGACTCAGAATGTCTGTTTTCTGTGCGTTTGTCATGCGCAGGCCGGAAGAACAGATGACACGGCCTAAGAAAGTGACTTTAGATCTCCCAATTTGGAGTTTAGATTTTGAAACTTTGAACCCGCAGTCCGTGAGATGATGCAAGACCGTCTCAGTCGCAGTCATGATAGACACTGAGTCAGGAGCTGCCAAAAGGATGTCGTCCACATACTGGAGAAGTGTAATGCCATCAGGCAAAGTCAGGGATTGTAGCTGTTGTTTTAGGACATGATTGAAAATTGAGGGTGAGTCGATGAAGCCCATGGGGAGACGAGAGTATGTGTACTGTGCACCTTCGTACGAAAAGGCGAACATCGCTTGTGAGTCTGGGTGTAGGGGCACGCAGAAAAAGGCATTGGCCAGGTCAATGCAAGAGAAAAAGTGTTGGTCTGGTGAGATGGCGTTTAACATGGTGTATGGGTTTGGCGTGTCATAGTTGGTGGGGACAACTATCTTGTTAATGGGTCTCAGATCGTGGACCATGCGATAGTCGGGTTTACTTGGTTTTGGAACAGGATTGATCGGAGTGTTCCATGGAGAAGTGGTCGGCATGAGAACACCTGTTTGTATTAGGCCCGTGATCGTATTTTTAATACCTGCGACTTGGTCAGGTTTAAGTGGGTATTGAGCCCTATAGAAAGGAATGACATTTGGCTTCAATGGTATGGAGACTGGTGGGATGTTGAGAAGACCCACATCCGTGGACCCCGCCGACCACAATGTGTCTGGTAAGCGATCCAACATGTCTTGCACACCTGGATGATCTGTGTTTTCTCTGCCATGTGTCCGAGACAAGAGGCGCTTTTCAGGGTGCAACGGAGTGTGTGATGTCTGCGCAATCATGTATGTTTGTGTTGACGGTGAGTAGCGAAGATGTTTATTTTGTGTGGGCGTCCAGTCACATGCTGCTAAGCAACGCTTTATCATGGGGCCAAGATTCTTAGCCTCACCCCCATCAGCCACTCTCAGGGTGATGTGGGGAGCAGACGTACCAGCCAATGCATACAGGTCTTCCAGGGAGGCCGGCAATGAGACTACCGCGGCCACACCTTCTTGGCCAACATAGATATCACGTATCTCAACAATGGGGTAGTCTGAAGTCTCATGGCAGTGGCTCAGAAAGCCTTCCCAGAGAGCATCAAAGTTCTCATCACCATAGAGCTCGTAATTAAACGTGCAATGTGGTGGGTCAGGAGGGTCAGTGTATGGGTGCAAGACAGAAATCCAAGGGAGCCACAAGGAAAAGGTTTTGTGTAGTGGGGTGGAAAGAAAGTCAGGAACAAGTCCCCACCAGATCTCAGCCCTGAGTTCCATGAGAGGGTCCGAAGACAGATCGAAGTTTTTCACAGAGCCCTGTGTCATTTGCCTGAAAGCGTGTTTTGGTACAGCGCAGCGTTGAACTGAACCGTTCGGGAAGGTTATATCTACATAGCCAGGGGCCATGAGCAAGGAGATGTTTTGTGAGCATAGGATATCTCTGGCTAAAAGGTTCACCGGACAGGAAGGAGAAAGGAGGAAAGAATGTTCAAAAATGAGTGAGTTCCATAGACAAGAGACAGGTTTAGACAGAGGCCACTCTTCTGTGTTTCCCGAGAAGCCAACAACAGGTACGGTATTCCTTGAGAGAGGGAGTGGCGTGTTTAAGGTGGAATACCTGGCTCCTGTGTCGATCATGCACATGTAATCTTGGCCATCTATTGTGAGTTTTACCAAAGGCTCAAGAAACAAGTCCTCGGAACACAGGGAGTCACCTGCTGTCAGTTCTGGGCAGCCCTATTGTGGCATGTGGTAACTGCCAGGGGCCTGATGTTGATGGTCTTGGAAGGTGTTCATAGGTGGGAGGGTACTAGGGGGTACCTGTTGTGGGGGAGGGTACACACTATGCTGATAGTGAGGGGTCCCACTTGATGGTTGTGAGTATGGTTGAGTTGGACATTGTTGGGCCCAGTGACCAAAGCTTCCGCAGAGATAGCACCGATCGGTTCTTCTTGGTGTTAATTTGGACCTGTTATAGGTGTAAGTTTTACCTCTCCCTCTTCCTCTGTTACTAAACATAGGTCTACTTCGAGCAGGTGGTCCCCACGGATAGGGACCCTGGTTTTGTTGGGGATAGGTTGGGGGGGGTATGGAGGAGGGTATGGCTGCACAGCTGGGGGAGAGCTCTGGGGAGGCTGTGGTGGTGGAGCCTGTTGAAGCATCTGTTTCACAGAGGCCTTGTTTTGGTTCACTTTATCTCTCATTTCTTTTAACTGGGATCTCGCCAATTGTGTCTGGAGAGATGCCAACTCTTTCTTTTCCTGCTCTCGTTTCTCAAGTTCATTATCTATGTATTGAATAACATGAGCCGCCCATACAGAATATGTCAGGCTCGGCAATCCAACCACTTGTTTTAACATTGTTTGTACTGGGGAAGGCAGCGAAGCTTCTACTGCTCCTCTGAAAAGCAGCTCTATTGTACTGCTTAGAGCGGGGTCTTCACCAGTTCTATCCTGCCATAAATCTCTTACTCTGAGTAAATATGTCGTGCCTCTCTCATCGTCATTCGGTGGAATGCGACACAGTTCATCTGACCTCATTTGTATGGGGAATTTTTCTCGTATTGCAGGCCACAGCAGGTGTACGAGTTGATGTAAAGGTGTGCTGTCTGAGTCTTGGTGTGTTGAACAAAGCTGCTCAATTTCTTTCAGCATTCCCAGGGAGGTGCATGAAGCAAAAACACGTCTGAAATCACCAAGAGCTGGGACCACTCCAGCACATGCTTCTAGAAAAGCCTTAATCCACTGGGCGCCTCCCTTATTTATGTCTGGCAGCTGACTTTTAATCATTGTTGTGTCTTGCAGTGTGAATGGAGAGTATGTTGTGGTTGTGCGGCCCCCAGCGGTAGTTGCCACGACCAAGGGCATTTGATGTTGATTACGGCGGGTGTCGGAGCACGAGTGTATGTTGCCATGATCAGGTCTACGCGCAGCGATATGAGGCAAAGTAGCGTATTGTGCCGGGTTGGACTGATCTTGCCAATTGTGTAGTCCAAGGTGTTCGAATACAGAGGTTAGACCATGCACTGAGTGGTCACCACCTGCAGCTCCTGAATTGTTTATATTGTGATTTGGTTCGGATGGTGGTGCCTGTGATCGGGTTGCTAGTGACGTTGTATCAAATGTGTCGGACGAGGCCACTGAAGCAGGTGGGTCCATTACTGTACTGGAGGTGTTTGGAGTGTTGCTTCGTCGTGAGATTTCATTCAGATATTCTCCTGCTTGGTTTTGTGAGTCTGTATCTCCTGGGTATGGAGCTGTTTGCAGCAGACCGTTTTTGACAACCACTAATGGAGCTATGACAGGTGATGTGTGTCGTGTCGTGTTGAGGGGTTCGGAGCTAGTGGGGGGGCTTTGTGGCATGTGCTGTTGGAGTGCCTCTAACATTGCACGTGCTTCAGTGTAGGAAGGAGGCGCGGCTGTTAAAGGTTCACTGTTTACAGTTTTGTCGGTCATTGCGGTTTCAGTTGAGGTTGGTTCAGCTTGTAATGCAGCGTTTTGTGTCTTTGGAGAAGGCGGAGATTTTACTGGCATTTGATGTGTGAGTCGTGCAGAGGACTGTGTCTGAATGGAGAATTTAACTTTCCTAGAAAACACTGACAATTGGTTAGAAAAGTTTCGGACTTCTTCACCTCCTTTTCTATTCTCCCCTTTAAAAGTATGCCTGCGTCATGCAGTTTAGCTTGGGTTTGTTCCAAACTTCCGGCTGCTAGTTTAAGAAACATGTTGCAGTCGCTTAATTTTGGTGGAGCACTCTCATAGTCTCCAAACATTCCTTTTTCTTGCATTTCTTTTGTCCAGTCGACAAATCTATCTAGCCCCTTCTTTTCGTCATCTTTTGGGACTTTCTTTTGCCATCTGGTTATTGTTTCATATAATACCAGCCCCAGAGAGCCGGGTTTACATTCTTTCCACTTATCCACAGTTTTCTGTGACATCTTTAAGTGGTTCAACACGCGTCGTCGGAGGAAGGTGAATGTCACAATGACCGAGTGAGGACCCGGTCAAGAAGCTTCTACACAGGGTCTAGTACTCTGTGCGCTTGACCGCTGGGGGTATTCCCAGTCTTAATCACTCGTTTTAATTCACCAGTTTCCGCAACACCCTAGCTAATAATCCCTTTATATCCTATACCAACCCCCCTTTTACAGAACTACTTGAGATCTGTGTGGGTGCAGGAATTCTCGATCAGTCTCAACTGCTCGATACACATACACCAGCACAGTGAAAAATATCAATCAAGTAGGAAACCACCCCACATTTGTATGAAAAATAACAAACTTGTCCCTGTGTCCTCATGAAGGGGTTTTTTTTTTTTTTTTTTTCTTCAATGACTCTCAGGAACTACTCCCGCTCTACAGGAGTCTTCACCTTACGTGGCATCGGCTTATTCACAACAAGATAAACCAGCATCGAGCACTTCTCGGCATCGAGCTTTTTCTCGGCATCACCCCCGGTGGCATCGGCTTATTAACAACAAACCGGCATCGGCCTATTTAGAATAGACCGGCATCGAGCGTCCTCGGTATTTTAATGTCCTTACACAATTTAGAAGACAACCCTCAGTGGTTATTCATTCATATGATGAATTTTACGTCTTTTATTTGGCCGAATTCAAAACAGACTAGGACACTTATTCTCCTTCCCTCACGTGAGACTATGTGTTTTTATACTTTACATGTGACCATTCAGTATTAAAAACAAACACTTCACTTCTTGGTAGAAATTTAGTATAATTTTAGCAATCAGAGGATTACCTTATTCAGACAATTTAATTTAGTGTGTCCAATATGCAGAAATTCTGGTAGAAAAAGGTTTTCTGCTTACCCTTTTTGTAGCCGGCTTAAAAAATTGTCTGGAAAAAGCTTTCCTCCAATCCACTCCGGCGGTCCCCAATCTGGACACGGTCTCAGAGTCAACCAATCCGGGTCACGGCACCAAATTGTAAGAAACGGTTCTTTTATTGGAAGTCCAAGAACAAAACCGGAGAAATCCTCAGTTCACAGACGAAGAATTTATTCAGGTCACAGGTAAAGTACAGCAGTGCTGGGTGCGTAGTGACAGAGCTCAGTCAGGATCTCAGCCAAAACGAACACAGCTTTGAGAAAACAATTCACATTTATAGTTCACAGTATCTTCTTGGGCCGGTCCTGCCCGATGCTGAGGTTGGACTTCATGATAGAGTATGATGAGTCAGATGATGCTGTCCACTCTTGGTTTATGATGTATGTGCAGAATATGTGTTAAGTATGTGTGTGAATCTGCTGTGAGTCAGGCGTGTATCTATTGCAACAGACCTAGCTGACAGAGAGAGAAGACACTACAGTTACATCTTGTACTTGCTTATCAGGTGAGAGTCACCGTTATCTGGTGTCGTAGGGACACTCATCAGGTTATGTGCGTTCAAGCACAGGACAGAGCACACAGTGTCAGATCATCTATTTGTAACAGAACAGTGCATACATGATGTCAAATCACAGTCAATTGAAACATTACTAAATAATGCATATAGTATCAAATCATAGCTTAAATATAGCATCAAATAATAATTTATTCATAACATTTCCTTGTGGCTGAAAGAGGTGTGCGTCGCAGAGTGTCCGTGACGTACCGCAAAGTGACATGACATGACACGACATGATGTGATGTGACGTGACATCAAGAAGAATCGATAACATTGGAGGTGTACAGTTCCGATGGAATCAATCAATTGGAACTGGTTCTAAGTTGGAACCGGTTTTTGATTCCCACCCCTAGAGCAGATAGTAGGTGCAGCCTGTGTAACTGTGCATGCAAGTTTTAGATCTGTTGCCCTCAACCCCTACGTGCTGCAGGCTGTCACGCTGTCAGTTTCAGAAATTGATATTTACATTTAATATAAATAAAACCTGCAAGTAGTCAATGAAACCGCATGTCTCAAATCACCAACTTAAAACAAAAAGACTGACTGTTAATATGCTGTATTCAGTGTATAGTGTCCACAACTGTCAATTTCACATGTTCTTTTTACTACAGGATGGTTTCATCATCACATAACAGAATGCAATACAATACAGATTGAACTGGGAAATATAGCAGCCATGTTCTTATGATGTTCAGATGGTAAAAGTAAGGGATTCACATATGAACCACATGGAGATAAATTGTTACTTTAGGGGGTTCTGGTGAAGAGGCAGCAACAACTTCACAAGGAGCCTATGAAAAAAAAATACACAGTGTAACAATTTATTAGTAGTAGATTTGACAGAAACAGTATAGAAAGCCAGAGGCCATTCCATTCATACATAATAGTAGTAGTAGCTGTAGTAGTTCTACTATTAATATTGATGGTAGAGTTAGAAGTCATATCATAACCATAATCATGAACCAATCACTTGCACAAGTATCCTGATAACATGTTTGGTGATCATGCAGCTCCAGGTGCATTGTCAGAGTTACTAAGTAGAAGAGAAAAAATATGAAAGGTAAATGACATGATGTGAAAAAAGTCCAGAAACAGAAGCACATGGCTAATTATTATGCAGAATGACCTGATTGAAGCTAATCTGTCAGACTTTGCGGTATATTTTGTCAACAATCCAGAACATGTAGCACTTATTATAACATTAGTCAGAGCTTCATTGCCACTGGTTGTAGAACTGCAGACCGATCATATAAAATGTCTTGGGCTAACACGGGACGAGACTAGATCAGTGTTTTGGACACACAACTAAGCTAACAGTTACAGTTACACAGTTAGGTTACACACGTTATTCACATTAGCTGGTTACACAGTCTAATAATAGCAGTATGCATACACACCAGTCAACTGGCTTTAGATCACGTTAGGCAGTGGGTCTACATATGAATTTATACTCTGCAGTTATGAGACACATTAGCTTTAGTCATGTCACCAGCATTACAATGGTTATTATCACAAACATTATTTGTACACTCACCTCAGTATGCAGCAGAGTTTCTGGCCACAGGTGCAGCTGCCGTGATGTTGGGCCAGCTGTCTGCCAGCACTGGGAGAGCATTGTCAGGCATTGTATGGTTTTTGAGCACTTTAGTGTAACCCATGTTCACCTCCATTGGGAAACCAATCTGGGGAAAATGGCACTCGCAACTCCGGCTCTAGGTGGGACACCACGATCCAGTTGCTGGTGCCTAATTTCTCAAACTTGTGAAATGATGGCCATATTTCAAAAAATATTTTATTCAGAATTAGTCGTTGGGCAGTGCCATTTATTATCATACATATCATACTGTTTACTCTTTTTAAATCATAATGACAAGTGGAGCCACCGAAATGTCCCTGTTCAAAAGTTTACATACCCTGTGTAGAAGCCATGAATTGGGTTTTCTGTTGGTTAAGGTTAAGGGTTTTTTTTGGTGTTGTTTGTGATGATTATTATTTAGTTTGTGGAATCATATTGAGTAGCGGGTCACATGGATATGGGCAGGGATATCAGTGGATAGGTTCACCTGTTGTTTCTCAATTGGGGGAGTAAGCATAGGTCGGCATACTTTATGTTGACGGCTATTTTTGATCACTGTGATTAGTTTGGTTACAGTTTTATACACTTTATTACAAGTTGTTTATTTTTGTTTTGTTACTAAACAGTCTAAATAGGGATGTCCGATAATATTGGCCCAATATTAGCATAAGTGTTGTTTCTGACAATAATGAAAACCTGATAACATAATGCCTGGATTTCATAGCAAATGAAGTGGCGGACTGTCGCTACATAATTATTGCCACCGCTGCTTCAGATGCCCAATATTAGTCCCCTTGTTCTCACTACACGCTGTTCTGTTGTAAACAAACACACATGGCCATGGTGTCACAACCGAACTACACAGCTGTTAAATGATTGACTGTTTGCCTTTCACTCAGAGTGTCCAGTGATATGAGGCAGGGAGCACATGTGGGACTGTCTGTTAGATGACTGGCTGTTTGCCTGTCGCTCCCCAATTTCAGCATAACCTGCTCAAAGCAAAAGGTATGCAGTGGGCAATGGTTTGATCTGTCAGTCAGAGCTCCTTGTTCTCTTTGTGTGTGTGTGTGTGTGTGTGTGTGTGAACAAATAATGGTATGGTTACGCCATACTGCCCATTCATATTATTATTATTATTATTATTAGCCTAAGTGTGCCTGCATAATAGGCAGGCTCTGTTAATTTCTCAGACATTTGCTCTATTATTATCACCATCAATATCTACACTATATATTATTATCATATTATATTATCATTATTATTATTACAGCAATATATTGCATCTTCTTTTATTCATTAGTGAAATTTATGAAGTGTATGAAAATACACATTACAGGTGATGCTAATTGAACGCTTGAGGAGAAGACTGGATTACCGGTAGAACATTCTTTTGGGCTAAATGATGTGATGCGGTTAGGCTTTCTTTTGGCGTCTATTTTTTTAATATGCACTGATTAAACTGATGAACTTTTGCAGCGGACAGCCTGAGTAAGTAAGGAAGTACCGTTTTTATGGTGAAAAAAGAAGCATCTTGTGAGCTCTGCTTCTGTCACCTCCGACGGCCCTGACACTATACACTGACTCTGCTGAGCACGCGCGCACACCACATATCAGGGCCGTGGATGAGTTTCTCTCACTTGTGAGCAATGAAGTCGGCAGTGATCAGAGTAATTTGTGGTTATTATCAGTACAAGCAGAGCGAATCACAACTTTAATGAGTGCAGTTCAGTTTGACATTATTGTCAGTCTGTTAGAAAAACATTTAATTTTATTAAAATTGAAAAATTATATTTATAGTCTATAGGCTATTAAAATAATAGTCATTAAAATAGCCGGCTGGACTTAATTGTGTAGTCAGCTATATGGCTGGCAGCTGGCGCTTGTGGAAAGCCCTGCACAACACCTGCACATGCTACATTGCTGCACTGACACTGTTGGAGCCATGGGCAAAGCAAAAGAACTGTCAAAGGACCTGAGGAAGAAGGTTGTTCAACTTTATATAACAGGAAAAGGATATAAAAAGATAGCCAAAGATTTGAGAATGCCAATCAGCAGGGTTCAAACTCTCATAAAGATGTGGAAATTGAGGGTCTCTGTTACAGTTTTTCCTCAGTCGCTTTGGTACATTTCTGGAATCATCCTCGACATACAAATAGCAAACCACTATGGATTACCCGCAAAAGCCAGTCTCTTGCTCAAAATCCTTAGTTCATCTCTGAAAAATAAATATCCGTGTCAAAGAACATGTCAGTACCATCAGAATGATAAGTCCTTGTGTAATTGTGTACGGATAAGACCGTCAAATTGCTTAATCATGTTGTCAATATAACAGTGTACTCTGGGAGGATGTTCTGATATAAACTATGGCTAAAGTTTTGATGACAAATATTATAAAGTAAGTTACACCTTAGTGCATGTGGGAGATCGACTGTAAGAGACTGGACAAGATTCACATTTATGCTTTCACTGTTTGTACTGTAATTTGTTGACAGACCATGTCATTGTGATACAGAAATGAAAAGACAGCACTGCATAGCACAAAAAACACTAAAGTCGAAATGTGAACATCTACTTAAGGAAAACTGTACATGCAGTGTTGTAAGAATTACAGTGCAGTCTTCCTCCTGACGTTCCTGTCTGTTGGGCCCCAAATTCTCATCCACATCACAACGAATATCTTCTCTTGCAATGCAGCGTGGAAAGAATCTTTTAGAGTGTCTTATCCAGCCTCTGCAGGCATCTGCTGTGATGTCCTTACATTGTCAGACATTATAACATTGTGTTGTGCCCTGGCAATATATATACTTGCCAGCTTGGTTGATCTAATGCTTCACACATTTCCCAGTGTTAGACAAAGTCAAGATTCACCTGGGAGTCATTTACCAATTCATGACAGATTTAGAAAAAAAGTCTAATGGAAACGTGTGAAAATATGATATATCATGACAACTTGTGAAGACTTGCGATGCCTAAATGTTGTAGAGGTGGGACCATTCTGCGCCTTCTCTTGGCTCCAATCACAGTTCATTTTACAAAGCAGGTGTTCCATGAGCGGTTTGGGCGTTCCTATTGGCTGCTTGACAAAAGTTGATGCGCGTTCATGTCCTATCGGTGGTGAAGATGCAATGGCAGACGTTCCAGCTGAAAAAACCCCTATTGCGGCAATACCAACGTGAGCGTACACGGCAAAGCAAGCCAAAAAAAGGAAGACCGACACAGAGAAGCAACAGTCTAAAAGGGAGAGTGACAACAGACGGAATAAATATTGTGTAAACAGTGGACAACCTTATCCAAGGTGGAGAGAGATTCGTGATATTATCGGGCTGAAGTTGGATTCTGAGCTTGCTGGTCTTCTCCTGGGCAGGTGAGCCTCTAATTTAATTTTTTTGGAGCTGCTATCTAAATGTGTGGTTGTGTTTGGTTAGGCTGTGTAGTTGAAATCACCGTAAAACTAATGTACCAAAAGGTTTGACAGAAATGTAGCTAATGAAGTAGCTTTATGCAAACTGTAGCGAACGGCTCACGGCGGGTCAACTTTACTGTTACAGTTATACAACATACTGTATAAATATGGATTTGTTGTCAGGTTACCGTTACAAAGAAAGAAGTGAATAAAGTGGTAGTTGCTAATAGTCCATATGGTCGGGTTGTTTACATCAGCGTTATGTTTGTATTATTTTTTTAGCACTCTTTCCCGTGATATATAAGTGTTGCTGTTGTCAGGAGATTATGCTGTGTAAGTACATTTTGAAATATGTGACTTTTGTGGCCATCAATGTTCAACATTCTACCAGGTTTGGCCTAATGCTGAAATTAGCAAATACCCCACGGCTTTGATAAGATGGGGCTAATTACAATGACGTTATACATTATGTTATTTAGTGGAAATATGTGTTGCTCTTTGTTTGTTTATGCTGGCTGTTTGTGGCTATGTGCTATGCATGCTTTCTCCCTTTGAGAAATTTAGTAAAAGCTCAAAGCTATGGCTGACTGCAGTTCACATATAACTATTAACTATTAATTTAATTTTACTGTTTACTTAATTTTCAGAGATGATGACTTCTGTGTTGCCAGTGTTCGAGAATTGGGAAACCAGCGATGAGGATGCATCTGTCCAGCAACTTGATGAAAGGTATATTTTTTATACTAGTGATGAAGATGATAGTTTCAGAAAAAGGTTATATTGGTGTCAACATTTGTGATGCTTGTCCATAGTGTGACCTGACTGGATTTAAATACTGACAGTTAGGCATGGGCCGGTTACCGTGCTGAGGGTATACCACGGTATAAAAACGTTTCAAAACCACTAAAATTTTCCATCATACCATTCCTGCGGTATGCACTGTTTTTAATGTTTCATCAAAGAGAGAAAGTGCAGGTCAGAAATCCCTCAGCTTGTGTTCAGCTGCAGCGACTATCAGACTAACACGTAGTGCTGTAGCGCTGCCACAAACACACCAACAGCAGAGAAGATGACGTGGAAACCTTGCATGCTGTATTCAAACTCCACACATTATTGACTAAATGTTGACTGGGAGTCGTGCCAGTCCATATATGTCAATCGATGTGAATTTAACGGACGTGTTTCAGACGCAGTATCCGAGAGACCTGGCAGTAGTCAGCCGCTGTTGTTTTTGTTATGTTACATCTAGTGGTGTATTCAGGTTCAGGCTCAGATTACAGGTTAGAGAGGTGAGGCTGTGACATCGTTTCACTAAAGATTCATTGTGGGAATCAACACAAAAACTCTGGGTCGACATTTTGAGATTTACCCACTCTAGGACCTATTTCCAAACAATAGCCTCCCTTAAAGGACTGTATTATTTTGATTTTATGTAGAAGAATATGATTATCTGTTTTATTATTTATTTTAACTTGATATACATGATGACCCAAGTATTCTATGAAAATAAAAGACTGTGTTCAAAAGAAAATTTGTGTTATTTATATTATTCAGACATTTCAAAACGACATGTTTTACAGCTGTAATTGCAATACTGTAATACCATGAAACCATGATATTTTTGCATAAAGGGTATCATACCATCAGAAACTCGGTCCATGCCTACTGTACAGTATTGATGTGGAAGAGTTAAACGACATTGAAAACTCCACAGATGTTTATAAATTCATGATTTTGCCATAAGTGTATTGGTCATTTCTTTTATTGGCCAAACTATTTCAGATTAATTTTATCCTGCCTGTGTCTGTGAATGTTCTCACTCGCCCAGGTCATTGTTATCTCTCTCTCAAATTAAGTCCGCACTAGTCAGACTAGTGCGGACTAGAGAGACCAATACACAAGAACTGATGAAGCCACTTGGATAAGAGGCGAAGCGTCTTCCACAGACAAATACAAGTCCAGTTGCCTTCGATTTAATTTGAGAGAGAGATATCCTGCCTGTGGCATTGAATGGGCAGATGACACCTGGTTGTCCTGCTGAAGAAACAGAACCAGTCTCATCTTTTCCAGGAGGAAGAGACCAGGGAAGTTGACAGTGATGATGATGGTCATAGTGATAGTGATTATGTGCCCCCTTTTTGTGTTAGGCAGCTTTATTTATATAGCTTATTTCATACCAATGTGCTTTACAGAAAAATAAAACATTTAATAGTAATAATAAAATAAATAAATAAATAAATAAATTTAAAATAAAATTTAAAACAGTAAAAATTGGTAACATTAAATTAAACAACATACAATTTAAAGCAAGATTAAAAGTGATTATAAGCAAGAAAAAAGAATAAAAGAAAGTACAGGAAAAAGAGAGAGAGGGGGGAACTTTGTATATATACTAAAATAAAACCTAGACTAAAGCAGAGCATAAAATATGAGTTTTCAGATTGGTTCTCTAAAAGGGTTCATCCATAAGCACATGAAAAGAGAAGTGTTTTTAACCTGGATTTAAATGCCTATAATTGGGGCTGATTTCAGTTCTGCTGGTAGTTTGTTCCAGTTGTGTACAGCATAACAGCATGTTTCATTGCTTGGTTTGAACTCTGTGCTCAACTATCTGACCTGAGTCAGTAGATCTCAGAGTTCTACTGGGTTTATACTCTACCAACATGTCATTCATGTATTCTGCACTTAAACCATTCGGTGATTTGTAGACCAGTAGCAGGACTTCAAAATCTTTTCTGTAGCTGAGCGGGAGCCAATATAAAGACTTGAGATCCCTTTGCTCTGGTTAAAACTCGAGCTGCAGTGTTCTGAATGAGCTACAGCTGTTTGATGCTTTTTTGAGGGAGTCCAGTCAGAAGACCATTACAGTAGTCGAGTCTACTGGAGATGAAAGCATGAATTAGCTTCTCCTGATCTGAACTGGACATAAAGCCCTTAACTCTGGATATGTCCTCAAGCTGATAGAAAGCTGTTTTGGTGACTGCCATGACTGTTGAAGGTCAGATCAGAGTCTATTGACATCTAGTTGACATTAGAATTCTGCAGAATTTGACCCAAAGACAGCATATATATAGGCTGAACAGAAGTGGTCCAAGAACTGACCCCTGAGGAACTCCACATGTCATAGCCACTCGATCAGATTGGTAACTTCCAATGTTCACAAAATAACTCCACTCCTCCAAGTAGGACCTGAACCATCCTAGGACCGTTCCACTGAGTCCTGCCCAGGTTTCCAAACTGTTCAACAGTATACTGTGATCCACAGTGTCAAATGCAGCACTGAGATCCAACAGGACCAGAACTGGCACCTTGCCTAAGTCAGTGTTCAGTCATTTAACACTTTAATAAGAGCTATTTCTGTACTGTGGTGAGGTTGGAAACCTGGCTGAAATTTGTCAAAGAGTCCACTGGAATTCAAGAAATTGCTGAGTTGATTAAAAACCACTTTCTCAGTGATCTTGGCTATAAAAGGAATATTTGTGATAGGTCTGTAGTTGGTTAAAATGGAAGCATCCAGCACCCTCTTTTATAAGAGTGGCTTAACATCAGCTACTTTTAGGGATTTAGGAAACATGCCTGATTGAAGTGAGCAATTTATTATCTGCTACAGATCTGTTTGGACAGAGTTTACAATACTTTTAAAAAAGTCAGATGGTATTGTGTCAAGACAGCATGTCAATGGTTTAAGATGCTCAACTGTTTCTTCTACGCTTTTTGGTCAACTGTATTAAATTCTGACATCATGGTTGAGTTATTCCTAGGTGGTTTTAAGGATTGCATAATTTTATTGTTTTGTTGATTTGTGTTGATATTTAACCATATGGATTGGATTTTTTTTATTGAAAAACGAAAGCAAATTCATTGCATTTTTCTGTGGAAGAGAGTTCGGAGACTATCTTTTGAGGGGTTGTAAGCTTATCAACTATAGTGCGAGTGTTGTTGATGTTCTTATTAATAATTTCAGAGAAGTGTTGCTGTCTAGCCTTGAGTAATTAATGGTTAAAATTACAGAGACTTTGTTTGTAGAGGTCGTGGTGAATTTGAAGTTTAGTTTTCCTCCATTTACGCTCTGCTTTCCTGCACTCTGTGTTCAAGGCCTTTACCATCATAGTGTTCCTCCATGGTGTTTTCTGTCTGCTCAAGGTTGTCTTAGTTTTCATCGGTGCGACAGCATCCATGTTATTTGAGATTCTCCAGTTGAAATTATCCAGGAGTTAATCAACTGTCTCTGCACTCACAGTTGGTGACATAGCTATAGCCTCCATAAACTTAGCACTGGTATTCTCATTTATGTACCTTTTCCTAACAGACACAGAGGTTAACTGAGTGTTTGGGATGATCTGTATGTCAAAGAACACACAGAAATGATCAGAAAGACCCAAGTCCTTAACATCAACAGAAGACATGTCAACACCTTTAGAGATAACAAGATCCAGAGTGTGACCCCGGGTCTATGTGAGCCCTTTCACATGTTGAGAGAGACCAAAGGCGTCAAGTAGATCACAAAGTTCTTTGGCATTAGTGTCCATGTTACTGTCTATGTGAATGTCTAAATCCCCAGTTATGATAAAAAAAAAAGTTGTACTCAGTACAGATAACTGCCAGCAGTTCAGCAAACTCATCAATGAATTTTCCTGAGTATCTTGGAGGGCTATAAATGATTAGAAAAAGAACTTTTGGATCACCCTTTAATAAAAAACAGAGATATTCAAAAGAGCTAAAATCACCAAATAAAATTTCTTTGCACTGCCACTTTGAAACTTATTCATAAAACTAAAATTTGTTGGTGCTGCCTCATTGAGAATGGTACTGCAGCTACATTCAGTCAGCCATGTTTCACTAAGAAGTAAAAAATCTAGATTATAGGTCATAATGATAACATTTACTAACAGTGATTTGTTGGCCAGTGATCTGATATTGAGGTGGGGCTAACCTTGTGGAGATAACAGGAGACACTGGTATGTTGTGAGGTTGACAAGCTATACTCAATAAATTGGCAGATTTAATCGAACCTTTAATTAACCTTTAATTCTTACCAGTTTAACCACTTTTCTCTTACCTGTCATCACAGGGATTGAGAGGGCTACCTGAACTCCATAGGGCCCTGACTTTTCCTGGGGGAGATCATTATTGATATCAGTATTGCAGCTTGGACCCGGCACATATCAGTCAGACTCACAGATATGATGGTTCAAAGGAGGCGGGGGAGCTCGGTTACTTTTGGTCAAGGGTTGTTTCTGAGGTGGAATAGGAGGGGCTCCCCTGAGGGAGGTTAAGGGGGGAAAATATGGGATTTGGGCGTGGTGTTAGTTGGATTCCCATATTGACAAGGTTCTTCATCCTGTCGGTGAAATCCAGAAGTGGGGAGTCCAGACTGAGTGGAGAGAGTTGGGGGCTGGGTGGTGTGTGGGGGCGTGAAAGTTGGGAGTCTCCTGTTGGGGCTGAGGGAGACTTCCCTTGTTGGGCTGATGGGACTGTTGAAGGCTCTTTCTGGGCCTGCTGTGCTCCATGGTCAGTTCTTATTTCAGCGCCCTCACCAGAGCGCTGTCTTATCTGTTGTTTTGGATTGTCTTGTCCATTGTCCTTGGCAGGGGCTACTGGTGTCTGATGCACCAAATAAAAGATGTTGGAGCTTAGCAGCTGTACTCCTGACTTGTTAAGGCGAAATCCATCTGCCTTAAAGAGGTGCCTGCATTCCCAAAAAATGTTGAAATTGTCAGTGAGGTTCATTGATTCAGTGGCACACGTATCTTTGAGCCATCTTTCAGCCTGCTGAATCTCTCATCTCCTCGCAGAACTGATTTGTAGAGGTCCACTGAAAAACACCTCAGTATTGAGACATTGAACTTGGTTCATCGGATCAATAAAGGCCTGTTTCAGGACCTCCGATTGTTGCTTCACAACATTTAGGGCTCCTGTGTGTATGACGAGAGATTTCACTGCCGGATGCTCAGCAGCAATCTTCAGAATTTTAATTGAGATATCAGACACCATGTTGTTGGTAAAACAGAGTACTTTGGTGTTTTTCTTGCTGCAAAAGTGTTTTATCTCATTCACAGCTCCGTCACCCAGTATCAGAGTTTAAGGCCCAGTGGTTAGCTCTTTCTGTAGCCTTTAAGCATATGATTTAGCCTCATACCTTTCTTTGGTGCTGGAAGATGAGCTTTTTTCTGGGAAGTCAGGATTTTGTGACAGTGGAGCAAATCTGTTCTCTGGTAGAATCCCTGTGTCTTGGGGCAGTTTGGTCTTCGTTCTGGTTGTAGACCTGTAGTCCATGGTTGTTTTCTCCTTGGTACTGGGGTTGAAGAGACACTCCTATGTGATGGTAGTGTAGGCCATTCAGTGTCATCAAGAGTCTCTGTGTGCTGGGTTCTGTCTGTTAACCGTCTTCCCATATCTGAGGGGAGCGATTTATCATGCTTTGGCTTTACACCAAGAGAGTTTGAGGGAGGACTTGTTGATTTACTGCCATTTTCACCTGGCCCCTGCTTCTTGGTGGTGCTAACTAGCTTTTTGTTAGCCTGCTCCTTTTCACTGTTTTGAGACATCAGCAGAGTGGTTTCATTCCCATATTGTCCATTTACCTCCACGTTCACTTTGAGACGATGAATTTTTGTTTCCAGTACTGCTATCTTCTGGAGCAGTATGTGGTAATCATCCATAGAAAACAGAGGCATCTTGCTGCTAATTAGCTTGGGCTGCTGATAGGCCACACTCACGAAGTAAAAACAGTTTAAAATAATATTGGTAGCCTTCAGGAACTTAAGGATATAAATTAGACTCCCGGTGACATTGAGGTATCCACGATCTGCTTTCCATAAATTTGAGAGAGAAAAAAAGAGTAAAAGAAAGTAATGTGGAGTAAAAGAAAGTAGCACGGAGAGCAATAGAGTGAAGCATCTGCACTCAAGCAAAGCAGGAAGACAAAGGTTAGTGACTATAGTGTTTTTGTCCCTGAAGATATTTTAGAGTGGCATTCACTTCAGTTGTTTTTTTTTTTTGTCTACAGAACTGGTGGTCGCTAAAAAGTAGAATTTGCTTGGATGAACTTCCAGGTGTCAGGGTGAAGGACACAGTGCACAACTAGTCAGATGTGGGTCACACTCCCACAGATGCATGTGATGTGTCAGGAAGTCCTGAGGCCCAAAGTGATGCTGAGGTGATTGGCGAGCCAGCTTCTATTACCATCAAAACTTGTGGCAGTGTAGAAGCAGAGAAACAGCACGGAACAGCACGGAACAGTGTCATCATGGAGAAGGAAGCCTTTATGGAATGTTTTTCGTTAAAACTCGTCACTATTAAAATTTCGATTACTGCATAGGTAAGTTGTCGGTTGAATTGACTTTGATTTTCATGATGTGTTCAGGCAGGCCAGCAGAAGGGGCACTCCATTTTACTAATTTGTAGCAAAAACAAATGCAACCATTTTTGGTTTTGTTGCAAAATAGCAGCAACCTATGATGAGTTTTTTGTAAGTACCACATAGTGTGTTATGCATATACAGCACATATCTTTTTCATCTTTAATATTTGTAACATTGCTTACGCATTTATGTTTTCTGAAGACAAGTGTGCAGGTATACTCCACCAAATCACAGGAGTACACGAGTGGGCGCTGGGAAGCTGGGTTAGGGCCCATCATGGCGCACACAGTTGCAATGGTTCAGTGCTTTCCCGGTCGGTGCTTTGTTTGGCTTGTTGTTTATATGTTGTTTCACGTCCTGTGTACATTTTGTAGGGGGAACAACATCTACAGCCGTCACCATCTCCTTATGATAGGAGTTTGCTTTGAACGGAGTGTTACAGCCGAGTTTCTCCATTCAAACAATATCCTGGCGAAATAGCAAGGAGCCCCGGCTCCCCATGGATGACCATCCCCGTGGGGAAGACGCAACGGCAGTGCTGTGAGAGAAGAGCAAAGGAGGAGGGCTCTGTGTGTAAGTCAATAATAACTGGTGTACTAACACAGTAACTGTAGACAGGCACTGCTTCCTGGACCTGGAGTATGTGACTGTTACCTCCCGAGAGAATTCACTGCGGTCATGATTACTGCTGTTTACATCCCACCAGATGCAAATGCTAACTTGGCAATTGGTCATTTACATGGCAGCATTAGCAGTCACCAGAGCTCACATCCTGACGCTGTGCATATCATAACAGGGGACCTAATCAGGCAGAACTAAAGAAAGTGCTCCCCAAATTCCATCAACGTGTTGAATGTACCACATGAGGAGCTAACACACTGGACAAAGTATACTCCAACATCAAGAAGGGCTACAGAGCTAAACCACGACCACACCTGGGTCAGTCTGATCACATGTCCCTGCTTCTTATCCCTGCATATGGCCGCCTCAGGAAAACTGCTCCTACCATCACAAAGATTGTCAAGACTTGGCCGGATGGTGCTTTTCAGCAGCTACAGGACTGGTTCGACAGAACCAGCTGGGACATTTTTGAGGATCCAGACCTGGAGGTGTCACAAACAGTATCCTATCTTACATTAAGAACTGCATGGACACTGTCACAGTGGACAAATGTATCTGAGTCTACCCCCACCAAAAGCCCTGAATGCCCCTGGAGGTCCAGCGGCTGCTGAAAGAGAGGAACACTGCCTTCAGGTCTGGCAACAGGGATCTCTACAGCACAGCCCGAGCTAACCTGAAAAGGGGCATCAGAGAGGTCAAGACAGACAACAGGAGGAGAATTGAGGACCACCTGGACAGCAACAACAGCAGGCAGGTGTGGCAAGGTGTCCAGCATCTCACCAACTTCAGGACCATCCTTTGAGCTGCTGATGGTGACACTGCACTGGCAGAGGAGCTCCACCTCTTCTTTGCTCACTTTGAAGTGGAATCACCAGAGGCAGCCACACTACACCCCACGACCCACAGCAGCTCCACCCTGATAGTAAAGGAGCATGACAGGCGCATGCTATGGGTTGTAAACCTGAGGAAGGCTGCTGGACCAGACAGCATCTCAGGATGGGTGCTGAAGGACTGTGCAGATCAGCTGGATGGAGTCTTCACCAGGATTTTTAACCAGTCCCTGTCCCAGTCCATTGTCCCACCCTGCCTGAAGTCCTCCACTATAATCCCCCTACCCAAGAAACCCTACATCTCCGGCCACAATGACTACCAGCCAGTGGCACTAACCCCAGTTGTGACGAAGTGCTTTGAAAAACTGGTCTGGGGCCACATCACATCACTCCTGCCCCATGGCTGGGAACCCCACTAGTTTGCATATAGAGCAAATAGATCAATGCAGGACACCACTGTCTCAGCTCTCCATGCTGCACTGTCCCACCTGGAGCAGCAGGGAGCTCTTCGTTGACCATAGCTCTGCATTAAACACCATCCTCCCTCACAAACTGGTGGACAAATTGGGGGACCTGGGGTTTCCACACTCCACCTGCATGTGGATTTACAGTTTCCTGACCGATCACAGCCAGAGGGTTAGAGTGGGTCACCATAAATCTACGGCCCTCAGCCTCAGCATCAGCTTCCCTCAGGGCTGTGCTCTGAGCCCCCTGCTCTATGCCCTGTACGCCTACGATTGCACACCTGTATATCACAGCAACACCACTGTCAAGTTTGCAGATGACACCACCGTGGTGGGGCTCATCTCTAGAGGGGATGAGTCCGCATACAGTGGTAAGGTGGAGCAGCTGGCTGAGTAGTGCAGGGGAAATAACCTGCTCCTCAACATCTTGAAAACTAAAGAGCTGATAATTGACTTCAGGAAGAGGGAAACTGACTTTTCACCTCTAACCATCAGCAGGGACTGTGTGGAGAGGGTGGTGGACTTCCGCTTCCTGGGAGTCCACATCGAGGAAAACCTGACCTGGAATGTGAACACCTCTGAGCTGCTGAAAAATGCCCAGCAGAGACTGTACTTCCTGAGGGTGCTCAGGAAAAATAACATCTCACAGACTGCTGGTGTCCATTTACAGGTGCTCCATAGAGAGTGTTAGAGCCATTTTTGGGTTATGTGTACATTTTGTGCTGGGTTTTGTTTATTACCTGGTGGCCGCAGTGGGCGGCGCTTAGTGCTGCGGGAAGGGGGAGGTGTTAAATACCACAGCAGGTAATCACTGGGCAGGTGTCTGTGAATGTTCTCATTCATTCAGGTCATTGTTCTCTCTCTCTCAAATTGAATCGAAGGCAACTGGACTTGTATTTGTCTGGGAAGACGTTTCGCCTCTTATCCAAGCGGCTTCATCAGTTCATACGCATCGGTCTTTCTAGTCCGCACTAGTCTGACAGACTAAGAAAGACTAGTCAACTAGTAAACCAGTTCAGTAGCCCCTCAGTGGCTTAGGTTCGATTGTTGTTTTTTTTGTTAGTAAGAGCAAGTCACTATAGAGAGCATATTAACATACTGTATGTACATGTGCTTCACCAGCTGCACAGTGGCTCAGAAAGCACTCCAGAGGGTCATCAACACAGCACAGAAGATCGTCCACTGCCCTCTCCCCACCCTGGAAGAACTACACAATTCCTGCTGCCTCAAAAAAGCACCGAGCATCATAAAGGACACTTCTCACCCCGGTCACTCCCTGTTTGAACTGCTTCCATCAGGCAGATGATACAGAGCAATCAGGACAAGGACAAACAGATTCAAAAACAGTTTCTACCCCACAGCAGTAACCACACTCAATAATACCAAAACATAATCACAGTGAAATATGGGATTGTGCAATATGGTGACCTGAATGTAAATGTGTGTTTGTTCTTTGTTTTATTGCATTATTATTTATTTTAGGTGTTTTTTTCCTATGCTGATTTTACAGTCTCTTTTTATATATTGTTGCACCGTCTTGTTTGGCATTTTAAAATTTTGTTGTACATGTGACAATGACAATAAAGCATAGTCATTCATTCATTCATTCAGTTGCACACGACACACTGAGGTGGTGCTGGATGAACGCTGGCAGAGGGAAGTGGAGAAATACCTGGGATTTAGGTAAACTATCATGGATTTTGCATGAAAATGCTTAGTGAATCTTCATGTGTGTTAGAGTGCATACATTCTGTGCTTGATTCATCAGGCCATCAGGCTTCTTCATTCTTCTGCAAATGGTTGATGAGCTGACAGACAAATGATTTTCCCTTTGGGGATTAATAAAGTAAATTGTATTCGTATTCATATTTAAAAGGTGACACATTTTATATATCATTAAATTACACATGTAAGGCAAAAATATTTTTCCATCTTAACGCAAGTGTGTTGACCCTGGTGTAAACTGAACATTCAAAGAAATCCATAAAAACCTCAACAGGAGGATCATGCACAGATTATGTCCCTCCATGACAAATCTGTAAAATACAGTTATGCTGTCCAGGATGACATGATTCTGATGAATTTATTTTGATTATGTTTTATTTTGAAGGAAAGTCACTCATGAAAGGGCTTATTTGTGCTATCATTTCCAGGTGTACAGCTGAGCTTCGGTCATTTCATAACCATACACTCATATATGCCAGCAAGAGATTCAGCTTCACCCCACCTGTCTGTTCAGCTCGCACCCTGCTGGCTGGTTTGGATTATAATTATCATGTCCACAGAGCTGTGCAGAGAAATGCAGATGGCTCAAGTGATTAAGTTCTTAAAAATCAAGCACAATATACACACTAAATCTATGCTCTAGGCTTAATGTTATACATGTGCAGCCTACAGGTCAGCACACTTCACAGTTTCAAGATGTCATTTCATTACCCATCTTTTCCTGTTTTTTTCATATTGTACTTGTATGTCAGATATAAGAAGGTCTTCAATAAGAAGTCTCGTAAGTGGAGCCTGTACACCATGAAGATTGACAAGGACTATGCCTACATTCCTGACCTCCATAATGCCATCATCCAAAGCTGTACCACAGCACACAAAGGCATACCACATTGAAGAACCCTGAAGCCAGATGACCCGCGGCAGCGTGGTGTGCTTTGTGGTATTCCACCTCCATCTACACAGGGCTGCACATCAGCCGAGGACAAGGTAAAGAAGTTATTTCTGTAGGCCTAATTCTATTTTTGTTTTCCAATTCCTACCTTTGCATAGCACACGCATATCCTGGAAGTGTGTGTGTGTGTGTGTGTGTGTGTGTGTGTGTGTGTGTATATATATATACATATATATATATATACTGCCTGGACCACTAATGATTTTGAGAAAAGTAGTCACTATAATAAGTTATCTCATCCAGTATCAATTTACCCTTGGACATTTAGGACATTAGGCTGTGTTAAAGACATGCTAGTACAAAAACTCTATAGAAATGTCTAACATGCTATTCTGTCTTCGTTTAAACAGTCAGAGTTCACCAATGTGAATACCTGACGTGACACCTGGAAATCCTCACCTGAACCCTACCCAGCAATATCAGTGGCCACAAAAACTATTTTGTTACATGTTCGTTTGTGATGTATTTGTGAAATAAAGGTATAAATACAATGGACTGTAGTTTTATTATAGTATATAAATGTAAGCAAATGTGATTGTGTTTTATTTCAAGTCACCTATAACAGGGGCAAAACAAGGAACAAATATACATGAAAGTGTAAATATAAAATATAAAAACAATGTCTGTTAGCTTTATTGTAACAACTAAAAATAAATATTTGTAAACTGTAATTGACCACAATTAGACACTGATGTCAAAGCTTATTCTAGCCTACGAGGAATAAACTCAACATACTGGTGGTGGGGGTCAGGGTAACGGTCCCTTATCTTCCAAATAGAGCAGTTTGGACTCACAATATGGTTTCATCTCCCCAGGTAACCATAGTGCCACACAACAAACTGCAGGTAAGCAGCATACCGGAATTGTTTGCTGTCTTCTCCTGGCTTTGGGGCATCTTCTCTGTGCGTAGGACATTCCCGATCCTCCTAGGACCCCCAGGTGAAGGACCTCCTCATGAAGGACATAAAGGTCCAAATAAGGTAGTAGGGAAATGCAATGATGTGGTGCAGAGACGGTTTTTGCTATGTGCGCGACCGCCCAGGGTGCAATCTATGCGAGTACTGCCAGTCGATCGTTTAAAATCCACGACTGAAGAACAGCCGTCCGTCATGAATCGGTACCGGAGAATATTGTAACGATATCGCTTCTCATCACTGCGGCACCGTTCAATTAAGTGTTCAATTAAGTCCTCCTCGCTGAATGAGAGCAAAGTCTCCTCTCGCGGCGCAACACCACGACAATATTCTCCGGGACCGCTTCTCATCAGAGTCCGCACCGTGCAGAGTTTGCACTAATTTCACTTGTTTTTTATTTGACAGAGTTTCAAACAGAACTTTCTGATTGTTGTAGGAGTCTTTATGTTTCTCCTGCGACAGTAAAAAGGGAACTTTTACGTTTTTCCAGACAAGACGATAGTCTCGAACTATTAGATTTTTTTTTTTTAACTGAACGACCATTCAAATATTCGAAAATGGAAAAAGGTTAGTTTACCTGGAAATAACCAACTCACCGCCAGCCTGCGTGAAGGAATACCAAAACAGCTGATAGATGATTTGATCCAGCGCGTCGCGGAGCCTGCCTGCACTGGGGAATACTGAGTGAGTTGAATGCAGTAGTTCAAGAGCACACAGATTGACTAATCAGGTGTCTGAAGAGTGAGATCAGTTGATCAACTGAGTCCAGTCTGGTGTGCTGTTGCTTGGTTGGAACAAAAACTTCTCGGCCCTTTGTGGAACAGTTCGGACGTAGAGAAACAGTAGATATTTATTTGAACATTTCTTAAACTTTCATTAAAGTTATGGTTGGTAATCGTGTTCAGAAACACTTTTTGTTACACTGGGTGAAATGGTCCTTCTATCCTGAGAGTAGTCAATACATTATGTATTCAGAAAAAGGAACAAAAATAATCAGACCTCTGTGGCAGCTGCAGGACTGACAAATCTCTGACCAATCCATGCTTTACACTCCGAAAGGCAAAAACCAATCAGATGCCTTCATGTCATTTCGATACGGCCTATCAAGCTGCCGTCCCTCTCTCTCTCCTCTGGCGCGCGCGATCAGTGTCTTCATCCACCTTCACCTATGCAGAAAAGCCACACTCCAGTCTGGTGGGTGGCAATGTAGCTCTGGCAATGCGCGTTGAACGCGTGGATGAACTTTATATGAAATGAATTATATGAAATGTTCTCATAATAGATCCATGGTTGAACGGGAAGGTGGAGGCGTGGCTTCAGAGAGAAGTCTGAGGAAAGGGGCTGGGGCTTTTGACTTGTGTATTTTCAAAATGTGGCCTGCTAGAACCGTTTTTCCAGGATCTCCAACCCTACCTTTAAACAAAACTATGCCTGGTTGTAGTGTAGTCTCAAGCCAACATCTAGATTTCATCAAATAATTGGTATTTTAATGTATAAAACCACCGATTTTTCTTGGGTAAAAATATTTAAAAAAATGATGCATGATGTGTGGGTGGGGTGTGGTTTAAGTAGTCAAGGATGAACTTTATTTGATCAAAATGGTATACACTGTGCTGCCAACAACATTTCAATGAGGCAAGCAATATCAAATGTCAGTATTCTCTTCTACCATCTTCTGAATTGCTGAAAATTGTGATTTTAGTTTTGTTGGGTTTAGTATAATCCCACTTTTATCCTCAAAAAAATCTAGAGGATGCATTACATATGTATGACCTTATTCAAATTGAAATGAGTGATCATTTTAGAGGGTTCACACACAGACCTCTGTTCAGGCTAATTCAGAGTTGTTTACGATCAAAGTTATACAACTCCAATTTAAGTTACTTTTAGGTGCAATAACTTTTACATGGAATGTCAAGTCTGTCTTAGCACAAAAGGGTATGTGTCCAGAAACACATACTGAGTAGGAGTTACATGACATAGGCTAAATCGTTTACATCTCTGGTTCACCCCAAACAAAGATAAAACCTTACAGTAACCTCACAAAATCATGTATTCCATAAGTATCTAATCTTGTCAGCACAATTTAGACAAGTCCAATGGATTTATAGACCCAGAAAACATGGGATTAGTGTTGGAGTTAAAAATGAGATCAAAAACAGGGCCTATATGGTTGTTGGCAAATATGGCAGTAGATCAAAAGAATTAGCAGGTTCTAGTCTATATGAGTATGTTTATGAGTATTTAGCATAGTAACAAGTCATTTAGATACTTATGTGTTTGTCTTGTCTAAGTATGATGACCAATCTTACAACAGGAAATCAGAGGCAACAGGTGTTATGTCCATCAGCATCGAATCTCTTCCTCATGGTGTCTTCCTTTATGGCTCTGCCTTCCTGTCACAACCTATGATTCTTTTGAGCCAATCCTCTCTTGTTCCTTTCCAAATGTAGTTCCTTCAGGTGTTGACCATTCTCTGTCATCAGACGGCTGATTTCGAACTTGTCTTTTTCCTTGTTTTATTTCCTTCAGATGTTGAATTCTCTCTCTCAGCAGGTGGTTGTTTTTAGTCTTTAGTGCCTTTATATTGTGGCTTAGGGAGTGGAAAGTGTTGACCAGTCTTGGTGCGTGCTGCATTATAGCTTCAGGAGTCTGTCATGGTGAATTTAGTTTTGCATCTCCACTGGGACCAAAAATGATGGTGCTGGTATTAGTATTGGCAATTCCGAAGTAGTTGGCAGCTGTGTCACCAGTGGGCAATGTACTGAAATAGGTGATATGGACTCATCAGCTCTCCCATGTATGATGATGCGGTTGATGTGGCATCACCATTTCCTGTCTCCAGGCTGGTTGGGCCATGTATGGTCCACAGGGGGGAATCACCCCTGGCTTTGGTAGTACTATGAGATGGTTTGCTGGCCTTTCTACATATTGTCTGCACTGGTCTCATCTTGCATTGCTCTGCCATGGTGTAACTGTCAGTAAGGCAAATAGAAATATCATTAATGCACACTAAAAACATATTTAAGTAAACTACATCTACTCCTAACTCAACATTGCTGAACTTAGGGGTCTATGCTTTAATATCATATTTACAAATCAAATCAACCATATATCATTAGGGTCTAAGGTTAGAGTTTGAAAGCTGACATATGTTGGGGACATGGGGAGGTGTTACTGTCCCCTTCCTGTAGTCGGTCTCTCTGGGGGGGGGGGGGGGGGGTATCACCAGCCCCTCCCAACTCAGGAGCTGCTGCACCCTTTTTTGCAGCCTTCTATTGTTCTTGAAGGATCTTCTGCTCTATAGCAATGGTTAAGATGGGAAAAAATACTCTTACCGTCAACTTTCAATGCAGTTGGTGTTACCAAGATGACCTTCAGTTGTCCTTCAAGCCTGGGTTGACTCTCCTTTCTTTTTTCACCCAGTTACCTGTCTGTATTCTCTGGCTTGGCTCTGGGGTAAGGACTTTTTCCCTGTTCAAATACAACATTGTAGATTCTAGTATCAGTACCAAAGGCAAAGCATCTATCCAATTTAACTTCTCATTACTGTTAACTATTACCTTAGCCAATTTGGATTTCAATGTTCATTTTTTTTACTTACTACTTATTTAAAAAAAAAAATACTGCGTGTTTTTTCTTCTTCCTCTTCTTCTTATTTTTCATCTTCCTCCAAAATTTCGGCACTTAACTCGTCCTACAGCTTGAGGAGTTGTAGGACAAATTATATATCAAAACGTGCGGTTCGATCGGGATCGGTGTGCTATTACTTTTCTCTACGAAATACGAATTTTTCGTGACGTAAGTCGCGAAAAACTGCGAAAAATTCTCCATAGGAATGAATGGGACGGGTGAAAAAAAATGAGCGAAAAAGAACAATCATTGGAGTTTTTCAAATGTCTACTGCTCAGGCATACTTTCACCTAGAGACTTCATTTAAACTTTAAACTGTAGACACAAGTCTTGTGTGTTGGTGCATTAATCCACGTTTTGTCATATAGTTTTTGATCAATCACTGTTCAATGACCATGATCATTTTTGGAGAAATTTTAAGATTATAATGGGTGTGTATTGCATGGAATGTTCATGTTAGAGTGGGTGACATCATCAACTAGAGTGGGAGAAGTTGTCTGAAATTGTCTGAAACTTTTCTCTTTCTCTCGTCCTCCCGGCCACAAATTACACTCTACACACATGATTTTTTCCACAGTTGTAGACAAACTTGTTCTGTTTCTGACAATGTGCTCATCAAAGCAGAGAGACTTACAGAATTTAAATTCTGAGCCTCTCAGTGCGGTCAGGTCTCTCTCTGCTCCTCATTGACTCTAATACAAAGATTTCCGAGAGAAGCAGAAGGGACCCCTGTTTGAAACTCGCCCACATCTCTAAAATATTTACTGTAGAAACACCAAAAGCATATCAAAGTGTTCAGGAAGTCCTTACGCCGCCCAGGATCTGCTTTTTTTTCTGATAGGAGCTACCGTTTTGTCGGTGTAAGCCCAAATGTGAGACCAGCGCAGAGGGAGAAAATCGCCCTTTTTCTCCACATTTCTGGCTAGGGTGGCTCTGTCATCATTGACAACCACCTCAAGTTGCCATGGCAACCCCTGAGCCTGGGGCCAGAGCCCCTGTCTCCCATACATATATGTCAAGGCTCTGTCAAACACAACAACACACACTCCTCTACCACACACATGCATGCACACACACAAACACACAGGCAACTTTATGTGATCACAGTTACAGATAGATACTCACACACACTCACATGCGCACGTATGCGTTCACTCGTCTCCCACTCCCACACACACACACACAAACACACATATGCGCGCGTATGCGCGCACACTCCTCACTCTCACACACGCCTGACACACAACACACATGCCCGCACTTCTCTCCCACACACACATACCACAGAAAACTTCATGTGATTACAGTTACACACACACACAGGTTACACACAAATGAGATTATGGCTCCTCAATATCAGTGCTCAGTACAAGATGATCATGTGTCTGTCTGATTAGTTTGGTCGTGGGTTTGATTCCCATGTTGACAGAGATGGTACCTCCGGCAGTGGCCCCCCGTGGCCCTTTCAAAATTTCCCAGAGGGAATTTTCTAGTTTATATTTATGAGCTTCCTGCCCATTTTGGATGTGGCAGTGGTCTCATGTGAACACACACCTGCATTGTCATTTATGTCATTTCTGTTTCTCTGCAGTGACAGCTCTTATCACAGTGACATAAGAGCCAGGCCCCCACCTTCCTGACTGAGTTATAGTCACATGGTGGTCTGGAAGTCAGCTTTTCCGCTCATTTACATTTCATCAGCTCATCATCACAGACTGCAGCTTCACAGTAATGTGGAGCAACCTGTGTTGTGTTGTTGGTAGAGTGTTAGAGCCTGATATCCAAAAACAAAGCATCCCCATTCAGGTTTTCCCATGAGCCAAATATGATGTTTGTATTTTTTCTTATCCACTGAGAAATTATCCAGTTTTTTGATTGTTTCATTTTTCAGTGTTTTAAAGGAGTTCACTGTTAATGAAAATCAGGAAAGGCCTTTGGATATAAAGAAGTTTTAAAACAAGCCAAGACTTAAAAATGGACTGACTCTGACGGTCTTATTCCCTCAGGTAGATTGGTACAAAGTAGGGTTGTGCTGATACATCGATTATTACATTTATTGCGATGTGACATGTAATGATTCATAAATGTCCATAAATGAGTATTTTTCATAATAACGTAACATAATGACAGAACACAACCGCAGCATGTGGAACAAAAATAAAAGTTGCGCATGCCGTCCGGACACCTTAAAGGGATTGTTTTTTTGAAGTGGGGTTGTATGAGGTACAAATGGCCATTAAGTATAATTTCTGCAGTAGAAAGGTCTCTGCTCCCTAGGGATGGGAATCGAGAACCGGTTCCAGTTTAGAACCAGGGCCAATTGGTTCAATCCATCGACATCATTTGCCTTTATGCTTAACGATTCCTTTATTGATCCCTTACTTTCGCGTGCCTTGCAAAACAATGACATCACGCTCATGTGAGAGGCAATCAGCGCGACGACACCATGGCGGAGAGACAGAAGCAGTCCAAAGTGTGGCTTAGTTTCACAAAAAATGACGCTAACAGTGCAACGTGTAAGGGTGGGAACACCAGCAACATGCTGAAGCATTTGTCGACGCATAGCATTAAGTATCAGGAATATTCCAATTTAATACTGTAAGAGATCTAGGATCCAGAGACCAGTTTTATATTTGTTTTAACATATACACTTTCATTTATTTCAGCACATTGTCAGTCTCTTCTCAGTTATCTATCTTGTTCAGTGCTCAGAGACTCATAATAACTCAATAAAATGTGTGTTGTAAAACCTGTAAAACTGGAGAGAGACACGGAGCCTGAGATTTTTCTCAGTATGACATTAATTAGTGTGAACAAATATTAACACATTAAAACTGAAGTTGTTAAATTAACCTCACTGTTGTTAAGCCTACCCTTCTTATTAACCTTCAACCTATGAGGTTAACAGCGTTTTACTTCATCCAGTATGAGTCAAACTGTTTAATGAGTGTCTCTGTAAGTACTGACTTTATCTCAGTGTTAAATTAAATATCTCTTAATAGGAGCATTTTTGCGATTTGATGTATTCTTGATTTTCACACTGTAGCCAACTTGAATCACTTACATAGACATACAGACATACAGTCACAGTGCCTTGACCTTCAGTCAGGATGAAACATCATTTTTTGCTCTTTCATTCACTTTGCCAGCAGGTTGTCCTCTTCTTCTAGCTTGATACTAGCTACAAATACTTAAGGTTTACTTACAACTGTTGAAAGTGACAGTGAGAGAAAGAACAGTGCTACATTACTACACTGTGTAGAAAATGAAGATGTGGAGAGGTCCATGCATGCATGCATTAAAAATGAAGAAACACCTCTGATGTGCCAGGTACGTGTGTCTCTGACACATTCAAATCTGAGAGGACACAATAATCATTCCGGCAAAAACCATCCAGCATCATTGGTTCTGTTCTCTGCACTTATTTGTCATTGCATTATAAAAGCTCTCTTGTACACTCACTAACTCAGTTACTGATTAGGACGTTATGATATTTTTGCTGTTCCCTGCTTTTCCTCTCTCTGACTTGTGTGTTGAAGGGGTGGGGCAGCTGTCTCACCTTGAATCACTGTATAGCACACACACACACACAAACATGCTGACCCTCCTCTGAGTGACAATGCCAGAGAGCAATCACAGACACATCCAGTGAAAGTGGGTGTGCAGGTGTGTTTTGTTTGTTGCAGCCTGGAGCCCACATTAACTATATTGTGGGTTTATGATGAAAATCAATGAGCAATTTGATTTTTCTTGGTGTGTTCTAAACCTGAAATGGACAGAGCATCTGTTAAAGCTGGGGTTGGTAATCCTGGAGAGCTAGCAAGAGAGCTAGCAAGATTTGAAAATTGCACCTCCCCTGAGTTCCACCCCCCTCCTCCCCCTCCCGTCAGTGTGTACGTCCAAGCCACGCCCCCACAAACTGGAACGCGCACCACGCGAAAATGAGAAGTGGCAGGAGGAGTACTATATATATATATATATATATACTATAATCTATTCAATACTAGCGTCACCGACCAGTTTTAAACCCACAGAGAAGCTAATATTAGCATTAGGCTAATACAATCTACGAAAGTAGCTACGTTAGCAAAAGTTACACATTTCATAAAAATAACAAATCCTCCCCGAAGCAAAGCATATAATTACCTGTCCAACAGAAAGAGAGCAACCTCAGCATCACTTTTCAGGCCCTTCAAATCCCTCAGTTGTCTCCACCGCTCAAAAGCGACATGCATGAAATCCGTTCTGCTGTAGCTCTGTACACTGATTTCTTCCGGCAACAGCGACACGTGAAGATTGTGCACACGCGTCGGAGACAGGGATCGATGGGGGGCGGATACAGAACTAGACATGAAGGCATCTGATTGGTTTTTGCTCTTCGGTGTGAAGAGCGTGGATTGGTTGGAGTTTTGTCAGTCCTGCAGCTGCCACAGAGGACTGATTATTTTCGTTCCTTTTTCTGATACATAATGTATTGATTACTCAGAAGGTAGAAGGACCATTTCACCCAGTATAACAAAACATGTTTCTGAACAGGATTACTAACCCCAGCTTTAATTAAGTATATGTCATATTCACCTCTATCATCCTCTATTACATCTTCTTGCTCACTGTGTGATAAATGGACAGGCCGCTCTACCAACGTGAAGCATTCAGGATTGATATTAGCCTCTTAACCTGCTAACTGGGCTTCTTGATGATGGTGCCACAGTGAATAGAGCCCAGCAGTGACTATACTTCATCAGGCTGCTCAGGAAACCTGGACTGAATTGTCACCCTCTCACCTTGCCTATAGAGGACTGATAGAGAATGTCCTCGCCATAGGCATCATTGTCTGGTATGGTAACACCACACAAGCAGAGAAGGTTCTTCAAAGAGTCAGGAAGACTACAGAGAGGATTACTGGGACTAAATTTCCTTCAATAGACACAATGTGCATGCAGTGCTGTCGAAAAAGAGCAGAGAGAATCATTGGAGACTCACTCCACCCAATATCATCACACAGAAAACATGTTTTTAACAGTTTTTTCACAGTGAGACTGATGCCAAAAAAAAACAACAAAAAAACACTGAACAACATGGGCAATAACTGCTCACTACCTCACCCTTCTTTTTACGTGTAATATTATGTGGTTAAGTGTTGTTGTATACTCTCCGATACGTGCAACAACCCCCCATGACGTTTTCCTTTTCACTATAGTGACATTATGTTTTTAGGTCTAGGTCCTTGTTCACAACTTTTCACGCTTGTGTTGTGTTAGTACTCCTAATTTATAATTTATTAATTATTTATTAATTTATTATGTTTTTACATACTATACATATTTTTCTTTTCTTGGATAATGTCTTAAGCACTTTTTTTTTTTTTATCATTGACTATGTGCCTTTTTGTGTCTTTTAACTTATTACTAGACTCCAAGACAGCCCTGCACAGTTTCTATGTGCCTGGCCTGTTTGGTTTGTGCACAAATGGCAAATAAATCTCTTCTTCTTCAGCTCCTTTCAGTTCAGAGTAGTACAGATGTTTGGAATAACCTTTAGTTGCCACTATATAAGTTCACATCAGGGGGACCTGCTGCTGCTGTAGCTGTACTTTGTGTGTGTGTGTGTGTGTGTGTGTGTGTGTGTGTCTTCACAAAGGAGGAAACAAACACTTGTACCATAAAGACTTGTGTTAAAAGTGCAGGAACAAGGAACTTGCATATCTGCCAGCACAGTTGCACAGTCACACTGTTGCATCAAAACCTGTAAATGAATGCACAATCCTGTTGGCTTCTTTCATCTAGGGCTTGAAACAAAAGCTAACATCCTGTCTGTGAAGCCTGAAGCTCTCTGGAGAGTCCTTCTACCATCACAACTGTTTTACTTTCTGAATATTTTACTCACTGTCAGTTCACTACTCAGGATAATTGCACTCCTTAAGATCAACCTTTACTTTGTGATAAGGTATTTTTGGACAAACAGGTGCAGGTCACTTCATTCAACATTCAGAATAATTTAGAAGATGGTACAATCCAACATTTACACACAGTGGTTTTAATATTCCTCAGGGATTCAAAGTTAAACAATGCACTCATTGTACTTGTATTTAACTTACACTGAACCAAAGATGGCAGTTTTGGAGTTTTAGTGGGAGCTGTATGCTCTGTCTGTCTCCATAGTTTACACACAGAAAGGAACACTGTCTCCTCAGCTCACAGAAATCAAACCACTGTTTTACCAAGATATATTCAACAATGAAAACTGATTAGTGACAATGACTTGATGGGTTACAGCTTGTAAAGATGTACAGTGGTCATTTTACTGTGCTGCTCCAGTTAGTCTAATTTTACCAAGACTGACCCAACTCTCCTCCAGTACACATACATACTGTATTCAAAGATAATTGGTTAATACCACCCTACCTGGTACCAGTAGAAGGGGTGGGCGGGGCTAGCAGTGGTTCATTTGCATTTAAAGGGACAGGGCACTGACAGACCGTTCTGAACAGGGCTTTTTTGAGCAGATAAAAAGAGTGTTGTGATGTTCGATCCTTGGGATATTTTGACCGAAGCATGTCACAGACATGTCTTTAAGACACCTGGGAACTATTTTAATTTGTGGAAAAGGGGCAGAATATGTCTCCTTTAAACTCGGTGGGATTGCAAACGGGCTCCCTGGGCAAATTATTTTCGGGGGGCCTTGGCATGAAAAAGTTTGGCAACCCCTGCTCTAGGGAAGACCCTTTGCTTTGTTTATTTCAGTAGTGAAGTGGATTGCCATGTCACAGGATTGCACAACATACATTGCAACTGCCATCTAGAAATAGTATAATCCTGTCTTACGTTATATCAGCCTTTAATAATTACCCACAAAACACCATTCACCAAATGCTACCAAAGCAACAAGAAACACATTAAGCTTCTTGTTGTCCCTCTGTAGTCCCTCTACAACCCTCCATGATCTTCTCTCTGCTCTTTGTGCAGCTATTCAGTGAGAAGATCAGTGGGGCGGAGGGGACAAAGCTGGATGAAGACTTTGTGGAGATGGAGAGGGTGAGTTCAGTACCATTGGCACTTGTTAGTGCTTAAGGTCACTGATGAGAGCTGATGTGAATGAAGTCCCATACAAACAGTATCTGCTTCTTCCCTGCGTTCACCATTGAACACAAGCAAAGTTTACTTCGTTTGCTGTCTTCCTCATTCTCTTTGGATCATTTCTTTCTTTATCTTCAGTCCAATCATGATTTGTGACTATCCATCCATCCAGAGTAATAACCAAGGACCACGCAAACTTTGATGACTTTTTTTGATGTGTTGTCATCCCAAGTGAAGATGCAGGTCTTACAGGAAACATATGCAACTTCGCATGAGGCTGTTACAGGTGTTATACTATCTAAATTGATCTGGAGTCATAATGGAAAATTGAGTCTGTATGTCAGCTTGGTCGAGGCAAGGCAAGGCAAAGCAAGGCAATTTTATTTGTATAGCCCATTTTTACAAACAGTTTGTCTCAAAGGGCTTTACACAGCATTATGACAACATCCTCTGCCCTTAGACCCTCACATCGACTGAGGAAAAATTCCCAAGAAAACCCTTTTAACAGGGAAAAATGGAGAAACCTCAGGGATGGGCAGACGTGCAACAGAGGTTGTATACAGACAAGAAAACAGTTTACAACATGGAATATGGAAAACATGGAAATGGTTAACAAGAGCTCATGAAGGCAGCTTCTGGTGGGCAGGAAAGGCAGGAAGAGAAGGCCAGCTTAATGGGAGTATGGAAGCAGCGGAGTGGATGGAAGACTGGGTCATGAGAAGGGAGGGCAGGCCGGTTTAACAGCAGGGGAAAGGAGACGATGCAGGTGGTGGTTGGTGCAGAGGGATGGAGCTCTGGAGAGATCTTTGGAAATACAGAGAGAGGGCAAGAGACCAAGGCCAGACTACAAGGTGCAACAAATAATGACAGTTCAAAATGTGTGAGAGGAGAGGAGAAGGAAGGGGAGGAGGGCATAGGGCTCCATGTAACCTGATGTGTCCCCCAGCAGTTTAAGCCTATAGCAGCGTATCTATAAAATGGATCAGGACTACCTGAGCCAGCCCTAACTAAAAGCTCTGTCATAGAGGAAGGTCTTAAGCCTGGACTTAAATGTAGAAAGAGTCAACTGAATTATAAACTGAATTTAATGTTTCAAATGTCTTTTGTTTTTTCAAACATAACTGCAGCATCTCTTCTTCACTGTTTTTCATTCTTGTCTCGCTTCTCACACAGAAAATTGAGGTGACCAATAAGTCAGTATTTGACCTTATGTCAAAAACAACAGAGTACCTCCAGCCTAATCCAGGTAAGAAAACATGCAGCATATGTTATTTTAATCTGTTACTACACCATTTACAAGAATAACCCAATAATGTAAATCATTGATATTGTGTTCTATTCATGGTTTTCCTCCATAGCCTCTCGAGCTAAACTCAACATGCTGAACACAATGTCGAAGATCAGAGGGCAGGTGAAGACCACTGGCTATCCACAGACCGAAGGCCTGCTGGGAGACTGCATGCTGCGCTACGGTCATGAACTGGGAGAGGACTCTGTCTTTGGTACCTATTCTTATAAACCACAGACTCTCAGAAATTTGCACAGGTGGCTTGTACACACAGTTGCCACGGTTCATGAGCTTATGATGACTTTTACTTGTGTCACTTTGGTTTCTAACCACTGCCTGCACCAGTGTCTTACTGATGATGATGCTTGTGAACCTGTCTCTTTAGAGTAGGCTTATCCGAGAAATAAGCCTTTGTTCTCCACTTTGCTGATCTGATTTAGTGTGCATCTCCACAAAACACATGAAAAACATTGCACATAACAGGAAATTTTCTCATATTAAACATGATGACAGTATTTATTTCCAGATGTTTCACATTGAATGTATTGTCTCATTACCAGTACTTGCTGTCAGCTTCTACATCTTAATGACTAGTGCTTTGGTGTAGAGTTTCACTGTGTAACCGAGAGCTGAGACTCCATGTGCTTATAATCACACCTGAGAGAGGAAAATCACTGAGCAGAGTCTCTGATCACCATCTTATCTTCTGCTGTTTATGAATATATTTAATTCAGTATTGAATTCAGTATCATGGAAGGGCTGTACACATTGCATCCATTAACTATTTGATTCACTCGTCCCCTCAGTGCGCCACTCTCTTTCTCTCTCAGCTGGCTAAAATACACAAGTTTTTATGAAGTAGGGAAGTGAAATCACTGGAAATGCATCTTTAAGCCAGAGACACACAGCAGTAGAAGTAACTAGAAAAGATGGTGATGGAGGGGGGTCCCACTGGGTGGAATTGAACCCTGGTCACTGCTGCAAAGACTATAACCTCTGTTAATGGGGCACCTGCTCTACCCAGTTAGCTATGCTATGCCCTAAGTTCTCATTGTTTAACAGAAGTGGTTTGTCTCTGTCCTGCAGGCTGCGCTCTCGCGGATATGGGTGAAGCTATGAGGCAGATGGCAAATGTGAAGGACTCCTTGGATATAAATGTCAAACAAAACTTTATTGACCCCCTGCAGACACTACAGGATAAGGACCTCAAAGAGATCATGGTACTTTATAGCAGCATGTTCTCTGTAACTAAAAAGATACGGTGACCCAAGCAGGATGCCTCTGAACTGATGATTGGCAGCTCAGACAGTGTGTGAGATAGATGCGTGTGTCTGTTTGCAGCACCACCTGAAGAAGCTGGAGGGCCGTCGGTTAGACTTTGACTATAAGAAGAAGCGTCAGGGCAAAATTCCAGATGAGGAGATTCGTCAGGCTGTGGAGAAGTTTGAGGAGAGCAAAGAGCTGGCTGAGAGGAGCATGTTCAACTTCCTGGAGAATGATGTAAGAGATGAGGATCCAAACAAAGATCATCTTATTACAAGAGAATTTCAACATCCTGCACTATAGCAGGCAAATGAAACAAAATTGTTTGACATGAAGGTTTAATATCTTCATGCGTTTACTGTTTTTATCTCATCATATGTTATAATGAGATTTAATCTGTTAAATCATTTTGTAATCATTAAAAAATAGATTGGTTTTTTTTGTTTTTTTTATATTTATTGCTATATGGGAACATATTGGTAATTTTTTAGCCCTTGCTGTTTTAGGGGAATATGACAAACTTTAAAAGGAATATAGCCGCAAGCAGCAGTTAGCGGGTTCAAACTTTTTTCACTCAAACCAGCCACCCTGACCCTCACCAGCTGCAGCAGACGACATCACCCACTCCATCCCTGAGAGCTCCATGCAATACACACCCATTGGAAGCCCCAGATTTCTCCAAACCGGGTTTTCGGCTACACATTTATGACGTTTGTGGCGCCCCCTATGGGCTGAGCTCAAAAGTTTTGGTGGCCTAATTCTTAGTCCCATTCCGAAGATATTGACCAAGTTTCATGATTATTGGAAAAACGGGTAATGATTTGGGGCCAGTATTTGCTAAGCCTCACCCTTTGCAAGGATATTTTGCTTGACAGTGGCCATGTTTTTTGACTGATCTTGCTCATTTATAATAGAAATGACCATCTCAGTCCCCCGATACCACGTACCAAGTTTGGTGTTGATAATATTTTAGTTCTATTCATTTTACTGTTTTTAACATTATGCAATTAAGCAAAAAAAATTGTAATAGCAGCGTTCATGGTGCAAGAGTTTTTTTTTTTTTTTGTAGAGGACTATCAGGTGGATGTGTGTGTAAAATTTAAAGTCAATAGCCCTTGTTGTGTGGTGGGGATAGCCCTTCAAAGTTTAAACTCTATGTTATAGTGCCCCCATTTGGGGGATTTAGACCAAATTTTTTAAGCAGCATTTGGACGTCATTTATAGTCAATGTATCAAGTTTCGTGTCTCTAGGTCCTTCCAGCTCACCATAAATGAACAAAACGTTAAAAATGGCGGTTAATGACAATAGGCCACGCCCACTTTCACATATGAACATGGAACTCAAGATATTATTTAATACTTACCCCTAGAGCATGCACAACAAATTTGGTGAAATTCCGTCCAATGGTCTTTGAGAAAGGCATGTGTGGCATTTATAGCGTCCCCTATTAGTTGAGCTCAAAATGCTTTAGTGGGCTAATTCCCAGACTCGTTCTGAACAGTCATGGGCAATCATTTCTGAGCCCTGCCCATTGCGAAGATATTTTAGTCTGTGGCCGCCATGTTTTTTGACCAATCTGGCTCATTTACAGAAGAGATTTGTATTTCAAACACCAAATTTGGTGTTGATAGAGTCAATATTCTCAAAAGTTCTATTCATTTTACTGTTTTTCACATTATGCAAATAAGCAAAAATGCATGACAGACTTTTATGGTCTCATTGGCTTTTTTGTAGAGCACATTGATCGGCCTCATGGTACGAGGGACGTGGCCTTCTGAAAACTTTTTTTAAAACCTTAATTACAGCGCCACCATCTGGCTGATTGGGCTCATATTTTATAGATAGCTGATGCACATCATTTCCAATCATTGGGCCAAGTTTCATGAATCTGGCCCATTCC
This sequence comes from Caranx ignobilis, assembly GCA_021432705.1. NCBI lineage: Eukaryota > Metazoa > Chordata > Actinopteri > Carangiformes > Carangidae > Caranx > Caranx ignobilis. The sequence goes on along the minus strand of JAFHLA010000307.1, from coordinate 822,109 downwards.
AGCTCACGGGAATTTGAGCTCAAGCAGCAGAATACAAATAATAATAATAATAATAATAATAATAACAATAATAAACTGGTACAATTTCAATAGGGTTCTACCCCTTTGGGTACAGTTTCTAAATAGAGCTGAAAGTTCTAGCACTGTTTCACGAATGTTAATACCTCAACCTTTGGCTTGTATGTCTGGACATGGCCAACAGGTGGAGCAGGTGAGCCAGCTGTCAGCACTGATCGAGGCAGCCTTAGAGTACCACCGTCACTCAAGTGAGATCCTGGAGGAGCTGAGTCGAAGGCTGCAGAGTAGGTGAGTCACTGTGCAGAGTTCAGATCCTGTGTAAAAGGCAGTACAGTATGTGCCTACATGCTTGGTTGGAACAAAAACCTGCAGCCACACCAGCCCTTTGTGGAATGAGTTTGCCCACCCCTGGCTAAATGGGTTGTGTGAATATCACGGCATGTGACTCATGCGTCACAAACCTCTGTTCTTTCCACCATTTCACAACTATGCCTAATAATGACAGCATCAAAGTATTAATTGTTGTCTTCAGGTGTGCATTCATGCCATTCATGTGGCGACAACATCTCCATAGCAGCTTGATGGAACTTTGGCACACCACATGAACTTAAGGATGAATTGACAAGATTTTGGGGTTCAAAGGTGAAGAATACTGTGACCTCACAAGTCATGCTTCTGGCCTTGTATCCAACATTTTCAGATCTTTGCAGGTCAACGTCAGGGTGACCTCACTTTTTAGCCAACACTCAGCAATTATGATAAAATTTCACACAAATTATTGATTCTCTGGATAATCGTGAAGCAGAACTAACCTGAAACTACTCTGAGTGCAGAAGGCAGTAATTGTAGTTTTTTGATCCTGATGAAAGCCCTTGTGAATGACTGGAAAAGCCTGGTCATCTTTAAAGAAACAGCTTGTCCAAATCATGATGCCAAACCTGCTCTTTCCATCCCAGAATATCCACAGCCAGCAGCCAACCCAGGAGAGAGTTCAAACCAAAGTTGGTCAGAAGCAGCATGGAGACTCTGGACAACAGTCAGCAGAATGGCCTGTCCTACAGCTCCTCTGTCAAATCCACTGGTAGTGTATCTGTGTTCTCTCTTCTTTTCTGTGATGTTCCTTGTTAGCACCATCTTTACTGTTTGCTTTGAGTTGGTGTGTACACTTTTTCCAGAGCAACGACACAGTTACTGCAAAAAGTAGGTATTCTGTAGGTCCCCTGCAGTTTTTACTGTCCAAAAACAATGTTACGCTATATTAAATGGAGATGGGTCAAGCGGAAAACGGCCACTCATGCTGAAGCCTGTTTCCCTTTAGACCACCCACAAGGTTATCAATTGGCTCTGTCATTTCTTGCTAATGTGTGGTCGCTGTCACTCACAGACAGATGTAGAACAGATGCTCATTAATTAGCTGTTTAAACAGAAACAGTCAATGACAGCCCTGTAAGAGCAGTAGCTACACATCGCAGACAGAAACCTCCTCCAGGTAGAAGATCTCCAGCAGGACAGTGATGAACGGCTGCTCAGTCTCTTTCTCTGCCAGAGCTCTGATTGAGGAGGGAGACAAGCTGCTCAGGTGTGATACCTGTTCAGGTGATCTCCACAGCAGAGTTTTTGACCACTGGGAACTATCAGCGGGAGATCGGAAGTTGGACGGTGTTTCACAACCCCCCATCAGCTGAAGTCCTGACGAATATAAAGTTGCGTTCACGGCACCTAATTATATTTTCCCAAACATTGATTGCTGGGTTTTCTAATGTGATTGGTGCAACTGTGCTACTGATTGTAGCCTACACATACATGCTTCTGAAGCCTCCGTCCACCAATGATGACGCTTGTAATCAGTCATTTCTCACAGTAGGAATTTATTTTCATGTTGGTGCTGTTAGTTACAGTAAAACAGCAGCAAAGGAGTTGTGTGTTTCTTCATAAATAAAACTGTACAAAAGATATTAACCTAATATTTTCTTCATTAAGTGATGCAGGTCTGTTAAAGTTTGGGTTAAATAGAACAGTCTCATTGAATCAGAACAGAAAACGGATCTGAGCAGTTCATTGTAATATTCATGAGTATGATCATATATTTGTTTAAACGTAGTGTCTGTGCATATTTTTTTCTTCATTCATTGATGCAGTCATTTACTTATTAAGTTTTGATAATTGTAAAACAATCTAAAACAATTATTTAGAATAAGTGATTAAGTAATTTTCATTCCAAGTAACTGTTACAAGTTTGAAGTTTTGTATTTTCATCCATTTAATTTAATTTACTTTTAGGTTCTCATTTCTGCAGTGTCATCAAAAATCCTTGCATTGTCATCTGAACTGTGTCGACAGCTGCAGGTTTCACAGGATTTGTTACTGGTCCATTTGGCCACTCTTCAAATAACTTTGGCTCAAACAGCGCTGTATGATATTGTGTGTGGCATCAGAGGAACTTAGAAATGTGGTTTGTCTGTTTAACCTCAGAAAACCTGTTCCCCTCTTCCAATCTCTTCAGTCCCACTGATTGGGATTAATTATTTGTTCTGATCTCCTAATAGTTTTGTTGATGGGCTATCATTGACCTGCCTCCTGTAGTTTAACCTCTGTAGTCATTGCAGCATCAATCACATCCACTCTGTCCAGTATCTCAAAAAAATGTTGCCTCCCTCTGCTGGTATCAATCAGACATAGCAGCCAAACATCCAGAATGGTGGGGGGGTGCTGTCGATCACATCGGGCATCATTTCTTCATTGTGTGCTGAGTTTATACTTTTGTGTTGCCATGTGCTCAACTCCATCTCCATGTGTCCTTACATCTTCCCTAGCTGATCATACCACCCCTGTCCTACTGTCATCGCCAGAAAGCCCCACTGCCAATGACAGTCTTCATCGTGAGTAACAATCCTGGCTCTGCAGTATGTGTATGTGTGTGTGTGTGTGTGTGTGTGTGTGTGTGAGATTGATTTGATTTAAACTTACTGTCATTTCCCAGAAATCTCAGATTCTTCATCAGTGGATGTACTTTGCACAGTTGTCATGGTGATGGTATTATTTGTATTGGGTACTCACAACTGGTGAAAGTCCATCCATCAAGGTTCTTTTTCTAATGCCTTCATACTATTGATGCCAACTGCTCAAAAGAATCGTGTAACTGAAGATAATAAAGGCTCCCATCAGTAACATACAACATGATTCAGATGCCATGTCTCAAAAATGATTTCATGATGTCCTGCTGTTTTTGGTGCAGAACTGGAGCTGTTGGACCAGCCATGCTGCCGCTCCCTCTATGACTTTGAGCCTGAGAACGAGGGTGAGCTGGGCTTTAAAGAGGGTGACATCATCATCCTCACCAACCAGATAGATGAGAACTGGTACGAGGGCATGATCAGTGGTGAATCTGGCTTCTTTCCCATCAACTACGTAGAGGTGATCGTTCCCCTGCCTCAGTGAAGACCTCGGGTCCACCACAGACTGCCTCCTGCCTCATCACATTTGGCCTCTGTCCTCAGCTCCTCACAGGCCTGAAAGTTCACAGGGCCAGATCAGCTGAAACACATCTTCTGTCTTCTGATTTTAAAAGTGAGCTAGCGAGGTAGAATTCCCCCCATGCTGACATAAGATCAGATGTCAAGCCATTAAGTGTGACTCCTGCCTTGTTGGACCAGTGGTGTCCTCTGGGTCTCACTGAGGTTAGTCAACCTCAGATAAGACTTCTTCCTCTTCATCATAAACTGAGGCTCTTACCGTTTTTTTGAAGTGTACCACTGAACATCTCGATTGTATTGCTAGATTGCAACAATCAAACAATGTGCTTATATTTGCATTCTAGTCACATAGGGAACATTTTGCATTTCAGGATCTGATTAATTGCCTTAAATTGTCTTAGTCTACCAGACAATGTTGAAGATGGTATGTTTCATAATTAGTTCACACTGAGCACTACAGAAGCGCATTGCATTCACTGGATTAAAAAAAAAAAAAAATAGACACCATATCTCGTGATTACTGACTTATTGAGATATGGTGTCTATTTTTTTTTTATCCAGTGAATGCAATGTGCTTTCATAGAGCACAGAATATTTTACCAACATAAATCAACCAAGGCTTGAATGATTGTGTTGGTGTCTATACAGCTGGTTCATCCAAATGAATTTCAGTCATGGTGCTGGAAATGTTGAACAAAGACAATTATAGAAATGCCAGAAGTGACCGAGACAATAGGATTTGTTTTAATTTGAGTGAAGTAGACCTAAAAAAGACTTAAAAAAGACATGGCTGGGTTGAAGTCAGTTTGTTAAAGAAAACAACCACAATGTCTCATCCACTGCCCAAGAAGACCCGGTGTGCACCACCAGAGTCTCAGAGCAGCAGCTTGTTTTCCTCCTCATGAGTTCAGTGATCATTCCACTGTATTACAACCTCTTTCTTGTTTTTGTAGTTTAGCCACCATGTTGCTAACTAAATGATTCTCATGAAGGTCACTGCTAAGCTCAGGAACATGGTGGCCTGACTTAAAAGAAAACATGAAGCCAAAGTCTAACTTAAATAGCTAGTGTGTAGTGATGATGTATTATCTGCATTCTCCTCCAGCATTATAAAGTGTTGTAGCATCCCTTAACTCAATGGTTTTGGTTTTACAGCATCAGCAGCACTTGTTGCTTCAGTGTTATTTTTGGAAGAGAAAATGAAGACAAATTGTCAGTTGTAAACATCCATCACAATTCCCAGACAGACGTTCTTGCTGTAGCCACTTGCACCATTTTCCTGTGAACACTTTCAGTTTTACATTAAAAAAATCAGGACCTCCTTTCTGCTCACTGACGGCTTCTTCTCTGAGCAGGAGTTTCTTCATTTCCACATTCCCAGACCTCGGCAGTTAGTTTGATGACATAGCGTAAAAGGATGGAAAAGAAAAGATGAAATGAAACATTTGATAGACGTTGGCTGTAGCACATAGGCTATTCCTCACTTTGCTCCTTCAGGTCAGCCTGTTTTGTGTTGAAATTCTGTTTTCATCATTTCTCCTTCCTAAATGGACTTTGCCTGTTTGCCTGCTGTGCACTTAAGATTTACCACAGCACGTTTGTTTTGTGAGGAACTGAGGTGAGCTCCATCTCTCTGAATATCCCTTTCTCTGTTTACGCACTGACTTCATGTGAGGTGATATGAGGACTGCGTTAGATTGTGAAGAATACCTTGTCACTATGAAACCATATAAAAGTGCTTTTTAAAATGAAGTCTGTATTGCACTGAAGCGTAGGAATCTTCCACATATTTTTTTAGACATGCACCTTTTTGTTGTTTATGTTTTATTTGCACTTTGCCTTGCTCATAGCGGGTCAGAATCACTACTGTATCAGATTTTTGAAACCAGAGTGATAGATAGTAAGACTTGAAGAGCTCCACTGGCTCACTGCTGTAATGTAGCTGGAGAATCAGATATACACAGAGTCTGTGGAAGCAGAAGATCCTGTTACTCATTGAAACCAACTCCAGATGTGAAGGTCTGCAGTGACTATGTGTCATATTTAGGAAGTCCCACCATGAGTTGATGGCAGTCTGATGCACTGCAAATTAAGGAAACACCAGCAAACAGATTCAGGTCTACAACACATGTGCTGGAAGAAATGACAAGAAAAACAAATGAACAAATGTGCTGCTAATACACGCAACACAACAGATGTGTTTCTAGGTGACAAACCAAGTGATGGACCTGGCTCATACACACTTGTTCACTGCTCCCTGACTTTTGAAGACAGCTTGTCTGTCATAAGTGATGTTGAAGGCTGAGTTAAAGGCTGTGTTTTATTTTTTTTTAACATCAGTATTATATGATTCAGGTGTTATTACAGAAATGTGCTGTTAGCTTAGCTTTTATGTCCATTACTGTTGTGTTTGCCTGGAAACATTGTGCTGTTCATGTATCTGTTAGTGTGAGTACCTGCAGCACGCGTCGTTAACTGAATCTGCTTGTGTTCTCTTATCGTTAAGCACTCAGGGCCACAGTGATCAGGTAAAAAGAGGAGAAAGGCCTGGCCCAGGTTTATATCAAGGTTTTTATTTCCAATGTCATGTTTCAGTAAGAAGCTTTCTTCTTTTTCATCTGCTCCTGCTTTAGTTTGCTGTTAATACTAACTCAAAGTTGGATGAGCCACATCACAGCACTGGCTTTAACAATTTAACATCAAAGTGTCTACTGCTCTCACTTTCCCTTGTCTGACAAAAATACTCTAATCCTTTTTTGTTAACAGGTTTGGAGGAACAGAGATGTGGATAAAATCTTAAATCTTCCATCGGTTGGATTACACAACTAGTTCATTGTTGGTATAAGAAAATAGTACACAATGAATGGTACACTGCACCCATGGTGCATTTCTTCCAGAAATGCAGTTCACTCATGCCTGTCCAGCTGTAGTAATAATAATGTTCGTGGTAGGCTTTTGGGTTAAGGCTCATGTTCCCAGAAATGAGAGTAAATCAGACTGAGATAAATTAGTGAATGAAAATTGTGTTGAGGGTTGAGATTGATGTCAATGATTTATCCCTATGGACATCTATACTGATTTTTCAACCTTTAGTTTAATAGCAGCTAAATAGCATAAATTAAGGCTTTTGACTCTAGAATATTAGATTTGTTTTATCAACAAAGATTTACCTGCAATGTGAAAAGGCCTTACCTAAGATCAACACTCGGGTTTGGATCCTGGTTAGAGTTAGGATTATTCTACATCATATAGTTTCATCTTCTGTTGTACATGGGCCAACTTTATAGTCATTAGAGAGAAAATGTACTGGATACTTACTGTTAGCTTGCAGTTGCTTCAATGTTCAACATGTTGCATGATATTTATTTTTATTTCAAAAGTTGTCATTGTGGAGTTTGTGTACTGGGGAGGTCTCAGCACAAGGTGCTGTCTGCAACACTGGCCCTGTTCTGACCTAGTATTAACATGTGTCTCAGGAGATCCAATCAAAGTGGACAGCTTTAAGTAAAGGTGTGAACTCAGCCAATCTCTCAGACCACATTCAAGTGGTCAGGGTTCATGTGTCCACTTTTCTTTTGTAGTGTCAAAGTGAATGTGTCCTGACGACAGTGAAGGACCGCTTACTCTACTAACGTCCTCTGCCACTCTGATTAGTCCTGCCACAGCTTCCTTATGATCCCAAAATATTTTACCTTTTCAAATGGATAAAAGGGCCATACCAGAGTCCATCACTGGAGGAGAAGTACCATCACATGGTTAAATCCAGCTTCATTCTCCAGATACAACAAGTTCTTTCGAAGACAGCAACTCACTGTAAAGTGATTTTGTGAAGAGATTTTAGACACAAAGAAAAATGTAATGTTTATTTTCAATAGCCTCTCTGTATGAATGACTTGTACATTTAGAACATAGATGTGTCAACACTGTACCTCTGTTTGCCTTTGCAGTCTCTCCTCAGTATTCATTTCAACCAACTTCTTGGCAGGAAAGCTGCTGTGTAGTTGTGTGCTTTAATTTTTCATAATTTATGCAAAAAGTGTTTTATAGATGTTTTAAATGAATATATTAATAAATATATTGTCTTAAATAAACGACAAACAAATACTGACATGTTTACATGTGTGGTGTTGTGTGTTTCTTGCTACAAATTACATTATAGCCAAAATATGTGGACACTCCTGCCCACCTACATGTAACATCAGGCTGATGCAGGTTTATGCCCACAATTCATGTGATTGAACCCATGTGATATCCCCACCTGTTCATGTTATTTCACAGCATGTCCTTATTATTTCACGTACTTCACATTTTATCAGACGATGATTCAGATTCCATTTTCTTTTCTGAACTGTTTCCTCTGCTCCAGATCCAAACGCTCACCACACCCTGTCATCCTGCAGAGTTTTCTCAGTTACATCCACATGGAACAAGCCATGATACACCCAGAATATTCTGGTCAGTAATGACAACAGAGCTAGTGGCTCCACAATCTGAGACAATTTATGATAATTTATGATTAGTGAAAAGGCCGACTGATTGTATGAAACAACCCAATTTTCAGTGTAATGAAGAAATGAGGTATATAAAGGAGGTAACATCAAAGCAACCCATATTTTACTCATGTTTCACATTTAAAGCCAAGACATGGCTATAATTTAATGTTGCATCACTTGAAAACACACATTAGGCTTGATCCATCCTGTCTTCTTGGTCCATCTCACCTGCTTTCCAGGACAATTCCAGAACATGCGCTTCAGCTGGGAGCAGCAAAGTCTGGTAGCTCTGAGTTTTTATTCAACCTTTGCTTTATTTTTGTTGTGTTTTTGTCGTATTTTGTCAACTACTGATGGATACCTACTGAAAATGGAGCAAGTCTGGAGGATGCCACCTTGTTCCAGCTGGATGAGGAGGTGCTTTCGTGGTTGCTGTGCTGGAGGTGCAGAGGTTGAAGGCTTGGAGGTGGTGATGTATTGTAGGTCCTTTCTGCTGTCAGTCATCATGCAAAATATCAACTCTGCTCAACAAGAGTGATGAGGAGCAAGAGATATAGCTGAAGACTCAGGAAGTAGACATTTTTTCAAATCAAAACAACACTTGTGTACATCCCACCAATGGCTACTGCTGAAGTTCCATGTGAAGTTCTCCATGAAGTCGTTGCTAGGATACAGACTAAACATCCTGAGGCACTTGACCTCAGTCTTGTCTCCCTGATGGACTCACTGAGGATGTGGTGGAGAGATACACGCTGGCGGAGGCCATTCTGAACAACTCAGATCATCCTCTTCATAACACCTTGATGGACCAAGAAAAGAGCGGAGGTGGACGGCTCCTCTCTCTTCACTGCAGGACGGAGAAATATAGAAGATCCTTTGTACCTTCAGTCATCAGGCTTCTTCATTCTTCTGCAAATGATTGATGAGCTCACAGACAAATGAATTTCCCTTTGGGGATTAATAAAGTAATTCGTATTCGTATTCGTATTTCTGCTTGGAGAAACTGAAATCATCTGGAGGGAAACATGAATATGAATACGAATACAAATACCACTGATGGACACCATCAGTAGTTGACAAAATACGACAAAAACATACAAAAACACAACAAAAATAAGGCAAAGGTTGAGTAAAAACTCAGAGCTACCAGACTTTGCTGCTCCCAGTTGAAGCGCATGTTCTGGAATTTGAAGACACATGTGTAAACATGTAAACACCTTCATGTGTTCCTGGTAGGAACACATGAAGGTGTTTACTTAGACTGGGTTATTGATGCATGTAACCCTCTTGTGGCAATATTACAAATTCAGGCTTTTCTTTTTTTTTCGTTTACCTGTGACAACATCTGAGAGGTGAGTGTAACTGTAATATTTTCTTGAGTTCCTTCTCTGCCACAGAGGTTGCTCCATATCGGACCAGCCCACATTAGGATTGAAACACCTGATCTACTGCCTGCTCAGTAGCCTCCTGACGTGATCAAGTGAGGATGTGATGAGGTGATGCTCCTGTTACTCACTCTGATGTGATTTCCATTTGTCTGGCCTGGCCTTTACTTTCCCTTCTGTCTAATCCCTCACTCTTCTCATCCCCAGTCATAAACCACAGTAATCTACTGGTGCACTTCTGGGGGAGAGGGTTCCACACACACTATCTGAAAGATACACAGGGACAGTGATGGTTTCTAGTAAATGGGATCAAACACCATCACAGAATGGCTGTGGATGTCAGGCCAGTGGTAAGACTACTGTAACACACTTCAAATTCAAGCTGCTTTTTGTCATCAGTTGGGTTAACGCCACTGTATGTTTAACTGGCAGCAGCTTAATGTGGCATTCCATGTGTTCCTGATGGTGTTACATGTGTGAACAGCAGGTCAGATATGATGTTGACCTGAGCTAACCCTTTGCACATGTCTTAGAAAAGATTATTAGACATTTCAGCTAGTAAAGAATGAGCTACGCAAATGAGGTGTCACGTCGCTGGTGGGTCTGTAATAACATTAGACACTAGGTAGTAGTACATTTTAATAGTCAGAATCTACATTTTATTTGGTACTTTCTTTAACTTTAGTCCCAGAATCAAAGAATGTAAAAATATTCTAACCTGTATTCAGTGAAAATCTAAATTTTGACAGTGTCTTCAATTAACCAAACATAATACATACCACTAGGACTAACTTTTAAAATAAACAAGTTGATTTACTACAATCAGGCTGCAAATTTTGTACTGCACTGTCAAATTATTGCTCCTCCTCTATGATCATAGCCTACATATTCATTGTGTTTTTTTGTCTGCTTGAAGACAGCAGCGAAAAACTGTAAAGGATAGGGTATAAAGGGATTGCTCGTGATAACAACCCTACGTCATCTGTGTATCCCAGTTCTAGTGAGTCTTTGAACACAGCATCATAAATGGTCATGGAGAGCAAAAAGCGGTGTGGGAAATGACTCCCCCTTGTGGCACTCCAGTTGTAACATCAATCCACGAGCTGTGGGTGCCCTGTGTCCTCCCCGAGATGTAGCTGTGTAGCCAGGCTGTCACAGCAGGGCAAAGTTCTTGGTCCAGGATGTTTTGCATTAGAGTTGTGTGATCCACATGATCAAATGCCTTAGACATTTACTCTGTGTAATCCAAGATGAACTCCTTCACTTGGGGCGACAATTCCCATTTCATTCATTGTTTGACATTTTGTTGTTCCAAATATTATTTGAAATATCAGAATACAGTACAGTTTAATTTAATATGTATCATGTTATCATGTTTCCCCTTAAACTTGTCTGTTCCCAGCTCAGCCACCTCCTCATTTCAGACGACTGGCAAATTTGAACATGACTGGTTTGTTTATTTGCTTTGAAAACTTTATTATACCAACAGATTTATTGCACACATATACATTTAAAATAGATCAAATTCAGTTAAAGCTCAGATCTCTTCTTGTGCAGTGCAAATGTAAGGAACACTGAGATTAGTAATGCTGCTTTAAGGCGTCCAAGTTCTATAGTCCAACTGACATGTCAGTGACAGTTTAGCATGAGACAAAACTGGAACCAGACAGCAGACATTTTTGTTAAGAGGCCACAGCCAGTCTTAGTGAAGGACACGAGGAGATGGACAATCACATGATGGCACAGTTTGCTTCTTTGGACAGATCCTGGAGAGAAAAAGCAGTGTGATCATCAATGGATACATACTGGTCATTTAGTATGGGGGGGATCTAGCAAAAAGATCATGAAACAATTCTGCTGGATAGCATTGCAATTCATGACTTTAATCACACATCTCAATTTTGTTTCTTTTCTAACCAGAAGTTGTGATTCATATCTTAATGCAGCTTGAACACTGCTTTTGAGAGCATGTCTGATTGTTGTCTTCTGTTTACAAACTGTGTCACAACTCATCTCAACTTCAGCCAGTTTCATATGAAGGATTTGTTTTGGACAGTGCTGGTATTTGTTCATGAAATGTTTGATTTGAAGGTCCAGTTGACTAGTTTGCCTCAGCTAACCTGTAGGCAGGTCTCTCACCTACACACACTGTTCTTGTTCTGCTTCAGTGGACAACATGAATATGTTCCTAGGTAACAGACACTGCAGAGCAGAAAAAGGACAGCCATCACTAGCAGCAGTTAGCAGACTAGCTGCTAGTTTTGGATAGCTGACCATTGTCTAGTCAGTAGCAAGTTCATTTTTCCAAATGAAAAAGCTATATTCTGCAGGCAATGTGTATGATTCATGATTCATCTGAAAAGTAGATTATGTGCCAAGGTAAGATTGTGAATGATTTAAGATTGTCAGATAGCACACTCCTCTCTCTCACAATATCAACAATGCCTGGTTAGACCAGAGGGCTGTTCCAGAAAGCGGGTTATGTGAAAACTCTGAGTTAGTTAACCCTGAGATGAGGGAAACTCTGGGTTTTCTGTTCCAGAAAGTGAGGTAACTGAAACGCCGAGTCAGTCACCATGGTAACAGACTCTGTGAACATAACTGGCAGGTTATCTTGAAATAACCCTGAGTTTCTTTGCTCTTCTCGCATGAAAATCGCTTGTCCAACATGGCTTGTCCATTCCTCCCAAACCCGACTGACATTGAAGCACCGCGAGAGGCCGGTTTGAGTTTTGGCTGAGGACCATCACCTCAGCCTCTGTCAAAGTGTTTTTGGGGCCTCTACCTTCTTTCTGTTGGCTGAGCAGAACTCAAATGTTAATTTTTTTTTCTCAAACAGTATTTTATTGAGTGTTCATGTACACAGTCACATTTGAAATGCAGCCTACTAAACTATAAATGTATGGACTAAACATATCAAGTTCTAATTTACTGAGGTATTAAGTGGGAGGGCATGTTAAAACAGCATTTTGTTAGTGATTTGCATTACTATTTGAAGTAGCCACTGAATTTATATTTACTTTAACAACCTAAGGCATTTCAAAAAAACATGCCTTACCGCTTTGCTTGACATTTATATATTTCATTTTTGGCTGCCTCCAAGTTCTTTGCTCGCCCGCTGGATTGCACCTAAAGGAAAATCAGATTTTATTCCTATTTAACCAGGCAAATAAGCGACGATCTTACAGTTAAATGTTAACTCAGTTGAATAGTTGAAACGTACGCATTGTCTTCCCATGCCGCCTCTCTCTCCCTCGCCGCTGCAGCGGTGTTTGATTTCCGCCTCCATAAGGACCTCGAGCTCAATCGGGCTGAAGTAACTTGATCACTTTTTGATTGTTGTCATGGTGACACTCATGGTTTCGGGGATCCATTGACTATGGCTTTTTATAGTGGCTGTGCACGCGCGTAACTCAAGGTGAACCTACTCAGAGTTGATTGAACTAATTCATATCAGCTTTTCTGGAACCGGAAACTCAGAGTTTCCGTCTCAGAGTAAGTTAACTCAGAGTTGAGAGGTAGACTCAGAGTTTGTTGAACCCGCTTTCTGGAACAGCCCTCTGAACATGCAGGGAGGGGAGGGTTTTGCTTATAACCCCAAGTTAAATAAACAAGCAGCTTCATGATATCAGTTATCCAGGGTTAACAACGAAGTTGGGCTTAACGAAGTTGGCCCAAAGAAAAGTTTTTTTACTGAAAGCATTAATTGCAAAGATTATAAATTGGATCATTCATGTGGGTACAGCAGCAGCAGCAGCAGCAGCACATCACTCTTGCATCTCATAACATGGAACAGAAAACACATCAATGATGCACATGTCACACAACGATGTCCAAAAACCCCATCTCTTTAAGCTAGTTGACAGCAGTCTTCAACCAAATATATTCTGAATTTTGCAGAAAATCCAAAATGTATTAAACAAGCCATGCATTTAGTGACTGGTGAAGAGCAACACCCACTGGGTACAAGCACAAGCAGAGGGGGGAAGCCAGAGTGGGGCAGCATCATTCTCCTCACCTACTGTACACCAACCATCAAGACACTGAACAACACTTCTTCCTCTTTGGCTTCAATATCATCAGAAAGAAAAGTGAAGTCACATTTCAAACGTACAGCTCTTCATGTAAAAAAACAAAAGAAAACACAGATTATCTGTCAGTGTGATTACCTGTCTCTGATAGTGGTGGATGTCACTGCCTGCGACAAAGTCTTCATCAAACTCCAGGGCAGTGTCCTCCTCGCCTCTGCTCTGCTTATACACCCTGCGCTCAGCCATCTCCTGAAAGGGATCAGTGACTCCTGTCTTAATCACAGGTAGAGCTGATTAACCATATTATGTGAACTGTGGATAATGTATTTTGTCTCTTAGAAGTTCCGCTCCTACACCATTGTACTTATTTTATCCTAGGAGGGTGGGAGAAAGGAAAAGGAGGGACCAAAAAAGCCAGTGCGTCCTATTCTGACCAGGCTGTCCAGAGGGTCTGTTTACCGCGAGGAGAAAATCAGATAAATGATGTGTTCTATCTGTTCATCTCTAGAAATTCCAGCTGTGTGCTCATGTGTGTACACTTACTATAATCATGGGATGTGGATATACCAGTGGCAGACATATGTTAATTCAATATTAGAAATCATAAGCTACTACACAAAAAAAAAAAAAAAAAAAAAAAAAAGGGAAAACAAGTCAAATATCACTGACATTTGCAAAGGCATCAGCACTCAATGATTGATCACTGATACTGTCCATTGGCACAAAGTTAATCACAATTGGACATTTAAAGATCAATGAGAAGAAAACAAATCTAAATGTATACAGATACATATTAATATACCAATGTTAAATGCATTCATTGCAGCAAGCTGTGTGCGTGTGTATTTCAGGAGATGCAGTTTGGTTCACGTACCTCATTGTTGGGGTTCAGGAGGACTACCCTTACATCAGAGCTGTGGCCCCAGTTCCTGTGGCCCTGCAGAACAAGGTCCCCAGAATTGGCCTCTGCCTCTGCACCTGCTGCCCAGATCTCACACACACACACACACACACACACACACACACACACACACACAGGTAAGTAATCATAAAATCACACAATATGTCACCAAAGACTAAGGAATCATGTTAAAGCAACACTATGTAGTTTCCAAACACAGATGGCCTAAATATCAGAGCACTCCCCACCAGAATCTCACTCCCTTAGTCAGAGTTACAGAGTCGGATTTTGGTCAACATCAAGCTCAAGCCCAGTCTCCCTGCTCCCCTCACGCACATATGAGAGCCGAAGACGAGAGACGACAAGCCAGCCTCCCCTCCAGCGTTCTGGCGTTATACAAAACTCTGTCTCAGCTCGTGTTTGATCACTGTCTAACTTTTTTTCCCTTGGTCTCCTCCAACAAAACCCTCTTTGCTTTCCTCCAATACCTGCTCCATCAACAAATTCACATACTGTGCTAATGAAGCTGTTCACACGCTTCATCTTCACTGCAACTCCGCTCATCCTGCAGTGGCGGCTAAATTCCCCACACAGAATATTCACATTTAAATTCGCATTTAAAAAAAAAAATCTGCAGCATGAAAATCATGTTTATGTTTGACTTTGTGTCTTGGCCTGTTGCGTCACCCACCACTATCTCCCAATCACAAAGTCAGTAGCATTTCAGCCTCCAGGTTGCCAGTTATCACTGAACTGCAGCTCAAAAACGATCTCTAATTGATCGATTTCGATTAGCAGCTATGGTCATATTTCCTTGATATCACACGGCAGCAGCCTGTCACTTTGCCGTCTGTTACGCCGCCTCCTGTCGTGAGTGTTTGAACTGCAGTAGCTGCAGCTTTAGCTAGTGGAAAAGAAGGATAAAGTGAAAGTTGAAAAAGAGAGAGGAATGAATGGAAGTGGAGCTGATAGCAAATAAAGCGATGGTGAATGTGTGGAGCTGTTCATGAGATGAGTCTGGCCCAGTCAATTCACCTGTCTCGGATCATCATGTGTAAAGAAGCCTCACACCAGAGACTTAGATTAGTATTGGAGGCGGAGGGCTGAGTGTCCAGTAGAGCAGCAGGTCAGCTGTAGAGAAAACAGAGGAGGCTCCAGCAGCATCATCTGTCTGCTGTGAGGAGCAGTGTGGAGTCAGAGCCACCTGATGATAGGACGGTAAGAAAGTGGAGGAGAAAACTCCAACTGTGAAAACACTGAGCTGATAATGTCATTTACTCTGTGGTAACACGTCTCATATGTTGACTCATCTCCGGCCTGAAAAAAATGCACCAAGGTTACAGAAACGTGAACATGTAGGAGATATTTTACTATGATAACGGATGTAGATGTGCTGCTGCTTCATCATCTCATTGCAGGTAGTAACTAATGCAATCTAACATATTACAGAGAGGCATGATCATCTTTACTCTGAGACTGTGTGAGTGAGTCTCAGGGCACCACAGCCACATAGCTGGAGCAGGGCAGAGGTTAGCATGAGACTATCCAGCAACCTCGAGTCTGGGGCAAGGGGAGGTGAAACAACGCGGTGCAGTGTTTTGAATTTGATTGGAGCAACAGTTTTGTCCACAATCCAAACTTTGATCCTCAGACAGCCATTTAAAGGTCCAGTGTATAATAATTTCCAAGGTTTATTGGCAAAATCTGAATATATTTGTATAAGTGTATATTTGCTATAAAATAAAATTGGTTTGGTTTTCGTAGCCTTATATTTATTCTTTTATATATACACATATAGCAAGGGTCTTGCTTTAGAGTACTGCCATCTTGCACCGCCATGTTTATATGGCAGCCTGAACAGAAAATCCAGCTAGCGCATTTTGAGTTTCATGCACATAAATAAACCAATGAAGAAGAAGGCAGAAGGAAAGAAGATATCATAACATATCGTACTATGGTTTAGACCTTCACCTCATCACTAGATGCTCCTGAAATACACCCAGTCGTCCTAGTCATGGAAGACACCATGTCCTCGAAGACCACTGTCGCTTAGCCGAGCATGAGCGAGCAAGTGAGTGCTGCATTCTAGAATCTGATCGCGAGATGTCACGGTTTACCCCCATTTTACACACTGGACCTTTAAACTTGTCAGGCCCAATATCCTTTAAACTTTAACAAATCTTATTTCCCACCCAGTGATAATGAGATGAGATGTTTCCTTCTCTGTGGCGGTTTAGTGCTGGTTTCAGATACTTACAAAGACTGAGGGAAACACAGTTAAACTAAGGTGACCAGATTTCTAAAATGAAAATCAGGGACAGGTATTTTTCCATGTATTTTGACCAGCTTTGGTGCCAGCCCAACACAAAATACAGCAGTTAGCCTAACACACACAACTATCAACCATTGATTTACTATTACCGGTAATTTATTTATTATTTTAACAGAGTCTCAGGTCCCTGTGCCACCCAGGAAAATCCTATGCTACCAAAGCAGTCTTCCACCTCCCCCTCTTCCAAAACAGAGCCACATACACTGTCATCACCTGGTAATCTCCTGCTAACGTTCACGTTACAGCTTCACTAATGACAGATATGAAAACAGTGTCATAATGTTAACATTCACTGACTTTTATGCACGCGCACGCACACGTCTACTGCCAGTTCACATAAAATAACTGAGTTCATAGACAACACAACGGCCGCTTGTCTACTTTTCTCTCTTTTTTCCCGCCTCTAGATTGTTGTTGTTGATGCTGCGTCTGGTCGTGCTTCCTGATAATGTCTGCACGTCATACGACGTCTTCTCTGGCGATGCGTTTACTGGCTATCGTAGTAACTAGTGTTTGAGTCTGCGCACATTTTTTCCCCCATTCAGTGTCAAAATCGGGGACATTTTCAGGGACAGCTTCAACCGGGGACAGGTCTCCCAAAACGGGGACTGTCCCCGGAAATCGGGGACGTCTGGTCACCTTAAGTTAAACCATAAATCTAGTTACTCACTGTAAGTGTCTGCCCACCAGCCAGGACACAGGAGGAGGGGATGTTGAAGGAGATGTCTCCAGAGTCTGGAAACATCCTCCGAATGACCCAGCCACCCAGCGGCTGGTCCTGGTGTGACATGAGATAAACACATTGATCAGTTTTACATGCAACCTTATGACAGAGAGAGGCAACTATGAAATAACTAACCAAATGTGACAAAGCAGAATTGCCACTTCTTGGTTTTAGGCGACGTCCTTGTTTATCCACAGTCAATCAAAATATGAACCATTTGTCATAATTTGTCATACCTGCTGTGTGAAGCCGTGGGCAATGGCTAAAGTGTTGTGTGATTTGTCACAAATGACCTTGACTTTTGACCCCCAAATCGCATTTGAGAATGATTATGGTTCTGGGGAAACCCACACCTCCATCTGTGGTCCCTGTGGTGGCACCCCTGTGGCAGTGGCTCTGCAGCACTTCCCGGCATGGATGGGCTCCCCAGTAATGCTTTCCTCACCAGGACCCTCAGTGCCCAGCCATACCAGCAATATCCTATATCCTATTTTAACGAGTGCACGTTTGCGTTTGTGTGTGCATGCCTGAGTGAATGGGTGTTTGTGCATGTTTGTGTGTACGTGCGCATGTGTGTATGGGTGTGTTGGAGGGGTCAGGTCTTCTTTTTTCTTTCTTTTTTAACATGTAAAGCACTTTGTGTTGCATTTTATGTATGAAAGGTGCTATATAAATAAAATAAAGTTTAAGTTTATATCACCCCCGACTTCCAAGAGGCGTGACCGGCAGACATAGTTCAAAATGTTTCTGTACGCAATTGGATAGACCTCAAACAATCAACTGAAAAAACTGAAACAAACTCACTATCAAGCTGCAGCACAGTCTTACCGTCTCAGTGTGGTTCTTCAGTCTGACATATTTGCCATTGATGTCCACCTCTGCCACGCTCACGGTCCCACTGTCTGTTGAATGACTGGACATTTTACAGGCAGGTGAGCTGCCTTGGGCTCCTTCATGTTTGCGTTTCTTTCCTCCAAGTTTTCGGCCGCTGTGTTCGTGTGGTCGAGGGACAGTTGTACGCTGGGAGGGGCTGGGTGACAGCTGCAATCTGTGAGACAAGTACCAGTTAGCACAGATCCAGGTACCACACCAGACTGCAAAATGGATGAGGTTTTCCTCAACCATTTTGTCATGTGTACAGAGCATTTAGAATTTATTCACAGCACTTTATCACATTTTGCTATGCAGCCACAGCCTTATGATAATAATTATTGGCTCCTCAATCTATCAATCATCTGATGTGATGAAGGCTGCCCTAAGGGTGAAAAGGTGAGGGGGGTTGAAGACTTTCTGAATGCTCACAGCTGTACCTCTGTTCCTCCACCTCCAGCATCTTCCTGTAGGCATTGATCTCCATGTCCAAAGCCAGCTTGACATCCAGCAGGTTTTCATAGTCCTCCAGCTGACTGTACATCTGGCTTCTGATGTTTAGCATCTCCTGCTCCTTTTGAGTGAGTTTCTGCTGCCAAACTTCGCGCTCTCGGTCCAGTGTCCTCTCCACGTCCTGGAAGCGGCTCTCTAGCACTATTTTCTGAATGAGAGAAGTTAAGACAGAAATCAGTTGACAACATCATTAAATTATATTACGGGGGGGTCCTGGCTCCGTTCCTCTTCACACTCTACACTGCAGACTTCCGTCACAACACACCCACTCTGCCATGACAGGGAGTGCAGAGAACTGATTTACTTAAAACAACAAACTGGACTGGACTGATGACACCACTGCACTATATAAGAAGGGTCAGAGCAGACTCTGTCTGCTCAGACTGAGGTCTTTTGGAGTGAAAGAGGCAGTGCTTAAGATCTTCTATGACACTGTGGTGTGATGTGCTGCATATCAGCTATAGGTAGGAAGAGACTTCACAAATTGTTCAAGAAGGCCAGCTCTGTCCTAGGATGTCCACTCAAGGACAATGACACCCCATGAGGGACATCCTGACCGGACTAGAGAGCTCCATCAGTAACTGGCTCGTTGGGCGTTATCGCAGGCCGTTCCTCCCTGCAGCTGTCAGACCAGAACAAGCTCCAACAAAAATGGTTCATTTTTGTTGGAGCTTGTTCTGGTCTTGGAATACTGTGAGGCATTATAGTTGAGCTGCATACTTTTGTGTTTGCGACTAGTCTGACATTACTGTTTACTGAATCTGCAGTTATGACGTCGGAGCAGCAAGGAGTTAAAATATTTATTTTTTTCACCTTCAAAAACAATTGTGCGCACAGTGCATACAGGATTCCAGCTGGTGGCGCCACTGGACAGAGCCAGAGCCTATGTACAGTCTGTGGATGGAGCACGCAATTATTGAGTACCAGACGTTTAATCTGTGGCAATTAAACATCTAAATGAATGCTGCTCCTTGACCCGGCTCTTTCCTTCTATTCTTACTCTTTTAAACTGTAACAACAGAACGATTTGATCTTTGCTGAGCATAAGATTTGTGCAAAATTAAATAAAAGTCTGTCTCAAATATAAGCTGAGTGAGTTTGGCAGTTGAAGCAAATAAAAACCCACACTTCTACTGGAGAATTTACGGTAACTTCCATAATAATGCGGCTGCCAAGTGGTTAGTGCTAGCTGACTGCCTGGGACTCATGTCTGCCTCCAGAACAGTGAATTCCCTGTCTCTATGTAAATACTGGTATGTCTCAGTACTTCTATAGTTTTTCCATAGCCGCTCTGTCAACCCCTAATGACAGGAAGAAATAGTTGATAGATGCCACCCTAAGTTACCACGGTGCTGGCCACTTCCTCATATTGCCCTCCGATGTTAAAACTGATTGATGGATGAGGCAATATGATGGTGACGGATCATCTAAACTCAGTTTTCGTGTGTTCTCATTTTAAAATAGCAGCATTGTTTGAAATGTTTAATTGTAGTTTTGTAGATGAGATACAGATAAAAACAGCGATAATGTTTACCGGAAGCTAGCTTGTCTTCAGCAGGAAGTTGAAAGACAAAATACGGAATAAGCAGAGAATTGAACGTGGGTGAGGCGGAATAAGGTGTATACAAAAACAATGTGTCATAGAACTTACATCATTCTGGCACTGCTGCAGCTGGGAGCTGAGGGTCTCTACTCTGAACTTGGTGGTTTCCAGTTCGTCTTTCGTGGCTGTCAAAGCATTTGTTTTTTCCAGTACAGCCTGCTGGGCATTCTGCAGCTGCAGAGCAAGAAGAATTCAATGTAAACACAAGACACTCTTAAAACCAACTTAATATGTAACAAATCTGGACGTTTTAAGTTCATCTCAAATTCCTTTATCACCTTTGAGGTGAAGGTCCTGTCGATTTCATCTTTGTACTGTTGCACTTGAGACTCATGGTCCTTGCGGAGCTGCTGCATCACCTCAGCCAGTTTATTGTCAAAGTCTCTCCGTGCTCCTGAGTCCAACTCCACAAGACGGCTCTCATGGCGGCTACGGATCTCCAAGATCTCCTACAAAGAGCCAAATCTTTAGTATCAGTCTGAGGAAATACAGAAACTGTGTCTGTGTGTTTGTATGTTACCTGCTCACTCATATTTCTCTGGAATTCCAGTTGTTCTTCAAGTGTTTGCACTTGGTTCTCCATGTCCACTCTCTTCAGGATCTCAGAGCTCAGCTGGTTCTTGGTGTCTGACAGGATGCCCTTCACCTGGTCACACACAGACAGTATGTGGGTATATTACCCCCATCTCAGACTTTTCTCTACTGCCTGCTGACTTTCACATTGACAAGAGAATGTATTTTACATTTGGTATTTGTCTCCACGTGAAAATAATATTTCTAAACTCATTCAAATGGTAGAAGTTGATGGGATGAATCGTGCCGCTACTGCAGCCTGATCAGGCTGCAACAGAACTATGTACGGTAACTTTCCTGTGCAGGTGGGAACACAGCCCCCGCCCCCGAGCTTTATGTTGAACAAATGTTGACTCCCCCTGTAACTCTGACTAGGGGAGTGAGATTCTGGTGGGGAGTTGTAAAATTCTACAACACCGCTCTGATATTTAGGCTGTCCATGTTTGGAAACTACATAGTGTTGCTAACATGCCAGGCTAACGGTCTCCCTGACCATGTCAAGTTCTCAAAATACTGACCCATGAAGACATGCATTAATACCACCAGCATTATGATTTAGCTACTCGGTTTGACCAGTTAACAGAAGAACTTGTTCAGATGGGACTTCAAGGACCTCGAATGTGGATAATATATTGTAACATCTCCAGTGAGGGTTGGAACATACATTTTCCAGCTGACCCTGCAGGTCACTGAAGTCATCCTTGAGCTGCCTGTTCTGAGAAAGCAACTTGGTGCAATCAGCATCTTTAGTGCTCAGAGCTGCCTCAACTTTCCTCCACTGGGTCAACGCATTGGCCAGATCACTCTCCTTCTTCTGGTACCTGAAGAGGAAGAACATAATGACGATTAAAGCTGCAAGCATCGACGAATGGGACCTGTGGGAGGCCTGCAATGCACCATTCAAATGAGCTGCACATTAGCCCCGTTTCCACTGCAGAACTTCAGGTTAATTTTAGGGGTGCTCCGATCGATCGGTGACCCGATTGGCATCGGCCGATTGCATAGTATTGGAATTGAACGGACTTTGCTCTCATTCAGAGAGGAAGACTTAATTAAGCAGTGCTGCCGTGATGAGGAGCATTTCTGCCTCTTAAATTTGACCAGGAACTTCCTTAGTCGAAATAGAGCTAATATAATGACCTCCAGAAACTGCATTCATGCATCAACATGGCCTGCATGCAACAAGTGGCAGAAGATAAGATTGACATGCACTTTCAATTGCTTCCACAAGGTGGAGCCAGAGACCACCCAAAGTGCACATCTGATGCTATGTGTCATACAACAGAATAAAAATAGATTGGAATGGAAACCATTGTCAGTCAAGAGTTACTTAGTGTTTTCATTAGAAGGTGCTGTGAGATTGTCATTGAACATGAAATTTGGGAAATATTCAACTAACTACAAGGGAAATACAGCAGATTTGTTTTTAATTCAGGTGCCACAGAAGGCACACATTTATCTGAAAAACTACAATGTAACATCTACAGGGGAAGTGGGAGTGTGTCACCAAGTTTGAGACCTCCCCCCACCCCCAATGTGAAATTATGCTCAAGGCAGTCCCTGTTGGGAATGATGTATGCCACCATAGCCACATGACTTGGACTCTTATCAAAGATCAAGTTTTGGGCAGTTGGATGATGTCTGCAGGAGTTGACTGCAGGTTGATTTTTCATGGTGAAGGATAAATATTCACTGTGCCACTGCTTTCAGTCTGCAAGCCTCAGTTAAAAAGGAGAAACTCAGTTAAAAAGGAGAAACTCAGGTTTAGTGCCAGTGAGCAGGTTAGGTTCACAGAGTATGTTTCCATGGTAACTGACTCATCGTCAAGCTGAACTGGCTTTTTGAAACCAGAGTTTCCTCTAACTCTGAGTCAACTAACTCATACTTTTCACTTTCAAAGTTGTAGGAAAGCCCTGATGAGTCAATTACCAAATGCATCAGTGTTCCTACCTGTCTTTCCTATCTGTTTCTAACCTAACTAGTGAGTGAGTGAGAAATGAACTGAGCTGAGCTGCTCTAACTATCACAGTCAGCAAAGTTCTTTGGGTTGGCCTTTTTTTTCTCTTTACAACTTATTAGGCTGAATGCTGAAAGCATTCACACTATTGTTCTTCCTGTCGGCCATTTTCTTTATACTTATTAGGGTGAATACTGAAAGCATTATACTTTTTAAAACATTTAACTTTTTCAGATTTTTTTTTAGTCCCATAGAAATGCATTAAAACAGTCTTCAAACTCTTGAAATCTTCTGTTTCTTTGAACTTCAACTACTTCAGCATACTTTCAGCTACAGACTTCATTCAACCTTTAAAACATTCACAAAAGTTTCAACTATTAATCTCTTATTCAGTTTATTGATAACTCCAACAGTTTGATTTATAGTTATTATTTAGTTATTATTAGGGTGAATGCTGAAAGCATTCACACTATTGTTCTTTATACTTATTAAGGCCATGGGGCAACGCACCGAGGCACTATTGTTATCCTGCATGTTTCTTTTTTTTTCCCCCCATCTTCCTCCCAAATTTCATCCCGTAACTCAAAAAACTGCGAAAAATCTCTCTGCTCCTCCTTGACTCTAATACAAATATTTTCTGAGAGAAGCAGAAGGGACCCCAGTTTAAAACTCGCAAGTGTCTCCAAAATATTTACTACAGAAACACCAATGTCATATCACAGTGTTCAGGAAGTCCTTACGACGCTCACACTCTGCTGTTTTTTCTGACAGGAGCTACCGTTTTGTCAGAATAAGCCCAAATGTGAGACCAGCGCAGAGGGAGAAAATCATCCTTTTTATCGACGTTTCTGTCTGTCTCCTCCTAGGGTGCCTCTATCGTCATTGGCAACCACCTCAAGTTGCCATGGCAACCTCACAGTTACAGATACATACACACACAGACACACACACACACATCAACACATGCATGCGGGCATATGCATGCACACTCCTCTCCCACACATGCTTGACACATGCACATCAACACACATGTGCGTGCGTGCGTATGCGTGCACACACACACACACACACACACACACACACACACACACACACACACACACACACACACACACACACACACAGGTGACTTAATGTAATTACAGCTCCCCAATATCAGTGCTCAGTGAAAGATGATCATGGGTCTGTCTGATTAGCTCTGATTGTGGGTTTGATTCCCATGTTGACAGAGATGGAACCCCCGGCAGTAGCCCCCCATGGCCTTTTCAAAATTTCCCAGAAGAAATTTTCTAGTTAAATCCTGTTGTTCTTTAAAGAGGACAACTCTCCCTTCACATTGACATATTGTGTATGGGGGTGTGTGACCTTCCAAACTTGCTGCATCTCTCCACTTAGAATGGCTGCCATGTCAAACACATTTTATGGGAAATGTAAAGGTGAGCATGATATTGACAGTTTAAAGTAGTGTGAATATTATATTTTGATTGTTATAAGTAAACATCTCAGCAACATTTAAAGCCCCTACAAATAACTTTCATTTTGTGTTGATTTTGGCTAATTTGTAGGGACTTTAAGTGAATTTTTAGAGCTAAATTCATTAATTTTCATATGAAAAATGCTCATTTATCAATGTAGTCTGTGGTGGACATCAGGACTCTGTACTTGTGATTGAATCACTTTTTTTTTTTTTTTTTTTTTTTAAAAAGGACGAGCTCTTTGACAGGCTGAGAGAATTCTTTACAAACATTAAGGGAGATTTAGAGAAATATTTATCAGAGGATGAGAGACCTGGGAAAGATGATGACCTTGCAGGAGAGTGTAAAAGTTCAGATAAGGAGGAGCCAGATGAGGTGGATTAAGACACAGAGCTGATGAGGTGCACCTTCGGTGTCTATGGGCCAAAATCAACATGTAGGCGTTTTTAGGTTTTATTCAGTGCAGAATGATTGCCTAGAGAAAATACATCCCCTTATTTTATTCTTGAATATAAATAATGATTAATCAAGGACATTTGTTCATGGAGGGACAAAAAGCCTTTTGTTATGGTATCAAGCATAAGATGCAACCTGTTCCTCTGCATCCCTAAAAAAGTCTTAATGCTCCATGAAATACCATCTCAGGTCAACTGTCTAATGATGAAATGACAAAAGGAAATAGTGTAGTGTAGTCTAGTTTTTCCATGTACATCAGCTTCAAAACCTTACATGTTGACAATAATGTAATCCTGTTGTCCACTACATGTTGTTAGAAATTTTGAATTAAGTTAAGTTTTCAATTTTTTTTTCCCATCGCAATTTGTTTTTCACCACCCTAACACTTAATTTATGTCAATAAAATCAAAATTGGAAGACCTTTTTCCCCTGAGTCTCAGGAATAGCGGCAATATATTCCTGTACAAATGTCATCCTCTGTCACTTTAACAGTGCTAGGCTATAGTCTGGTGCAATAACTTTTCCGGCAGCAGAATAGTCGCATTTATCCTAAAGGTAATGCTACTACCTGGCTTGAAGTTTCCTGTATTCATCGCGGAGATCCCCGTAATCGATTTGCAGACGGGCTCTCTCTCCGGCCAGGTCGTCCAGAGTCTTTCTGACATCGGCCAACTCCTCCTCGTAAAGCCGCCGCACATTGCCCATCTCCCGAATTTTCGATTCACCTTTCTCTTCTAGATGAATCAGTACGGAGGACCGCTCGCTTTCAAGCTCTTGGACCCGCTGTATATAGTTGGCAAGGCGGTCGTTGAGGTTTCGAAGCTCATCTTTCTCCTGGCTGCGGGACCGACAGGTCGGGCTCGTGCTGGATGCGGGCAAGCCGGTAGCTGCGCTGCGGCGGGCTGCTGAGCGACTGAAGCGGCCGCTGGAAGCAACGGGGGTGGAGGTGGCAGAGGCCATGATGGTGGCGGGTTGGACAGCTCTAATTAGGGTCCACAAATAGGCTAACCCACTAAAATTAGTTCACTCCGAGAGAGAGATACTAAACTACGGGCCGCAGCACCTTGCGCACATCCGAACCAACACAAGTAGCTTAGGCACTGGATGCCGTAATATTTAAAAAAAAAAAAAAAAAAAGAAAAGTCGCTAACCGCTCCTGTACAGTTCATCGAGCACCACTACACATGGAAATTCCGTGTGTGGACCGGCAAACCCGGCGTCATCTTACATGAAAGGTGACTACAGCTGAAATGAATCGAAATTGATGAGGTGACGCACCAACAGCTCGTGAAGAGTGCCGATGCCACCGAAATGACGCCGTACAGTTCCGGGTATTATTTTCAAAATAAAATCAATCGTATCGCCTTGTGATTTTGAGTGAACTTCTGTTACAAGCGGCAGTTCTTAATGAGCAATTGGGCATGGCATTGGCGCTAAAGTAGGTAGATACCCTAATTTGTACAAGGAGCAAAAAAAACAAAAAAAACAAAAAACAAACAAACAAAAAAAAAACAGGATGATGCACAGGATGAGAAAATTCTGGGAAAAGTTCTTACCAGAAAAAAAAATCCCCGAGGTTCTGAGGTTTATAAAACTGTAGTGTTGGACTGAGACTTAACTAATGTAGAAAAAGCAGGATTTGGAAAAATTGAAAAAGGTTTAGGCTACATGCAACCCATCCATGCGCAGCTTGTCTTTGGACTGTGAAAGGAAGACAAAGAGAATTCATGCAGGCACAGGAAGTAGCAACACGCAACTCGATCCCCTTTGTTTGAGGCGAGAGAGCCAGCGATTACACGGCAGTATTAAAACAGTATTAGGCTACCAGTTTTATTGCTACGTGATACGAGCTTGCCATTTTATTTTTGAAGGAATAAATGCGAGACTTCCGGGTTTTTTTTGGCACGACTGACTGTAATTGACTTGAGTGAAATTCTTGGAATCCTGGGACATCAGCTGAGAGGCATGACCAGCCACAGCTGAAAGCGAATGGCTGGTGTCAGTTACGAGACTCCATTTGGAGAAGTTCGTTTTTCCAGGTCTTTTAACGCAGCCCATGATCCTTGACAGTGTTTGTGCCGCTGGTGTTGTGGAAAGAGGTCTGTCCATTCAGCACGATACCAAAGACAGACCAGTTAATGCGTGATCTGTGCACTGGTCTTTATGGTTCTCTTTTAGATGCGCTGACAGTTCTATCAATATAGCAGAGGCCTACATTGTACTGCATCATGACAACATCCTCTGCCCTTAGACCCTCACATCGAATGAGGAAAAACTCCCAGACAGACAAGAAAATAGTTTACATCATGGAATATGTACTAATCTGGAAGGCAGAGAGAGAGCAGGCCAGCTCAGTGGGAATACTGGTTGGCAGGGTGGTTCATAAACAGGGAGGCTGCTTTAGAAGCAGAGGAAAGGGGATGATGCAGTGCACACTGTGGTTATTTACAATCACCTCTAGTTCCCTAAAGAAAAGCTCTAAGAGCAGCATTAAAGAAGACTGAACTAATATTCACTGTTAAACCATAGTCAGACTATTCATTGATTCAATCTATCAGTTATCTTAAAGGTCCCATATTATACTGTTTCTCAGGGCGAAGAAACAGAATGGAAATTCTTCACATTCCAGCCCGGTAGGTGGCGATAATGTGCTGGAAAGCTGATTACCAACCGCTAATCAAATCAAAAGACGAAGAAGAACATGTCCGCTCAACTTCCGGGAAAACAACGTGAGTGGAGAATGTCCGCATGTCTCCGAAATATGCGTTTATTCTCACACCACAGTTGTATTTAACTAAACACAACTGTGTAGAACGTTTGCTCACATTTCTCTGTGGAACAACGGCCATTCTTCAAAACTTTTTCCGTGACAATGCTCTTCTGACGTCAGCTCACAGCTACAATCAGACTTGAACCACCACACCATCAGCACAGATAAACGAGTCATTGTAAGCAGGTGACGTTGGCGACCAGTTGCACTTTTACTGTTTCAGTCCTTGATTGATTGTGTTCGCCATGGGACACCCCAACCTGGATAAGATCATCACACTGCAGCGAAACCCAGCAAACATCAGAAACCTGTGCATACTGGCACATGTTGACCACGGTAAGCTCACAAGCTCATCTATCATATAGCAAACGGAGCCAAATTTGATTTAAGGAGAAGAAACAAAACCGTCATTAGGTAACATTTCCTGTTAATTGTGTCAGTAAAAATTCTCGTAATGTAAACTGAACCATCTGCACGTGTATAGGCAAAACTACTCTGGCTGACTGCTTAGTGGCGAGTAACGGGATCATATCCAGTCGACTGGCTGGCAAGGTGAGTGAAGTCTTCTACCTTGTCATGACCTTCACATGCTGGATTCCACTCACTGTAGATGTTACTGTTCCAGCTGCGATACCTCGACAGCAGAGAGGATGAACAGATCAGAGGCATCACCATGAAATCAAGTGCCATCTCTCTGCACCATAGAAACGGTAAGACACTGTGGTATTTCACACTATATGATGCTGTTGCTCTGCTCTGTTAACTACACTCCAGGACACATTTTATTTTCCTGGTTGTACAGGGTCTGTCTCCTCTTCAGGTTTAGATGACCTTACATCACATTGTGACATTGACAGTTCCTTATGTTTCAGTCTCTGTCATAGTTTCAGTGGAATAGATGCATGTCCCCCATGACATTCAGCTATTCTGACTGTCTCTGCTGTCTGTCACCACACTGAGTTCTTCTGCACTGAAACATTTACTATAAATTTATCACTGCAAAAAAAAAAAAAGATTGGTGTGAATCTTCTGACAAATATTTTGATCAATTAAGAATCATTTCTCATGTTGTGGTTGGTCACAGTGATGGGCAGTCCTGTCATGGGTCAGATCAGCTGTTTCAAGACTGAAAACGCAAATTTTCATTTTCAAAGTTCATCAACTCAGAGTTCAAGGCTAGAGTCAAATTTTGTTGGTTTTTGTTTGTGTCTGGAGTTTGATATTGCATTGCATGTTAAGTCTCAGTCCAAACAGAAGGTATGTGGAGACATGACTCTGGTATTTGTGTCCCTCTACTCAGGAGATCAGGAGTACTTAATCAATCTGATAGACTCTCCTGGGCATGTTGACTTCTCCTCAGAAGTATCCACTGCTGTAAGGTTGTGTGATGGCGCCATTGTAGTTGTGGATGCTGTGGAGGGAGTGTGTCCACAGGTAAACATCTCTTTTGTTTGAATTACTTATACCAACAGCTTGCATTGTGTAAGCTGTTGGTATAAGGAAGGGACATTTTTGCTTTCACTTAAGAGAACATCATGTCACTCTATATCAGAGTTTTTTTAACACTTTAATTTTACTTCCAGTTCACCTCCTCCACATGTTTCAGTCACTTGTGATCTTAAATTCACAAGGAAAAATGTATAATGCAAATTTCACTAAACTAGAATAAAAGACCAATTTTTCACACTTTGTTTCAGTTGCTATTTAATTTTCATAGGGACTGGAAAAACTGCTTGTTTTTTCTTTTTTTTTTTTCATTTGAAACTGAAAGTGGGTTTATGTGGCACTTCAAAATTCCATTTTTTAATATATATGAAACCATGATCTTGGTGTTATTAGGTCCTTTCCTATAATTATGAGGGAATGTGTCTATTTATTATTCTGTGCATCTTACCCTTGAAGTATTTTCTGTCCCTGTAAGTAAACTATTGCTATGTTAAATATAGGAACTACATATAATAGCTCTTTTTAGTGGATACTGATTGTGTTTGCCATATCATATAATATGCTATACTGTAAAAATGCATAGCTGACATGAAATATGATGGTCATGATTGTACTGTGTACAGACTCAGGTTGTTTTGCGTCAGGCGTGGTTGGAGAATATCAGGCCTGTCCTGGTGATCAATAAGATAGACCGACTTATCATGGAGCTGAAGCTCACGTCTCAGGAAGCTTACACCCATTTGCAGAAGATCCTGGAACAGGTGAGGGGTCTAAGTCTACCCTGACATAAGTGCCAGTGTTCTGTAACTCTTTAAGCCAATGTTTGTGAAGTTGTACCTGTATTTGGCTGCATTAGTATTATATAAACCACTGTAACAAAGCATTTGTGTGCATGTTACACCTGGCAGGTGAACGCAGTGACAGGAACTTTGTTCACATCCAGAGTGTTGGAAGAGCAAGCAGGGAAGGAGGTTGAGAAAGAGAGAAAGACGGCAACTGGTGAACAGGTTTATGACTGGAGTGCTGGGCTGGAGGAGGTGGACGACTCCCAACTCTACTTCTCTCCTGACCAAGGGAATGTGGTCTTTGCCAGCGCCATAGATGGATGGGGCTTCAGGTGAGGCTGCTCTCTTCTAAACCTGCACTGACATCAGTGGTATGCGAGGCTCAGAGGGAGAGATTTAAAACTCAGAGGACTGTTACTGTTTTTGTCCCAAGTGATTTCATTGGTCAACAGTGTGGAATATGGCCTTTGTATATTTGATATTGAAGTTGTAAATGAACAAATCAGCAACAAACCACAACACCATATTATTTTGTAACCACAGTTCCACTGGGAGTTGGTTAATAAAATCTAAGTTAGTCCAGTGCAGTCCAGATTGAATCAAGTTTGAGTTTAATTGTGCCTAATACTGTATAAAGTGAGAATAGTTTACAAAATGAAAACCCAGGCACACAAACTGTATAATATGAACACAGCTGAACTGAATGAAAACATCTTAAGTGTATTTTAGATGAAAGGAGTGCTTGAATATATCCTGATTTGGTGTTTAAACACTGAATCACTGGAGTTTCTTCTGTTAGTTCTTAGATAAAAAATACAAAATTAGTGATAAAAAAAAGGAAAAACTATGAATTTCTGCAACAATAGGTGGTGCAACTCATAGTGAGTGAGAAGATCTGCTGTTAAGATACTCTAACTATGTCTCATTCACTTTATTTCTGTATTGCATTTGATTGTATGCAATGACCCCACTCACAGTTTACATAAATACAAATGAGTGTAAGAAGACAGTGATAGTAATTGCAATGGCAATCCACTGCCTCTCATTTATCCTTAATAACCTAAAAAAAGAAAGTAAACTTATTTTACATGAAGAAAATATGTTGAGTGACTAAACACTGTGACATTTAACAGAACAACTCTGTTTTCTATTTTCGCTAAAGTGGTTGGTGAATAGGTAACATTGAAAGCTTCAGTTTACCTTGTTGGCATATTATATTAAGCACAAGTCCCCCCATCATGCATATCTTACCTTGCATTTGTAGTGTAGTTGTGAATGGTGATGACGAAGATGACTAAAAACATTATACATGTTGACCCCACTTCACACTAAGTCTTCTGAGATGATGAAAACAATCTCCTAAGTGCTGTCACTACCAGTGGCTTCTGCTTTACCTTCCTCTGATCAAACAGACACATGTGGCATGCTGTGAAAAAATGCCCGCCACCTGCTCTGTTAGACCAGTGCTGGAGTCTGGACAGTAGTTTACTGTGAGTTTTTCCATAGTGTGCTAATCAAACAGAGTTTAATGACACAAAAGTTGGAAATATAAATCCCAACTGTCTGGAATTTGAACCATAGTTTACCATTAATCGGTGACCAATTTCATCCCATCTTTTGGTGACACCATATGACCCTCTACATAATTACAGAAGAGTAATAAGACTTCATTCTTTGTCCAGTCAAGGACAAGAAAAATACTTTTCATTACTTGTGTCTGAGAGAGTTACTTCACAATACAGATATGTTTTGGTTATAGTTTGATGGACAGCAGTCAGTGATGAGAACATGAAGACCTAGTTCTGAGATGAGTTGTGTCCTTGTGATCATTCTCTGCTGCAAATAAAGTGAGTGGATGGGGGTCAGGGTGGGGGTGGACCACTCTCTATGAGGGGACCACTAATATACCAACCACTAAACTCAAATTTTGTGTTTTGTAGCATCCAGCAGTTTGCCCACATCTACAGCCAGAAGATGGGTATTAAAGCAGAGGTGCTGCTCAGGACCCTGTGGGGGGATTACTACCTCAGTGCAAAGGCAAAGAAGATCATGAAAGGAGCTCAGGTAATGTAACTACACTTGTAGTGCATTTGTAACATATCCTTTCAGTATTCCATCACGCTCGTAAGGTGATTTTGTTTGAAATATGGGATTTCTTCCAACCACCAAGCAATTGGATGTGAAACGAGTGTAAACTGATCTGTTAAGGAGTTTCTGTGTTCACTCTGCTGAGAAAAGGAACAGCTGGAGATCTAAAACGTTGTACAAAAACTATATGACTTAACATCAGCTCTGAATAATGAAATTTGCTGTAGTTGAAGTGAATGGAAATTAATTTATGGAAGTCACTGGACGTCATGGAAGAACCACTTGTATGGTAAAAAAAAATCCTTCTTTATTGGCATTATTGATTAAAATCACATGGTACATTCACCATTTTTTCATAATCAAAATGTTCTTCTAAGTGCAAAAGAAATGAGCACTAGTCAGACAATAATGTATTACACTATTTAAGTCTGGCCAACTTCCTGTTGGGTTTAGACTTGAGCCCAATCTCAGACTACGTTTACACGTTGGCGGCTATTTTCATAAACAGACATTTCACATTCTCCGTTTACAAAAATAATATCGTGCACACCTGTCCGTTTACAGAAAAGTTTTCGTTTATAATAATCCGTGTATATATGCCGT
Source organism: Caranx ignobilis (assembly GCA_021432705.1). NCBI lineage: Eukaryota > Metazoa > Chordata > Actinopteri > Carangiformes > Carangidae > Caranx > Caranx ignobilis. The sequence goes on along the minus strand of JAFHLA010000307.1, from coordinate 789,613 downwards.
CAAGAGTATGCCAAACCTGTAGGTGGCAGTGGAACGGGAAGCTCAAGCCCACGTCAGAATCCCGAAAATAGCATCAACAAGCAGCTGTATTTGCAATTGTATTTGTATTTGCAAATGCAAACAGAAGAAGAGGGTTTGCACCAACATAAATGTGACTGCTACTCTGAATGCCTCCATGGTCACCATGAAAATGTAAACATATGTCGCACTTTTGACGCAGTGCAACTTCTGGTGCACAATGTGATGTCGGCTGCTAAAACTCTGTTTTGCAAATGTGCAAATGAAGTTTTCCAAAATCTCCACTCAGGCCGGAGTTTTTAGAAAGAATCATTTTCAGAGGCGAATTCTCCGTTTGCGTGTAAACGAAGGGAGCAAACGAAGGGAAATGTTCCATTTTTCAAAATAACCATGTACATGTAAACAGGGCATCAGTGTCCTCCTTGACATCAGCTGGTATGTGAGTGGGAGAGGCTGCAAGGGTTTGAAATGGTATGAAGAAGAGTTGGACACCAACAAGTGTAGTCATGTTTCTCAGTATTGTGGAGTTCTTTCAAAAAGGAAAGTTGTACAGGTCAGCGTTAAAGTGTACAATGTTTTTTTTGTTTTTTTGGGGGTTTTTTTCTGAGTGGGGTGGTGAGTGATTTTAGTGACGTGGGATAAAAATCAGTGCTGAGCAGCAGAGTAGTATTGCGCAGAATGAGCAGAACGGCCATGAGTGATGGAGCAGAGTGGGTGGACAGGTCTGTGAACGAGGAGTGGACATTTTCACTGCTCCACTCCGCTCACATGCTCTGGTCCTCAATATGATTTTTGATGTGAATATCCTGATCTGAGGATTGTGTACACTTTTGTTGTGAAATTGAATTGATTGAGTGTTGTTCAGAGAGAATGACACCTGCCCTTCCACCTAATTGTTGCAAGGATAATAAGAGCAAGGGCATAAACCCATTTCTGAATCTTTGAATGTTACAAGGAGGACAGTAGTCCTAAGAACTGTGAAAAGCAAAAAGAAGTCTACAACCACCATTAGTCCAGACAAGAAGAGCCTTCGACAGCAACTATGAGCCTAACAGTCCCCTTAACAGAGCTTCAGATGTCATCTGCTGAGATGAGAGAATCTGCCACATGGATAACATCCCAGAAGAACTCCATCAGACATTTTCAGTGGCTGGATGTCACTTTGAGTAATAGGCACACAGACACACTATCACTGAGAATTTGACAAATGGCAACAGCAAAGACAAAGATTCTTTGGTCTGTTAAAACTGGACCTTTTGAGCACAAACTCTTTTACTAATCTCTTATCATTTTCATCTGATGTGTTGCCTTTGCCTCCTTCTTTGCTGCAGGCCAAAGGAAAGAAGCCCCTCTTTGTGCAGCTTGTGCTCGATAACATTTGGAGTTTATATGATGCAGTTGTCACAAGGAGGTGAGAGACATTGCCATCTTAAATGTAATATCGAAAGCACTATTCACTTTTATATAGCAATGCTGTGCTAAAATTCTGGTAATATGATCTGGTTCCAGACAGTTAGGAGGCTGCAGAATGCAGAGAGCTGTTGTGACTTATTAGCGCTAGCATATTCTTCTTTGGCTTAGGGGTGGACAATATGGCAAAAAAAAAAAAAATCATGTCATGATTTTTTTTTTTCCACATTAATTTTTAACAGTTGGTTTATTTTGACTATTTTGCAAATTACTGGACAGTGCAACCCAACAGTTTCCCTATGTAAAAACATAGCCTTAAAAGAAAATAATAAATATAACAAACACTTAGGCCAAAGAACCTTTCTGTACAGATTTTAAACAGTTTGTGCAATTTTGCCAGCCTGTGCCAAGTACAATGGACATTAAACAAGAACATTGGCATGCTTAAGACTTTAAGTACACTCACAATGTTTTGCTTAACTCAAAAATTGTCATTGGATTTGAAAGGTAGGAGAATAAGATGAAATGGAAATTAATTCCAGTACACCAGCAAAAATGCATCTGCAAAAATAGTTAAATAGAGTTAAACAGCTCCTCTGGTTCCTTGGACACAGGCTGCAACAGCTGATCTCACCCAAGGCTTGGTCACATCTCGCTTGGCTAAACTCCAAACTTTGATTGGGCAAGTTGTGTGATATAGAGCTGCTGCTTCAAAGAGATTTTTTTCACAGATTTCTTTTGCCTGTTCATTCATGAGAAATCACCTCACTACACTCTGAATCAAACCACGAATCCTCAGGATTACCTGTAGTTTGCTATGATTGGGTGATCACTGTGTCTCTATGGCAGGCATGAAGCAGACTAGCAAACAGTGTGATTTGTCTGTGGAAAAAAATCTGATGTATCCGTGCAAGAGCATAGAACAGCAATGGGTAGAATGTGCTCTATAGACGATACTATGATCATCCACACATTCTAATGCTTCACAATCTAACATCGTCATATCGTCCACCCCTACTTTGGCTTGTATTGTATCCGTTAGCTTGCCAGCTTCAGCACTACACCAACAAGGCCTGCAAGTAGTTACTATATCATTAAGTTTACTGTACTACCGTATCTTCACAAAATAGCTGTAATGGTACAGGTACATGTCAGAATCTGTGGGCATCCATACCCTGCCATCTTTTCTAAAGATATCAATCATATTTCTCCATCCAGGGACAAGGAGAAGGTGGAGAAGGTGGTGACATCACTTGGCGTCAAGGTGATGGCCAGGGATTCTCGTCACTCTGACCCCAAAGTCCTCCTGACTGCCATCTGCAGCCAGTGGTTACCTGTTTCCCATGCTGTCCTTTGTATCCTGGAACAGAGCCTGTAGGTTCTGCTTTTATTTCTGCCCTCTGATTGGCTGTCTGAGATCAGCATTGCTCTGTCAGCGGGCAGCTGTGGCTCAGGAGGTAGAGTGGGTCGTTCACAAACCGGAAGGTCAGTGGTTCGATCCCCGGCTCCTCTGGGCTACATGTCGAAGTGTCCTTGGCCAAGACGTCCGATGCTGTGCTGTATGAATGTGTGTGTGAAAGGGTGAATGCGACAAACACAGTGTAAAGCGCTTTGAGTAGTCCAAGTGACTAGAAAAGCGCTATATAAGTGCAAGTCCATTTACCATTTTACCATATCTTCCATCATTTGGTCTGTAAATTTTTTTAACACTGACTGAAGCCATGGTGTGTGAAAAGCTTCCCAGCCCTTTAGAAATGGCAGAAGATCGTGTGGAGAAGCTAATGAGTGTTGGAGTGCGAAGATTTGACTCATTGCCCCCAGAGACTCAGGACCTGAAAAAAGGTGCACACACATACATTTACTTTCCAGAACATAAGTATTAGGACAGTTATGCATTTTTGGCTGGACCAGGTTAGGGTCAGGCCTGTATCTGTTGGAGTGTTGGAGGGTCCCTTTCGGCTGTTGCTCTTCCAAAATAATTTAATGCAAACAAGCAGTTTTGACAAGTGATGCCTTTTGCAAGGATATTTCATTTTATAATGGCTATGTCTTTAAACTGATCTTTCTCATTTATAATAGTAATTTGTATGTTATTCCCCCCAAGGTTGTATATCAATTTAAAGGGGAACTATGCAAGTCCAGTCGCTTGTCCGCTGTTTTGCTAGCCCTGACCCTAACCCTAACCCCCTCCTCACAGCCATGTGCATTTGTTTTCAATGAAGCCGGTGAAAAAGCAATCAATGGAGCGGTGGGTGACATTATTTATTATATACACGTTACAATGTGTATATTTTTGTAGTCTTATCTGTCATAAACAAGAGATTATGGGTTATGGGGTGTGTTTGAGTTGCAGTGCCACTGCGATGAGAGCGGTCAGAGGCTCTGATCGTGCAGGGGTCGGTTTTCGGTCAAGAGACGCCAGGTGGAAGACAGAGAGCCTCCATTCTCCCTATAACAAGCTACAAGTCATTTATTTAACCATCACAATTACTCAGAAGCTGTTTAGTTAAGGTGTAGCATAGTTAAGGTAAAAATTCCGCATAGTTCCTCCTTAAATGCACCACTTTAATGACCCCAAAAAGCCTTTTTTGGGCTGATTGCCTTGAGTTTAGCACATTGAGTTGGACTTATGGGTTGAATTCTAAGATAACAATGTGAAGAAAATGGTCTTGTGAAAATGATGAGCCTTTTTCTAGGTCTTATTTACAGCTGCACCATGCAGCTGATTGCACTCTTGGACAAGTAGCACACATCATTTACAGTTATTATGCCAAATTTTGTTTTGTAAGATGGCAGATATTGATGCAGGACTATTCCCACTTTCGTCAATCAATATGATACTTCTGATTCTTGGCCCTTCATTGTGGGTACCACATTTGGTGAAATTCTGTCCACCAGGTTTGGAGGTACACATTTCTACTTTTTATCGTGCCCCCTATGAATCAGACTCTGAATGCCTTGGTAGGCGTGTTGCCTATCCCAGCCTAACCATGCCAAGTTTTAGGATTGGACAATAGATGAATGAGTCATGGCCAATATTCTAAGCCCTGCCTTTGCACTAATATTTCACCATCATATTTCACTCATTTTGCCAAGTTACATTTTTCAAGCTCTTTCACTTCAGAGGAATTGAGCATTCTGGCAGAAAGATGATAGTGATATAATAATGATATAAAACCTGAACTAAAAGGGTTCTACCACTATAGTGCTAACCCTAAAGGTCCAGTGTGTAAAATGGGGGGGGGGCGTGACATCTAGTGTTGCAGCCCTCACTTGCTCGCTCGTGCTCAACCCTCCCGTTGGCAAAGTGACGGTGACCTCCGAGGATATGGCATCTTCCATGGCTGGGACGACTCTGAGTATTTCAAGAGCATCTAGCGATGAGGTGAAGGTCTAAACCATATTACGATATGTTATATCTTCTTTCCTTCCGCCACTACTCGTGAAACCCGCTAGCTGGATTTTCCGTGGCGACGCAAGATGGCGACACTCTCTAAAGCAAGCCCCTTGCTATATATAAAAGAATAAATATAAGGCTACGAAAACCAAACCAATTTTATTTTATAGCGATAATACACTTATACAAATATATTCACAGGTAGTATATTCACATTTTGCCAATAAACCTAAAATTATTACACACTGGACCTTTAAAGATGTAGCTACTGCAGATATATGCAAATGTTCAGATAATGGAGAACAAAACCAAGAATATAGATTTAAAAATAAATTTAATAAATCTTGGAAGATGACTTTGGCTTGTTATATGAGTCTGGTGTAGTGATCTTAGATGTGTGTTTTCCAGTGTTCCTCCAGTGCTCCAGTGGGGAAGATGCTCCAGTCATCGTCTTCGTGTCCAAGATGTTTGCCATGGACATCAAGGTTTTGCCTCAGAACAGGCCGAGGTAACTGTATAGATGGTGCTGTATTCAGGTTTTTCCTTAATGTCCCATAGCTGTGGAGACTAGTGCTGGGTTTTAAAAATTGATTTTCCAATTCATATCAGTCTTCATTTGAAAGATCTGATATTGATTCATTGAATCCTTACATCGATCTTTTAATGCACGGTTCTGCTATGTACATTAAGTAGCGGCGGCCAGCAGTTACTTGATGCTCAGTCACCACAGAACTGTTGCGAGCTTTTGTGCGAGCAGCGCAATCCATCAATTATTCCATCAGAAAAATAATGTCAGCAAAAATAAAGGGTTTCTTGGACGCATTGTAGGGGGTTGAGCCAGCAGTACAGCCTTCACTCTTTCTATGGTCTCAGTTGACGCTCAAAACACTGCATCTCTGATCTGAAGGAAATGGTTGAGGTTAGGGTTGATGTAATTCTGACCTGTGTGTGTGTGTGTGTGTAGGCCTTTCACTCAGGAAGAGATTGCCCTGCGCAGAGAAGTTGCTAGGCAGCGACATGCTGAGAGGATGGCAGCTGGTCAGACGGCAGCAGAGAGCCACAAAGACCACTGTCAGTCTGGGAGTATGCCACAGAAAGGGCAGCCTGAAGGACTCACAGGCACAGGTAATGTTTCTTATTGTTTGGATCAAGCATTACTTCTCAAATGTTTCAGACTCAGCCGAATAAATGATGTAAAAACACTCAAAAAAAGTTAGTTGGGTTGCTCCGTTGTCGAGTGGTTAGAACTAGTGCTGCACGATTTGACAAAAATGTGCGATTGTGATTATGGTGGACAATATTGCGATATGCGATTACGATATTGTAAATGAATGGTGTCATGAGTCTACTTGCTTGGTTATCAAGGACAACACCGAGAATAATGATAGATTTGAAGAGTGTATTTATCAACTTAAAACATACACATTCTAAGTAACATTAGAAATACAAAACCTGAGATTTTTACAGTACTGTTTTCCAAATAACTTCATATTCAAAAGAAATTTCTGTCCACATCATGTGCACATCATTTTCCAAACCCCTCCTTGCTAAGTCAGTATTTCCCTTACAGATTATTTTGGGTGTTCTTTTTATCAAATATCGAGAGAAAAAAAACAACTTTTTGTGCAATTTCATAGTCTAATGCATTGCTGTGATTTCATTACATTCATTACAATGCATTTCTCTCCTCTTCGACTGGAGGGGCTCCCCCCTCCCTCTTCTCTCACAGCACACACAGTGTCAGGTGCTGCACACACACTGGTAACACAGACACACCCACCCACACTAGACAATGGAGGAGAAGAGGAGACGACAGATGAGTGTTGCTGATATGGTCAAAAAAGAAAACTGAACAAAACCATGTAAATGAAACCGGAGCTTCCCTGACCGTTTGCCAGGGAAATATCACCGTTTATAAATGCACCACACGTGTCGAGGAGGAAAGCACAGTTAGCGAGCGCCGTGTAGCGATCCAAATCCTCTGTAATCATGGTAACATGGGGAGAGGGTCCTGCGAGGATATGGACCGGTCTGCTGTATGCCGGGTAGTCACGTGACCATACCTGCTGCACAGAGTTGGTTCAGAAACGTTGCAGACGTTACCGGACTTCACACACTACAGGATAATCCCGGTCACAGGCACACACACGTATCAAGCACATTTGCCGCAAATTGCAGCCTTTTGTGCGATTACGTAATTGCACAGCGTAATATCGCGATTGTGATTTGATTAATCGTGCAGCACTAGTTAGAACACATCCCATGTTGGCACAGTCCGAAGTGGTGGTCGCCTGTTCAACCCCCGACTGAGACGATCTTTAGTGCATGTCACTACTCCAGTCTCTTTCCCTGCTTTCCTGTCTCTGTTCACTGTCTTATCGTCTGTCTTCACTGAAATAAAATGCCTAAAACGTTATCTTTAAAATAATTATAGGGGTTTCTGGATTTGACTTTCCATTTTTGTGTCTATCTGCTTTTTCTCTGCCAGCTCAAATGGAGAATCTGACATTGAAAGACTTAAAGCCAGAGGAGGGAGAAGAACAAAAGGAGACTTTCATAGCATTTGCTCGTGTTTACAGCGGGGTGATCAAGAAAGGACAGAGAGTGTTTGTGCTGGGACCAAAGTATGACCCCGCCCAGGGCCTGAGCATGGTAAACCCACACCTCTCAATCAACCTTTACCTTACCTGCTCCACACTGATAAGCATGGTTGGTTTAATTTGGAGCTTTACCACTGAAATGTTATGTTAGATATACAGATGTTTTTATTTTTAAGGCCCAGTAAAATAGAATTGAATTTGAAGCTATAAACAGCGATGAGCAGGCCTTCGTGCTCTTGTTCACGTCAGGGGGTATGCACCTGGTGGAGTGCTCACAGCTACCTGTTAACGCAACCATGCATCATGTCAGTTTGGCACTCTGTGACAGATCCTAAGGAGGAGTTGGTTAAAGAATGAGGTCACCAAATTGCAAAAATGGTGCCAGTTTGGTGCAGTTTAAAATTAAATAAAGCTGCAAGTGGCGTTGACGGGCCCTCGCTTCCCCGGGCCACCGAGGGGCCCCTGTGGCACACATAGGCTGTGGCATGAAGCGAAAAGAGAGGAAAAACCTGGAAAAAGTGAAAAAATGCAATGTTCGGTTCATCCACCAAGTACCGCTATGAGCGTTACCAGACATAGGCAGGTGTGTTCAGAGGCGGACCCTCATCACATGTATGAATTTAGGAGCAAATCGGACAATGCATGAATGATTTATAACAAGTTGATGGTGAAAAGTTAAAATCAAAATTGCAGTCTTCCTGTTTGGTTCTGACCATTGGTGCCAGAGAATATTCTGTGTATCTGCACAACTTACACATGTGTACCAATTTTCATTTTCCTACTACAAACCCCTATGGGGAGGGGTTTCAGAAAATTTCAAGGTGGCACTATTGAGGCGTTTTGACCTGTGTATCAATTTTCATGAGGATATGAGTTCATTCAAGCCATCAAAAATCCAAACATATTTTCATGACAAAGGATCAATAGTTGCCATGCCGCCACACAGACGCCATTACTCGTAGCTTAACAGCATTTATGATGTAGCTTCACCTACGTGTTCTGCATATATTAGAAATGAAATGAAGTTGATGGGGTCAATTATGTAGGATTAATATGTGTTAGAGTAAAAACTGGTCACCAGGGGGCAGTACGAGCAACATTGGATATTAATATATCGGTGCATTCAGGGCAGAGCCCTTATTATGTCCAGAAAGTTTGAAGCTATTTCGATCGAGTGTGTGGGCGTGACAGCTGTGCGAAATCATTTGGCGAACAAAGAAAGCGTCATCAAAATGTGGTGAGTCCTGTCAGCCACGTCCCTTGACCTACAGAAAAGCTTGTAATAACTTTTGATCACCATGGTGTCAGGATGGTGTGTACCGAATTTGAAGTCAATTGGGCAAAATCCCTAAAATTGACTTTCCACTACAGATATTACACTTAGAGGTCATTTGTACCTCATACAACCCGACTTCAAAAAACTGAGCTATCCCTTTATTGCACCTTTTTTCTACTTTTGTAGTTTTGTGGTAGTTTTGAAGTTTTGTACAGGTCCTCTTTTAAGGGATATTCCGGTGTAAATGTAGCCCATGGTCTAATACACCCCCACACCAAGTAGAACACCCCCTAAAGCAGGTATCTCCAAACTGTTCCACAAAGGGCCGAGTGGCTGCAGGTTTTTGTTCCAACCAAGCAGCAGCACACCAGACTTGACTCAGTTAATCAACTGTTCTCAGTCTTCAGACAGCTGATTAGTCAAACTGTGTGCTCTTGATTGGTTGGAACAAAAACCTGCAGCCACACCGGCCCTTTTTGTAATAGTTTGGAGATGCATGCCCTAGAGAGAGATGAAGTTTGCTGATTGCAAACTTATCTAGTTGTAGCAACTTCAGCAAAGACCGCACGATAGCAAATTACTGCTGTCTATTTCTCCACGAGCCAACTGTGGTCAAAAAAGCCACTAATAGCCACAAATAATGCTCAGAACAGCACCAAACTTCATCAACAGTACAAATAGAGTCCCAGCACATAAAACAAGGCATCAAACATCTGCTAGCTTTGCCTGGTTTCTATTGAAAAGAGATGAAAACAAAACTCACCCACTCACTTAGAGCCACTTGTGAGCTGTAGGGAAGCCCTGACGAGATAGATTTTTAGTCTATGTGTTCCGAGGCAGAGCCCAGGTTGTTCATGTTGAGCTGAGCCTCAATCTTAGACTTATATGTCATTTTACCGTCCCTGACTTCTCATTTGATGTCTCTTTGCAAGCTGCGAAGTACCTCTGGGTTCCCTTCCATAAATACCCTGTTCATTTGATGTAGTAGCAATTTAAGGGATTTAGGCTTAGGTTTAGGCTTATTGTTAGGATAGACTTTAACAATCTCGTCAGTAAACAAGATTGTTAAAATCTGGGTTATTTACAGTAAACAACCCAGCTGCTAATCACATCAGTCAGTTCATTAATGTCAGAGCAAGAGTCTGTGAACATGACCCAGGCAGTGCTTTCAATACATCCCTGGAGAGTTAAGCAGGCCTCCTCAGACAAATCTTTCATTCAAATGTGCTGTACCTTGCCCCCCCCCCTCAAAGCAGAGTGGTATGCAGGAATTAAGTGCACAGAGTTGTGATCTGACAGACCAGGGGGTGAGAGGGGGATGGATTTATATGCCTCTTTAATAGTGCCATAACCTGGATCTATTGTCTTATCTTGTCTAGTGGGGCATGCCATGTACTGGTGAAAGTCTCTCAGTGTTTTGGACAGAGTACAGTGGTTCAGTCACCCAGAATAAAGTTAGGAGCTTCAGGAGAGATCATTTTAAGCCTCTGCGATACTTGATGGATAAGTTCACAAGCATTCCCTTCATTCGCCTTCGCATGAATGTAAATCAATGTGATGAATACCTGAGGAAATTCCCTGGGCAAGTAACAGGGGTGAAACGAGATCAAAAGCAGTTCCAGATCAGCAGAGTTAGCATCACAGTAGGGTTGTCACCATACCAGAATTTCAGTAGTCGGTACCAATACCAGTGAGTTTCCACGATTCTTGATACTTATTCAATACCATGATTAAAGAAAAAAAAAGAAAAAAAAAAACAGAACCCACATGCTTTTAAATTCACTAGGCCTACTTTTTTTTTTTTTTTATAATTTTTTGTTTTTCAAATGGTTTCACATGAAACTTTCTTGTATTTAAGCTTCACTGTGATTCAACAGCTTCTCAAATTGCAACATAATGTTAAAAAGAATAAGTTTGTTTTCACTCTGGCCCAAATGCAGCACTACTGGCACAGCTTGACGAATGAACGGAAAAAGACGTGTAGCACGTCATCTTTATGTGAGCTTTGTGGCGCACATCGGGCAGTTGGAGTGGAACGAGTTCTGGCCGTGATCACATAACAAACAAGTTTGACTGTAGCCGCACCAAGACCATGCACCGGAGTCTGAGCATGGTGGTCCTGGTCCGGCTGCCTGAGTCAGTCCCGACAGGAATCGACACGACCTGCTGGGGGCAAAGTTGTATAAACGGTACTGACGGTACTGGAAAAAAGCAGGTACTGGCATAGTTTTGGCGTGTTGGCATCGACTTGATACCGAAGTATCAAGAATCGTGACAGCCTCACATCACAGTAATGCTCATTAAGGGAAAGGCATTATCCCCCACCGGTTTATTTGCCTGTAGCCACAGTGTCATTATCCAATCGGATTGGTTTCCTGAATCCGTCAATTGTCACATCTTTGTCCAAGTCTTTGTGTGACATCCACGTCTCAGTCAATGCCAGAGTACAGGTGTCTCTGAACTCATGTCTGTAGCGGGCCTGCACCTGCAGCTCCTCAGTTTTATTCTGTAAGGACTGGACGTGTGAGAGAATGATGGAGGGTAAAGCTATACGAGACAGAGACATATACTCCTTATTTTAAGATGATTCCCACCTCTTCTCCCTCGCTTTCTTGTTCTTGATCCCTGGTGTTTTCTGCCGGTGGATTAAAAAGCTGGTCCTTGTAAACAATATGATCAGAGGACATGCTGGTCTTATAACAATGACATTAGACAAGTCATTACATTCACAGTTTGCATTCTCTCATCTCTGCCAGCTCTCAAAGAGTTGCAGTGCTTCAGACTGTGTGCCTGAGGTGCCTCATCTCTCCTGTTGTTCCATGGAAAGCATCTACCTGCTGATGGGCAGAGAGCTAGAAGAGCTTGAGGAGGTGCCAGCAGGAAATGTCCTGGGTAAGTACAGCTGTTTCTTTTCTCTGGCTATTTTGTTTGCAACTTCTTCAGTGCTTTGTTGGACAGTGTTTGGGTCACTTGTAATTTAACATGGTTAGGCATTCTGGAATCAGGTGATCAGACAAAACAGATTTGATTTCAATCTTGGAAGCAATGTGTGATTAATGACTCAATTAATGTGCTCAGTGTCGCTTGGCACTGTTACTTGCCTATTTGGTGAACATCCTGTGATTTTGAGTTGTCAAGTAGGAAGGAAAAGTCCAAATTCTTGAGTTGTCTCATAGACAATGTTACGTTACTGGCAGCTGGAACACTGCTGAGAAAAAGACAAGAAAAAGTTGAGCAGCTTCACCTGAAAAATTACAGGAACACACATTATGATGCATCTTTGTAAGGTGTTGGGCCACCGTGGCGTGGTTCAACAGCTTTCTGGAAGAATACTAGTGGATGACTGTCAAACAAAACTTGGTCTACTTGTGACAGCCTGTAAGAAAAGTTGTGCAGACTATCATTTCTTAGAGTTAAGGTTAGCCTGATGACGATTAAACGTTCAGTTGGTAACTTATATTTACTGTAAAACACCCAATAAAGGCCCAGGCATTTATTTGCTTTAACTGCCAAACTGGCGTCTATATGGGACAGGCTTTTATTTAATTTTGAACAAATCTTATGCTCAGCAAAGATGGAAAATACTCTCAAATCATTCTGTTTTTCCTGTTTGAAATAGTAAGAATAGAAGGAAAGAGCCAGATCTGGAGCACGCATTTATTTAGAAGTTTAATCTGCACCAAACTAAACTTAGTTAAACTTATTCTAAATAAATGCATGCTCCGGCCGTAGACTGGAAACCGGCTTCTGAGTTCCCAAAGGACCGCATGGAAAGCCCAGCCCAGCCCGAGCAGAATGACCAGATGCACCAGGTTTGGGTGGAAAACATACAACATTTATACAAGCATTTTTTTTTTTTTGTCGCATTCAGGCCGAGAATTACTGCTCATGAGTCTGGCCGCATCAGGGTAATGCTTACTTTCACTTACGATTTACCAACTGTAGCTTTAACCCAGATGATTTCATTGTAATTATTTTAGAATGGGATCCAAATAATTAATTTAAACCTAAAACCAGTATTACAAATTGGCATAAGCCCCCATCTGTCAAACTCCATACAGTCAGACTGGGAGAATATCCCAACCTGTGTTGCTGTGTTGCTTTTATTTTGATCAGCATGAACATTGTTTTACAGTCAGTAGTGATACATAGAACTTCTCCTGACCACTATGTTTCTCATTGTATATTTTATTCTGTGACCAAAATTTTGACTCAAATCCAGACCCAGCCATTAAAGAGGAACTATGCAAGTCTGGTCGTTTTTCCTCTGTTTTGCTAACCGTCCTCCAGTCCATGTGCATTTGTTTTTAACAAAGCTGGCGAAAAAAGCAATCCATTGAGCGCTGGATAACGTTAGATTGATACAATGTTTATATAAATGTTTATATAAGTCTTAACCGTCATAAATGAAAGATTACGCGTTTGCGTTGTGGTGCGCAGAGACGAGAGCTGGGACACTGGGTTGGTAGCCAAGTGCTGCACTGATGTTGCAAGGTTGGTTTTCAGCCCAGAGACGCCAGGTGGAGGACAGAGAGCCTGCATTCTCCCTCGTAACATGTTACAAGTCATGTGTGTGACCATCACAATTACTGAAGCTGTTTAATTAAGGTAGAGATGTAGCACAGCCACAGGGAAATCCTGCATTGTTCCTCTTGAAAGCTTTTCACCTCCTCCTCATCTCTTCAGTGTTGTTCAACAAAGAAGGTGAAACAAATGAACAAATTTTCATGAACACACACATATTTGTGTATATATTCCCCTGTGTTTTCTGACTCAGCTAATTGCTTTTTTTTTCTTTTACTAACAACTGTTGCTTATCACTGTTCTCCGCTGCCACCAATTTGCTGTGTGTGTCTGAGGCCAAGCTCAACCATTGCTTTCTGGGTGGTATTCCATCAAAGTCGCTAAAAACATCCAGACTATGGTGTAATCTTAAAGCTTGAATTAGCGCAAACTCCAAACCAAGCCCAGACCTGTTCCATCAATACCCCCCTGGTGTGTGACCCTATTGTAAGGGCCCAAACTCACCACAGTGCACAAGAATTCTGTCTGTATTTTATACTGTATGTTTCTCTCTGATATTTTTATTCTGTGGTCTGGTGCAGAGACAGATGTCTGCCTGACACGCTGCTCTACATTCACCTGGTGGATGCACTTGTCTGCTGACACATTGTTCCTGCAGAGCACGTTAATAACTGGGGGCAGAGTCTAGCAGTTGCTATGCTGTGCAGCTGCTTTAAGTGGAGTGCTGCAGGCACCCTGGTGGGGAACAAGAGCACGAGGGGCCCATTCATTGCTATACACCACTTTAATTTTTCATTTTCATTCATCACTTTTCAAGGAGTTAACCACTCATTGTCATATCGTGATGATGTTCATCGATTTAGGGATAAGCACTAGGTGATAGTAAAATCATTCAGTTGATATGTTCTGCTTGAGGCTTGGGGGTTGCGAATCACTGCTGGTCTGGCTGGAGAGAAGCTTAATGCAAACCAGATGTTCTCAGAAAGTAGCACAGTGGTGAATCAAGATCATTTATGTTGCCCACTTCTTTAACCGAACAAACTTCACCTTACTGAGCTCACTAGCAAAACGCACTGAGCTGACTGTAGATTTTTCTTTGTTGTTATGTAGTTTCCATGGTTCAGTTTATGTGACCCCCAAATACATGCCATTCTGCCTTCAATGACAAAATACGGCAAGAAACTGCTAAAATATCTGCCACTCCTCAGAGCATTTTCTCTATCAGCAAAGAGACATGATAGAGAGAATTAAAGATACACATGACCACACAGATACACTGCATTTACATTTTAGAGGTGACTCTTTACATTCTATTGCCCCATGTAATGCTATCTCATCAAGGTTCAATGTTCATATATTGTCATTCTTAACATGTTTTCACATGTACAGTAGATAAGGGAATGTGTTAATCAGGTACCAGTAGTGCAATAAAGTGACAGTAAAAACAAGTGAAAAAAAGACAATATAAAGATGATTAAACTCATCTCTAGTGAGTTTTTTTCTTTTTTTTTACTTTTCAACTTTACATTAGATAATGTAGCAAGGTGTGGTGCACAGCTACTGAATAAATGAAATGTTGTTATAGACTGTATCATCCTTTATTCAGGCTGCAGTGCTCTTTGTCCAAGAACCCTTGGGGTAGATCCAGTATATCTCCAGTCCATCATTACACTACACTGCAACATTCATTCACAATGTTGTTTGCTCTCTGTTTTTTATATTTTTTCACACTTACATTTGAAATGATGCATGGTGCTTTGAAAATGAAATTACCTTGTGTCTGTCCAACAATGACATTACTCTGGGTCTTATCTAACCAACTTGGCAATTAACTACCTCTAACCCTATTGAGAGGCATTTTGTTTTCACAGTTGTTCTTCTCCTTTGCTCTTCAAGGTGTTGGTGGTCTGGAGGAGTGCGTCCTGAAGTCAGCCACTTTGTCAACCTCCCCTGCCTGCCCACCCTTCACCCCATTCAGCTTTGAGGCTACGCCCATAGTACGGGTTGCAGTAGAACCCAAACATCCAAGTAAGTCTGACATTACATTAATTTCTGACAAACATAAAGTTTTGGTTTTAAAGTAATCAACTCAGAATAATGTACAACACTACCCTCCATCCGTAATCAGTGGCTGGCAACAGAGCAAGCCTGTGATCTTGTGTATGGTCAGAAGTTCTTTTGAAAACAGAACAACTTTTTTTTTTTCAGCATAATGGACGCACACACATACACACTCACACAGCAGCATACCAATGTCATGCATCATCTTGGTTCTTCAGTATGTGCACAAAAACTACTCGGTTAATGTTAGGTAAAGACTGTGATTTTGGTTAAAACGAGTCCTTCTTTATGTTTTCAGGGGTAATATTGTAACTATGAAATAATATTAAACACGAAGTAAAGATTATGGATAAAATAATTAAGGAGGTGACAACACAACGGTTGTTTCCTACATAAACAAACAGGGAGGGGCACGCTCCCTTCCCTTGTTAAAACTGTCTCACTCTCTGTTGCTCTGGTGCAGTGCTCATTTTCTGTCTCTCAGAGCCACACATGTTCCAGGGCACTTGAACCTGGGGCTGGACCTTCTCTCCAGGGGAGGTCCTCTTGTGAGGGAGTGGAGATTGCACCCACTGGTGGTGTCTCGGATATGGGACCGCTTCGGCAGGGTGGAAGTGGATTTTTTGCCTCCAGAGCAAATACCCACTGTCCGCTGTTCTTCTCCATAACAGACCGCAATGCTCCCCTGGGGACAGATACGCTAGCGCACACATGGCCCAACACGCTGCTGTATGCATTTCCCCCAGTGGAAATGATTGTCTGTTCTGGAGAGGGTGCGCCAGCAGGTGCTATCCTTGATCCTGGTGGCTCCTCGCTGGCCAGCGAAGTCGTGGTACGCCAAGATAATCAGTCTGCTGGCGGCAAGGCCCTGGCAGCTCCCGCTTCGCAGGGACCTCCTCTCCCAGGCGGGAGGAGAGGTGATTCACCCACGCCCAGAACTGTGGCGACTACATGCACTGTCTGAACGGCGGCTTTCCCACTGGATTGTGGAAGCTATCTCCCAAGCATACAGCAGCAGGGGTCTTCCGTTGCCCCAAGGTGTGAGGGCACATTGAACCAGGGGCATGGCAACCTCATTTTGTTTAAAGGGGTTTCTGTGAGTGATATCTGCTCTGCAGCCAGTTGGTCATCACCACACACTTTTGTTCGGTTTTATCGTTTGGATGTGACAGCCCCTTCAGTGGCTCACTCTGTCCTTTCTGCTGGGTCTACGAAGTACTAGAGTATTGGAGGTTTGGCTCCAGTTCGGTGGCTGCTCTGCGGGGCGTGTATACATGTCCCATACTATGTGTTGTACCGAGTGAAGAGACTGAAAGGGAACGAAATGTTATGAATATAACTTCTGTTCCCTGAAGGAGAGGAACGAGGTACAACACTACGTTGCCCCGCTGCGCAGCTGGGCTCAGTGAAGAGCGGCTATCGAACTGAAGGATGACTGTGGTGGTGCACATATATATGTCCAGGCGGGGCCTCACATACACTCACCGGCCATTTTATTAGGCACACCTGTCCAACTGCTCGTTAATGCAAATTTCTAATCAGCCAATCACATGGCAGCAACTGTAGACATGGTCAAGACGATCTGCTGCAGTTCAAACTGAGCATCAGAATGGGGAAGAAAGTAGGGATGCACCGATTGTGAAATTCTGGGCCGATACCAATACGATGTTTAAAATAACAACTTGGCCGATGGCCAATGCCGATGTTTTTTTGTTGTTGTTGTTATTTAGTCCCTCTTTTGTGCCACGGAAACATTACAGAACTATTTTAAAAGTCTTTCAGCTCTTCATCATACTGTCCTTGAATGAGCACAAATTAAATCAGACAAATTTATTAAACAAAACAACCTTAAATGTCATTTTGTTGTTTACATTTAAGATGACATGACAAGTTCCTTTCTGAAAAATAACTTTCAAAAGGCCTCTTTCACTGCTAACTAATCAATGAAAAGATTGCCCAACAAAATTATTTCAGTGGGTTTAGCCTGATAAACAAAAACTTAATGAGAAGTACCTATATTGCCCAATATATTTTGTGAAAAATAAAAATACATCAAGTCCAAATGTAAAAGCAATTGGAAAATACATAAAATATGTTACTAATGAATACAAACATAAATAGTCTGTATTTTTCATACAGAATGAAACATTACAGTGTTTCAAAACTCACAGGCTGGAACATGGGACATCTTTATAAAACAACATCAGCCTCAGGAAACAGTCCCGTACAGTGGGCCTCAGTGGGCCTCCATTAATGATACATAAATCACCTGCTATATCTCTCACCTACTTCTTAGTAAGATGCATGTTTTTCTTTACAAAGATAAGCATCTCTGCCTTGTCACAGCAAAGTCTATTCAAAAAGTCAATTTCTCTTTTCATCCAAGATATGAGACACAGAGCTGAACAGCCGCTCACTCTCTGTGCTGGTACATGGTGCACAAAGGTATTTGCGTGCCATTTGTGCCAGTTCTGGAAAACGCAGGTGATTATTTCTCCAATAGCGGAGTGCAGTCTCACCTCTGGGAATAGGGGTCTCTGTCAAGAAAATATCCAGTTGTTGGGATACAGAGGTCCGTTTTCCTCCAGAATCTCCTCAAATATATCATGCAGGGAGGGCCCTGCTCTGTCAGGTCGTTGCCTCTTGCGCTGTGGGTGACCTGCGCTCTCTCCATCGCTCTTCCCATCCTCGGCACCGGCAGCAGGCAGCAGGTGTGCTTCAAGTGTTGCTCGTGCGCGTTGTTTAACATCCTCATCAAAGTAGCGATCTTTGTATCTGGGATCCAATAACGTGGCAATACAGAACATAGGGTCACGCTCGATTTGATCGAAGCGTTTATTTACAGCCCCTAATAATGCGGTCTTTGCTGTTTTAACGCTGTGGTCTGTGGCAGCCTGCTTGCTCAGAAGACGTCTCAGGGCTGTCACAGAGGGGATGACGTCGGCAGCTGAGGCTTCTGATGAGCTGACTTCTCTTGTCAGTTGCTCAAACGGGGAGAGGATTGTTATAAAGTTTTGAATTAATTGCCACTGGCGCACACTGAGAGTGGCAGGGAGGTCGTTGTCTGCGGCATATGTAGCAAGTGCGCGCTTTTGTTCCAACAAGTTCTCCATCATGTAGAAGGTACTGTTCCAACGAGTGGAAACATCTTGCTGTAGCCTTTTTGGTTTCATCCCCAACTGGATCTGCACAGCGTGGAGACGTGAGTAGGTGAGGGGCGAGTGTTTAAAGTGACCGACTATTTTTCGGCAAATAGCCGCAACATCTGTAATGCTGCGCTGGCTAAAAACACCATCATGGACTGCCAGCTGCAGAGTGTGTGCCATGCAGCCAAAACTAGCCAGACCACTATCCGTCATAGCTTTCGTCATATTCCTAGCATTATCCCTTACGACAGCATGCGCTCTGGTTTTGTCGATTTTCCACGTCTGGAACATTTTCTCAAATGCCCCTGAGATGGCAGATGCTGAGTGGGTACCTGTGAACTCCTGGGAGTGTAACACTGCCTTTATCAGGTTGAAGTCCTTGTCGATCCACTGTGCCGTGAGGCAAAGCATGCTCACAGGGCTGACATCTGAACTCCATATATCGGTAGTAAAACTAATTGCAGCGATGTCACGGGACAGTAGCTCATGAATGTGTGTGTGTGTGTGTGAGGCAGGGTGTAGCGTGGCTCCATAAACTTCATCAGACTCCGAAACCCCACGTCCTCCACTACAGAGAAAGGCTGGTCATCTAAAGCGATGAACTCCATCACCTTGCTGGTTATTTGTTTTGCTTTTGCGCTGTCTGTTGGCAGCTGTTTGGCTTTCTCAAACGCCTTGTCAATTAACGTCTGAGTCTTACCGGTGCCTGTTTGCGCTTTTTTGGCGGCTTTATTTTTCCTTTTCTGGTCAGCTTGCACGTAATCCCTGTACACCGCCTCGTGCCTGTTTTTCAAATGTCCAATGAGATTTGTTGTGTTAAATGACTTTTTTACGGTTCCCCCTCTTGAGATATCAATGGAACATGTATTGCAAACTCCAACTACCGGGGGATCACACTCCTCAGCCTCCCGGGGAAAGTCTATTCCAGGGTGCTGGAGAGGAGAATTCGGCCAATAGTCGAACCCCAGATTCAGGAGGAACAATGCGGTTTTCGTCCTGGTCGTGGAACACTGGACCAGCTCTATACCCTCCACAGGGTCCTCGAGGGCTCATGGGAGTTTGCCCAACCATGTGCTTTGTGGACTTGGAGAAGGCATTCGACCATGTCCCCCGTGACATTCTGTGGGAGGTGCTCCGGGAGTATGGAGTCGGAGGCCCTCTGCTGAGGGCTGTAAGGTCTCTGTACGACCGGAGCAGGAGCTTGGTTCGCATTGCTGGCAGTAAGTCGGACTTGTTCCCGGTGCATGTTGGCCTCCGGCAGGGCTGCCTTTTGTCACTGGTTCTGTTCATTATTTTTATGGACAGAATTTCTAGGCGCAGCCAGGGTCCGGAGGGGGTCCGGTTCGGGAGTCACCAGATTTCATCTCTGCTTTTTGCGGATGATGTTGTCTTGTTGGCTCCCTCGAGCCAGGACCTTCAGCATGCGCTGGGGCGGTTCGCAGCTGAGTGTGAAGCAGCTGGGATGGTCCGTCGTGGTGAAGAGAGAGCTGAGCCGAAAGGCAACGCTCTCGATTTACCGGTTGATCTACGTTCCTACCTTAACCTATGGTCATGAACTCTGGGTCATGACCGAAAGAACGAGATCCCGGATACAAGCGGCCGAAATGAGTTTCCTCCGCAGGGTGGCGGGGCGCTCCCTTAGAGATAGGGTGAGAAGCTCTGTCACCCGGGAGGAGCTCGGAGTAGAGCCGCTGCTCCTCCACATCGAGAGGAGCCAGTTGAGGTGGCTTGGGCATCTGTACCGGATGCCCCCTGGGCGCCTCCCTCGGGAGGTGTTCCGGGCATGTCCCACCGGAAGGAGGCCCCGAGGAAGACCCAGGACCCGCTGGAGTGACTATGTCACCCAGCTGGCCTGGGAACGCCTTGGGGTCCCCCCGGAAGAGCTAGAGGAAGTGTCTGGGGAGAGGGAAGTCTGGGGATCCCTGCTCAGGCTGCTGACCCCGCGACCCAGCCCCAGATAAGCGGAAGAAGATGGATGGATGGATTGCAAACTGCATAACGCGGATCTTTCTCTGAGAGTGTAAAGTATTGCCATACGACCGCCATCTTCTTTGCGCGGGTGACCTCTTCCGCCTCGGCAGAGTTACATCTCCAAAAAAAAAAAAAGAGTGAGTACAGCAAAATCAACATACAGTCATCAGCCACTGCCATTGGTGAATGTCATATTTATTTGCTGATGGCCGATGGCAGTTAACGAGGCGAACATCGGCCGATACCGATGTTCAGCCAATGCATCGGCGCATCCCTAGAAGAAAGGTGATTTAAGTGACTTTGAACGTGGCATGGTTGTTGGTGCCAGACGGGCTGGTCTGAGTATTTCAGAAACTGCTGATCTACTGGGATTTTCACCCACAACCATCTCTAGGGTTTACAGAGAATGGTCCGAAAAAGAGAAAATAGCCAGTGAGCGGCAGTTCTGTGGGCAAAAATGCCTTGTTGATGCCAGAGGTCAGAAGAGAATGGCCAGACTGGTTTGAACTGATAGAAAGGCAACAGTAACTCAAATAACCACTCACCAGATGGGCTACAGCAGCAGAAGACCACACCAGGTGCCACTCCTGTCAGATAAGAACAGGAAACTGAGGCTACAGTTCGCACAGGCTCACCGAAATTGGACAATAGAAGATTGGAAAAACGTTGCCTGGTCTGATGAGTCTCGATTTCTGCTGTGACATTCGGATGGTAGGGTCAGAATTTGGCGTCAACAACAAGAAAGCATGGATCCATCCTGCCTTGTATCAATGGTTCAGGCTGGTGGTGGTGGTGTAATGGTGTGGGGGATATTTTCTTGGCACTCTTTGGGCCCCTTAGTACCAATTGAGCATCGTTGCAACGCCACAGCCTACCTGAGTATTGTTGCTGACCATGTCCATCCCTTTATGACCACAGTGTACCCATCTTCTGATGGCTACTTCCAGCAGGATAACGCGCCATGTCATAAAGCTTGAATCATCTCAGACTGGTTTCTTGAACATGACAATGAGTTCACTGTACTCAAATGGCTTCCACAGTCACCAGATCTCAATCCAATAGAGCACCTTTGGGATGTGGTGGAACAGGAGATTCGCATCATGGATGTGCAGCCGACAAATCTGCAGCAACTGCGTGATGCTATCATGTCAATATGGACCAAACTCTCTGAGGAATGTTTCCAATACCTTGTTGAATCTATGCCACGAAGGATTAAGGCAGTTCTGAAGGCAAAAGGGGGTCCAACCCGGTACTAGCAAGGTGTACCTAATAAAGTGGCCAGTGAGTGTACGTCACCAGAGATCATCTGCCGTAAAGGCGTGAATAGAGGTGTCTTCAGTCAGGCCACGCGGGGGCTTGATATCCCATACTATATGTGTTGTACCTCGTTCCTCTCCTTCAGGGAACAGAAGTTATATTCATAACATTTCGTTTTCTGATTATGCAAATTTCATGACAGCCCAAAATTGTTTGTGCGCCTGTATTCACTTTCAGACATCTGTTTTTGGTTAAATGTCACTTTTACGTAAAATGTATGCCCCGAAACCTACTAATCTGTGCCAGTGATTGTGTTTTCAATACCATTGTTTAATACATAATTATTAACCACAGTGAACTCACATTGTGAGTTGTAACAGTGCCTCTGAATCTCAGTCTGTGAAGCCAAAGCCAAATTTCCACACTGGACAAAAAAGATTAAGATAGTAGCAAAGGCTGCTATTCACCTCCTTAATTATTTTATCCATAATCTTCACTTCATGTTTAATATTATTTCATAGTTAAAATATTACCCCTGAAAACATAAAGAAGGACTCGTTTTAACCAAAATCACAGTCTTTACCTAACATTCACCAAGTAGTTTTTGTGCCTATACTGAAGAACCAAGATGATGAAGGTCCAGTATGCATGACATTGGTATGCTTCTATGTATGTATGTGTGTCTATATACTGGATTTCTGAGAGTCGGCAAAAACATATACATCTGTTTAGATTGGAGGACTTTGTCATAAACTTGCTGTGACTAGGATTTGTGTATCCCTCAAAAAGCCATGGTACTATAAGTGCATTGGTACCATTGTCCTCAAAATTCATTGAAGAGATAATGCAGAAAATCAGATACAGTGGTTTCTAATCTATTTGTGTGGATGTCAGGTGAAATGCCGAAGCTGGTGCGTGGGTTGCGTCTGTTGAACCAGGCAGATCCCTGTGCTGAGGTACTGATCCAGGAAACGGGAGAACATGTTTTGGTCACTGCTGGTGAGGTTCATCTGCAGCGGTGTCTGGACGACCTCCGGGATCGGTCAGTCTGTGTGTGTGTGACATCCCCCAAAAGACCCATCTCTGCCTCTCAGGTTTTTTTTCCATTTTGTCAAAGTCAGAAAGAAGAGTCTTGTCCAGTTCATTTTTGCGCGAAATCTCACCTTATCTTGGTACTCATAACTGTGTTTCTCAATATTATATCCACTTTCCTCCTCACTTTTCCTCATTTTCAAACTTCTACATTTTTTTTCTATTTAAGTGAGATGTCTCTGTCTTCTTCTCTTCTCTGGTTTCCTCCTCACTTGTGTTTACTACTAGTGTGAGTTTATTACAGAGTGTATTTCCAATCTCCAGATCTTTTCCTATGTCAAAGCTAACCTCTTTTAATTGAGACTTTTAAGGGGAGGGCAAGGCATACCTCCCATGTTCATCATGTCTTCAGACCAGCCGTCTCTCCTATTGCTTACAGCTAGTCCAAAATCCAGCTGCACGCCTGTTGACATCTGTCCACATCACCGCTGTTCAAGTTTTATATTTACATATAAACAGTAAGGGTCAATAAAAACTGCCTCATACTGAACGCTTCAAAGACTAAGGAAATGATAATAGTTTTCCACAAGGTCCACTCCCCATGGACGTCAAGGTTGTGTCAAACTAGGAATATCTAGTTGGACTGGCAACTAAACACAGACGCACTCTTCAAAAAGGGGCAGAGCTGCCTGTGTTTGTTAAGGAAATTTCAGATCTGCAGTAAGATGCTACACATGTTTTATCAGTCTGTGGTGGCAAGTGTGCTGTTCTATGCTACAGTCTGCTGGGGAGGCAGTATCAGACACAATTAGGCAAGAAGACTGGACAAACCAGTGAAAAAAGGTGATATATTTATGTATACATACATACATATACTGTAATTAAAGTTATAGTTATAATTATAGGTATCATTGATATGAGTGATTATTATGATCAACTCTATTAGAACATGCACGCACACATAACCTTAAATCTCTCATACACATTGTCCTTTATGCTGTATGGCTACCTACCTTTCAAAAGAACAAGAAAACCTAGAAAGCTTGGCTATCAGCAGTCCTGCTGCATATGCTGACAAAAACTCTCAGTTTCAAAATAAAAGCAATGCAGTTTTATTGCATACATGCTATACACTGAAGTTTCATTATTTAATGTCCTAGAAAACTCACAGGGGACTGTCAGGGAGCATAAAACATGACACGGCCACCATGGACTGATTAAATATGTGCAACATTTTAATGTAGACATCCCAGGACCTGCCCAGTAGATGGCGTCTGTGTTCAGGGATGAGTCCAGTTTGTGCAGTACATGGTCCATGTCCAGTACACGACATCACTGTGCTTGCTGTCTGTAGTTTCAATAGTCTTTAGGCATATCATGTTGCATGTAATGAAACCCCCTCTGACTGTCACTTCTGGCCACTCCTTGGCCAGATTACTGAGCCTTAAGAAGTTTGACTGGTGATATTTCCACCAATCAGGTGGATCAGTGTCTGGTTCTGCCTACGGTGACAGCAGATAGGTTGCCAGTACAGCCTCTATTTTGGCAGTGTCTGACTGGTTGGAAGATTTCTTTTTTCTTCTTGAGCTCAGATCGAGGCAGTGCAGGTGCTTTCCTTGCTCACCTGCACAGTTGAACCAGGCTTGCTGTAGTTTTGTCAGCGTAAAGGTGCAAGAGTTCATCTTTAACCACCGTATTTTATGTTTATGTTGTTTTAATGAGATCTGTCTGCAAAAGACTGGTTCAATAAATGGAGCATCAGTTTTACTTAGGAGAAAAAAGTCTCCACGGACAGGGTCTTAATAAAGTCTTGGAGTGGTTTTGACCACTCTATTTTCTGATTCTGTTATGTCAATGCATTGCCAAGAGGGCACAAGATGCTACTCAACCCAAGGTCATGTTGCTGCTTTTAACAGCAACTTGTGATGTTGTGTCTTTTCAATGAGCCAGATCATTTGACTCACCAAAAACAGCCAGCTTTTTCAGCTCCCAAATAACTCTTCATTTGACCACATCGTCCTTTTACAATCCAGCCAAATTTAGCACTGTTCTGACTTGTGATTAGTAGATGTGCACATACATCACTGAGGATAATCAGTCTAATTATTATTATAACTGATTTCTATGAAACCAAAAATTTTCATTATGAAAGATTAAAAATTTCATAATAAAAAAATTGATTTCCAGAAATTATCTAACAATGGGCATTGCCATAATATCCAGGCACATCTCAGTAAATGAGAACATGATGGAGGTCAGCAGTCTTCCCCATGATAGTATAGCTACTGAGCCAGACTAAGAGACCATTTTAAAGGCTGAGGAAACCCTTACAGGTGTACAGGAGTTAATCAGCTGATTAGCGTGTGACATCATTAGGTTACAATAGTGAACTTTTTCACTATATTTTGATTCTTTACAATACTGATATTGTCTTATCATTATTAATTTATTTATCATTTATGATTTAACACAACAGCAATGCAAAAACAGTGGACTATACCTCCCGTCTGTGTGGCCTGAAGTCAGTCAGTCGTCAAAACAGTCTCCAGCACTCCCAAGCACACGTCAGCACTCTGACTCCGTGATCATGCTGCCATCCCTGCACAACAATGGAGTATGAATGGGTTTCCAGTCGGCTGCTTTCAGTTGGAGATTGGAGATCGCCCAGGCCTATACATAATATATTTAATATCTTTTAAAAAATCATAATATTTTGAAAATGATTTGTAGGGGTGTCTCCAAATAGTCGATTATCCGACGATTCGATTCGGACTGGTCTGATTCGACTATCAACCTCGTCATTGAATCGTCACAAAATGTAGTTATGAAAAAAGATCATTCCATTCTGATTGTATAGGGGTGCTCACTGCTGCTGAACATCTGATTTTCCATAGAATTTCTTTGTTTTCTAATTGTTTTCTAATAATATAGCATATATTGGTACAAACATCTCAGTGGGTGCTCGACTGGGCTTGCACCCGTCTCTCCCTCCCTCTCTGTCTCTCTGTCTCTCTCTCTCTCTCTCTCTCTCTTTCTCTTTCTCTCTCTCCTCACCTCATATCGTTTTCCTTCAGTGGAGGGAAAATTTCATTTGTTTTTTCTATTAAACTGAGTGACGCGGTCTCTGTCTATTGATCACGCAGCACAGCACCTGTATAACACACGTGCTCCCACTACTAACAAAAGAAAACAGTGCTGTTGATGGTGCTGTGACACTCAAGCCCTGGACCTGAACCGACTAAGCACTGATGTGCATATCATGCCCACACAACAATGGGACTATACTGATCATCGCTACACCGCCATGAAAAGAGAGACTCTGATGTTGTGCATGTGAGCCTAATGAGTGACATAAGGAAAAGGATGGATGGAGAATGTCCTGTTATTGTTATCTTATGGCAGCTGAAGAATTAAATGTATTTATTTGGGTGTTTTATCTCTTTCCTCTGGAGCGGAAAAGACACAAATGACATCATGAATAAATGAGGAAAAACATCGACTAAAGGCAAAATCTGCCGAATCAGATTTGACTATGAAAATCCTTAGTTGAAGACAGCCCTACTGATTGACAACTTGCAATACCTGGCCCACAGGTTGGGAATGACTGAATTAGATTGTTTATGGTTTACTGCTTCTGTCCCAATTTAAATTATCTTACCCCTCAAAACTACTTTAGGTGTCCCCCATAAGGTCACTGGTGATGTCATAGTTATGCTGTTGAATTTTAGGTATTGAGCTAATTCTATCTTTAAAGGTAAAGATGCTCCAGCAGATTGCGAGTTGTGGGAAAGCCCTGACGAGTCGATTGCCGAATGTACAGTCATGGAAAAAATTATTAGACCACCCTTGTTTTCTTCAATTTCTTGTTCATTCTAATATCTGGTACCACTAAACGTATAATACAATGAACACAACAAAAAATGCAGCTGGTCACATAATACTTTATGTCCTATTTGACATTCTTAAGCTTAATTGATTCCCAGGGTATATAAGAGGCCATTTCATGTCACAAGCAGCACTGCACATGCAAAGGCCTAGAGTGGTTTCCTGCTTACATTCAATCTGTAGCACAACTCAGAAGTTGTCAGCTCTCACATAATGCCTAAAACAAAAGAATTATGTGAAGCCACAAAGGCAGCCATCTTGGCACTGCTGGAAATTGGCATGAGTGAGAGACAGGTAGCGAAAAAACTGAAGATCTCCAAGACAGCCGTTCATTACAACAAAAAAAAACAAGCTGAACATGGCACTACCAAAGTGCTACCTGGCCGTGGCAGGAAACGTCTTTCTACCCCACGAGATGACCGTGCACTCATCCGTTCCTGTGTCAGGAATCGTCGTCAGACCTCCAGGGACCTTAAAAATGAGTGGGCACTGTCGAGAAATGTGACCTGTTCGGCAAGGACAGTTCGAAACCGACTTGTTGAAGCTGGTTTGAAGTCACACAGAGCACGCAAGAAGCCCTTCATCAATGAAAGGCAGAGGAAGGCCCGGTTACTCTTTGCTCGAGACCACAAGGATTGGACTGTTGATGATTGGGCTAAGGTTCTCTTCAGTGATGAATCCAATTTTGAATTGATGCCCACTCCAGCCAACTTACTGGTTAGGAGGAAGCCTGGAGAAGCTTACAACCCAGACTGTCTTGCCCCTACAGTAAAACATGGGGGTGGATCAGTCATGATCTGGGGTTGTTTCAGTCTGAGTGGAACAGGGCAAATGCAATTGTGTGAAGGCCGAATGAACCAGGTCATGTACAGGACTACCCTTGAAAACAGTCTTCTTCCATTGCTAGGAGCGCTGCTTGTTTAACCATTTCCGGTAGTTTTTTTCAGAGGTACTTTTTTTAGATTAATAACATCCCATTTTAACAAAAAATTTGTCTCAAATTAGTTATTTGACTTGTAAGCAGCACGGGATGATGTAGAGTGAGCCGGTTATATTGTGGATAGAACCCAGACTCAAAGCTGAGGGGTTCTATCCATCCTGTCTGGGTTTATTTCACTATAACAACATGCTCACTCTAAATGTATTGTACTCGGTGCATTAGACCATGCATTAAACTTATACCAAAATATCCCTTCAAGGGAAACATGTATACTAAGCTATGTTTTTACCATGTATATGACAGTAAACCTCTTGAAAGTTGAAACTCTTACATAATAGAATGTATGATGATCTTTCATGAACATACAATGTAATAATCCAAAATTTGTACTAAGATTTTCTTAGACACATATGTACTTAGCATTTCAATTGTTTGTGACACAAAGGACACAGACACATTAGTTTGAAAACCTAAAAACAACAAAATGTAAAAATCTACACTGAATTATTAGGGAAATGGAAACAGTTGTATGATTTAAACATACATATAAGCGCACTAGTCAACACGGAATCAACATGTCTCTGACACAGTGTCACACGGCTGGCCAATGGCTTTCTGAGCCCTTTATTGGCAAACAGCCTGACCTGCGGTGCGTTAGAATAAGGTCAGTGTTCAGCCACCAAGTGAGCATGCGACTTTGACATCACAGCTCAAGAACACTAAGGGGATTATTCCTCTCTGTCCCTCTTTTTTTTTCTCCCAACAATTGCATTATCGCATTTTGCAAAAAAGGGTTACATTTAAAATGACTGTGGGCATCTTCATTATAGTGTTTTTACAATATTTTTGAATTATCCATAGCTGAGTGACAGAGGGAGAGAATTTTATCAGGAGCAGGGTCAGAGAGCAGTTGGGATTACGTGTTTTCTGTTGCTCTCCTTAACTGGATTACACAAGCATGTGTCTATATATAAATTTGCAAGTAATGCCATCGCAGCCCTGAACACAATTATAAGCACAGTCTTCCTCTAAGGCATGACCCTGTCAGCCCTGAGTAAGCCAAGAAGCCTGGGAGTTGTTGAATACATACAGAGTTAGAGAGCTCAATTAGTGCATATTACAACCTGTCTGATCATGTTGGACCATTTGTTTTACAATAAACCAAGTCACACTCACTAAAAACTGTTTCATTTACTTTCCTTTCTTTATTTTTTAGCGCCGTTAGAGGAATATTTCATGTTAATAATATGTTGGACTTTAAGGAAAACGTTGGAAATATATTTCTTTTTAGTGCTTTTTATCAACAAAACCATTGTGAAGACCCAAATATTGTACAGTATATTATACATGTAGTTTGACTATCAAGACTTTGTGATATCCCCATCCCCCAATTTTGTCATAATACCAAAATTATGACTTTGATATGATACTTGCCTAAATATCTTGATAGTGGTACTGAAAGAATAGCACACCAAAAACCTACCTAGCAAAAACATATTTAACCAAGATTTTTGATAATGCGATAATAACCGCACAGGACTATGGAGAATAACTAGCAGACTTTGAGCTTAAAAATGGTGGAGCAGAAATATGAACTGTGAACAAATATATTTTGTGACAGCTGCTGAACCATGTAACTATTGACCATGTGTTGCAGTTGCTGTTTAAAAAATTAATTGTGGTCTCTAATAGAAAGATTTTTGGAGTCTGAAACCTTCCTCTCCAGACAGGCATTTGGCAAGTGTTTACATCCTGTGCTTGGATGTGTTTGATGTATTGAAAAATTGTATCACTGTCATCATGCTGATTGTGGAGACCACACTGTCTGTCACCAGAACCGCTAACCTGAGTTTGACTTGTCTTTTTAAAGGTTTGCTAAAATTGAAATTAGTGCATCAAAACCCATCATACCATTCAGAGAAACAGTGGTCCGCCCACCAAAAGTGGATATGGTGAATGAAGAGCTAGGCAAGCAGCAGAAAGTAGCCATCATACACCAGGTGAGTCAGTGAACTTTAGTCATCATCAGCTTCAACCAATTTTCCAAAATTTTCTGTGCTGAGCATTTTCTATATTGGTAGAGGATGACTTTTACTGCTGGTTTCTGTAAGTGATGTGTTTAACATAACCAGAGTGGAACAGGAGATGTGGACAGGTGGAGGATAGAGCTAATTTATTGGATTTACTGATCATCTTCTAAACTCAACCTTCATAATTAACAATGAGAAACAATATTTTTTCTTTACAAATGATTAGTGTTCAAACGTGTGTATATCTGATTCTAGGTAAAAGAAGAGGCCTTGCAGGGGCGTTCAGCAGACACACTCCATGTGGACCCCAGTGGTCTGGTGACCCTCACCACACCCAACAGAATGGCCACCATCAGTGTCCGGGCAATCCCTCTGCCTCAGGGTAAGACCTGAACACACATTGGTCAGTTTAAAGATCTCAGTACGCATCAACCGTTGCCAGCCACCGTGTCATTAATAATTGATTAAAGGACATGTTTGCAACACCATAAGAAACCAATTGAATTTAATTTTCTTAACTAATTAACTCATTGAGTGCCAAAAACTTGATTTTACGTTTTTCTTTTTTTTTTTTTTAAATTACGAAAATAGACACTCTTAACTCACCTTATGTGTGAATTTGGGAACTCTATGATGAATTGAAATGAAATAGATGACGATGGAAAACTCACGATCTGAACATTTTATCATAACTTGGCTTTTGATGGTTGCCATATGGTTGTCGAATCAGTGGCGCATGCATTACACGGCAACATTAGCCGTGCACATTTCGGGACAACCGAAATAAACGGTTTGTCCCCACTGAAAGCATAAAGTTTCACCATAGTATGTGTCCATAGCTATAATATAGAATAAGCTGTGGCTCTACAAAAATTGTCAACAATGGTCTAGATCGCTGGCACTCAGGGCTAAAGCTTCGGAAAACAGCGCAGCACTCAATGAGTTAAAGTGGCTTTCTCTGTCATGTGGTCTCAATCTCCTACGACACACCAACGTACTTTTAAAAAAAAAAAAAAAATGAAGCCCATCCACTGGTCAAGAACCTGCTAAGTCCTGTTAAGATACGGCTCTTGTTGACATTGGAAAACACTAGTTTAGCAAAATGTCATACTAGACACAAGGTGTATGGTAAGTCTAGAAACCTCAGGCAGCCTAAACTCACTCAGTTAATAAAAGATGCTCTCAGTCCAACAAAAGCCATAAAAGGACGTGTAATTTCAATTTCTTAACCTAACTATAATAATATTTCACTGTTAAATCTTCAGTACATACTGAAGGTATACTGAGACTAAGAAATATTTATAAATTGGTATTAGCAACACACATCTGATGCAGGAGTCACATTTTACTCCATGTTTTACTTCTGTTTGATGTGCTCCAGCTCTGGTCGTACAAACATCTAGTAGTAGGGACAAGAGTTGATCCATCACCTAATCAAACCTTAGTATTTATAAATTCTGTTTTAAATCTCACCTATCAACAACCACAGAAATGAAGTAGGAGTTAACACACTGAATACCACAGACAGAGGATAATAAACTTTCTCTCATCAGCGGAGGCAGAACTGGAAGGGGTTTTCTGGCATTATCAGTTTTTAGTTTTATCAGACTTGTATCGCTGATCAGATAGTTAAAATGGTTCAACATTGTTACGGCCCCCCCTAAACAAACAAAGGCTCAGACAGAGACCACAACATAAAGGAATGCCACACAGAAATTTCAAAATAAACCAAGGGTGTCTTTTTATTGATAAACCATAATTCACTTCACAAGAAAATCATTAACAAAAAAAACCCCAAAAAAACACTGGTAACAGGTAAAGGCAGGAGAGAGCACTCAAAAGGATGAGCGAGAGAGAGTGGAAGGAAGAGAGAAAACAAAAATTAAATATGCGTTGCGTGACACACATAACGTCATCATTCTAATTAATATTATATTTCTCCAAATTGAACAAATTTTCACTACAATGATATTTATGTTTATCTTGTCAGAAGTGGCCTGTCTGCTGGAGAGTAGCTCCCAGCTGATTCGCACTCTGGAGCAGGTAAACATGTCCCTGAGGGAGGGGAAGAATCTGGACATCAGCCTCGGGACTGTGGAAGCCATCATCCAACTCAAGGACCAGCTCAACAGGCTATTGCAGGGGAGGAAGTGGAGGAACGCTGTGGACCGAATCTGGGCTTTTGGGCCTCGCAGGTTAGCATACAATAATACTCATGATAAGAAGAGCATAGAACAGGCATCTCCAAACTATTCCACAAAGGGCCGTGTGGCTGCAGGTTTTTGTTCCAACCAACCAAGAGCAGACAGTTTGACCAATCAACTGTCTGAAAACTGAGATCAGTTGATTAATTGTGTCAAGTCTGGTGTGCTGCTGCTTGGTTGGAATAAAAACCTGCAGCTACACCAGCCCTTCGTAGAATAATTTGGCCCTTTTGGCTACGTCCGGCTCGCAAGAGCCAAATGTCTGGCTCATGCTGACGCACTGGCACAAACGCAGCTGTCTTCATGTGAAAAGAAGTGAGCATACCATATGTGAGATAAGTGCACACTGCTCTATGTTATTTTGACCTTTCCCCACAACAAACACTTGGACCTGCCATCTAAGTGAAATGTTCAAGTCATTCAGATCATTAATAACATTAGCTAACATGGCCTGCACGAAAAGGCACAAAGTGGATTAGGGAAACCCTAAATTCAAAATCTTACTGTACTGATGAGTTTTATTTTACTGGACCACACCAGCTAAAAGTGGCAAACTGCCACTCTCTCTCTGCCCATCTCCATCTCTCTCTCTCCCCATCTCTCAGAGATGGTTCTAGAGATGCTGCTGTTTTTGTCAAAAGCTGACATTTTGCAGATGGGTTTGACAGTCTTATTCACCATATTACTGTTCTTGTTTTTAGGTGTGGCCCCAACATTCTGTTGAATAGTGTGGATGGCTACGAACGGCCCTCAGTGTGGCAATGTCTGAGCAGGAACAACGGTGTTGGCGAGGCTAAAGCTCAGGCCACAATTTTACGAGACTTTGACAACAGCATTGTCAGCGGCTTCCAGCTAGCAACTCTGTCAGGGCCCATGTGTGAGGAGCCCCTCATGGGAGTGTGCTTCTCAATTGAGAGGTGGGACATCCATTCTTCAGTCCCACCTCATACCATGGACTCTTTAGAGGTGGACTATCTATCCCACCCAGATTTAGGTGTCAGTGAGACATCAACTCAAGCTGGGAGCACAGCAGCAGTGCCAAGCCAGGCCAGACATAGGCCAGAAGCTGCATCTGCAGACTGCTATGGGCCAGTTTCTGGCCAGCTTATCGCTGCCATGAAGGAGGCCTGCCGTCACGCCTTCCAGGCTCAGCCTCAGAGACTTATGGCCGCCATGTACACCTGTGAGATCATGTCTACCGCTGAAGTACTAGGTAAGAGAACATTGGTGGCAAACATCTGCTGTTTCTTCCTATATTCTGTCCAAATCTATTATTACTTGAATTGGTGTAGGGAACATATGAGAGATGAGCACTTAATCTGTGTATGGTAGATGAATTTTCCACATTGCTGTAGCTGTGGGGATTTTGTAATGTGAATATTGTTAGGTGATCATGGGTACAAGACTACCTCACCACATGTTGCCTGTCTGTGTCAGTTTGTCACTTTTAGCTGGTGTGGTCCAGTAAACAGTACTCATCAGTTCAGTAAGATTTGAACTTAGGGTTTTCCTCCCCTCCTCTTTTGATCACAAAAATCCATCATGGCTCAGGCTATAGTTTAAACTGTAGTCATTGCTTTGCAACAGTCTAATCTGATTGGTGTTTATCTGTTTTGGTGTTTGTACACATTTTCCTTACCTTGTATCTTTGACTATATCAGGTCGAGTGTATGGTGTACTGGGGAAACGAGAGGGTCGTGTTCTCCATGAAGAGATGAAGGAAGGGACAGACATGTTCATCATCAAGGCTGTTCTGCCTGTGGCTGAGAGCTTTGGATTTGCTGATGAGATCCGCAAGAGGACCAGCGGTCTGGCCAGTCCACAGTTGGTCTTCAGCCACTGGGAGGTGATAATTATTACTTGTTTAATCATGACACTTATGACAGAAGCACATTCTGCATCAATCTGTTTTAACATACACACACTTTTATCACTGGTATTAACCCTGTGATCAGTATCTGAATGTTTTACTATGTCAGTGGCAGTCAAAACTACACTACTACTACACACTACAAAACTACTGTACTTCAGGACACTCAAAGGTTCCTCATACACTTTGCACATTGATTCTTACACAACCTTCTTTTCTTTTTTTGACTGAATTAGATGTCCAAATATTCTGATTGCAATGTGTAGACTAGGGGTGTCCTGGACCAAGGATTTTCATAGTCGAATCTGAATTGTCAGATTTTGCTTCTAATAGACTATTGGTCGAATGGTTGTTTCTTCTCTCACTGATTCATGATCTCATTTGCATCTTTTTCTTCTCCATTAGAAAAGAGCTAAAACACCTGAATATACAAATTTAATTCTTCAATTGGCATAAGATAACAACAACAGGACATTCTCCATCCATCCTTTTCCTTATCTCATTCATTAGGCTTAAGTGCACAACATCACTGTCTCTGTTTTGGGGACAGTGTAACGATGAGTGTATGAGTTTGTGCTGTGAATTAAAGTCCCTACAAAGAACCTTTTAAATAGTGTAACTCTTTACCTTCAGGAGGCAGTGGACAGGTTGGTTCACTGGATGAAACAATGTAAGGCACTCAGACTGGAGGAAATGAGCTCAGTTTCATCGCTATATTTTTGTCATGGCTGATATTGGGACGGGATCCACAAAGAGAAACCTACTGCTTTTGCCCACAGGGGTTGCCAAAATCAACACAAAATTAAAGTTCTTTGTAGCTGCTTTAATGAGTGTGTATGAAGAATGAAAACTTTAAGTCCTATTGTTGTGTGGGCATGATATGCACATCAGTGCTTGTGTAGCCAGTTCAAGGGTCGAGTGTCACTGCACTATGGACCATGATCAATAGACAGAGAGCGTGTCACTTAGTTTAATTTTGTAAATAAAACTTTAGGCCGGGCTTGAGCACTCACTGTGGTGCTTTTATCAAAGTAGGCTATATTATTAGAAAACAAAGAAATTCTATGTAAAATCAGATGTTCAGCAGCAGTGAGCACCAACATATATTCAGAATGGTACGATCTTTTTTTCATAACCATATTTTATGATGATTTGATGATGAGGTCGATAGTCAAATCAGATTTCTCCAAATCCAGTCAACCCATTGTCAACTATTCAGAGTCACCCCTGGACTAGACAGTATGTTCCTACCAGATGTAAATTGAAAACCGCATCCATGTCCATAAAAAAGTAATTTGCTAGTGAGGTTTTTATAGAGCAGCTCCAGTACATCTACTGTAGTCTTGCAGTGTCAGCAGATAAGAAAAGATAAGATACTTTATTGTTACTGCACAGCATATACAGTGAAATTCAGGTGCACTGCCTGAAACGATGCTCCAACAATACAAGAATACAAGTATTTTTCCATAAAACATAATATTTAGTCTCAATTAACTAATTTAAGAAATTTTGACGGGCTCAACAATGACTTCCTGTTTACCTCGTATCAGCCAGTAGCCGTCACTTTTCCGCTGTTTTGCTAATCCTCCTCCCTGTCATGTGCATTTGTTTTCAACAAAGCTTAATCAGTGGATCGATGGATTATCATATACACGTTACAATGTGTGTAATTGTGTAGTCTTATCTGTAATAAACAAGAGAATACGGTTTATGGGGCACATTTGTGTCACAGACTCACGGTGCCACTGAGACAAGAGCTCTGACACCAGGTCAGAGGCTCTGGTCATGCAGGTTTGGTTTTCAGCTACAATGTGGAAGCAAGCCTCCACTCTCCCTGTAACAAGTTACAAGGCATTTATCTAACATCACAATTAGTCTGAAGCTGTTGTAATGAAGGTAAAAATGAAACATAAGGTAAATATCCTGCATAGTTCTTCTCCTCTGTGCTCCTCTGATCAGAGCGGCGTCTCTAGCAACAGTGTGTTATTCCTATCTTGGGACAATAGATGGTGGTATTCTGCACATTCTACATATTCAACCTTTAACCACAGGGAGTTTTTTTTAAATGAACAATGCATTTTAAATATTCAGTAGGATCAAAGCATGTCCAAAGTGTTTACTTTGCTTATGATCAGACAAATCTTTTGACGTTAAGGAGAACAAGTTAGGATATATTGTTCAGAAACACACAGACAATGTATTCTCTCAAACTCAGTCAAAATGTTACAAATTCCCACAAGTGGTTAGACCTGAGTGCAATGAAACAAAAAGGACCATAATTACTTGAACAGGTGTTGAATTTTATCTTATACAATCACTGACCATCACATTTATGTTTCTCTCATCCTGTATATGTCCCAGGTTATTAGTAGTGATCCATACTGGGTTCCCACCACCGAAGAAGAATACCTGCACTTTGGTGAGAAAGCAGATTCTGCCAACCAGGCCTTGAAATACATGAACGCTGTCCGCCGCCGCAAAGGCCTCTATGTGGAGGAGAAGATAGTTGAGCATGCAGAGAAGCAGAGGACACTCAGCAAAAACAAATAAAGAGGGAAAGCTCAGGTAGCAGCCTGTCAGCCTCTGAGACTGCCACTGACATAGAAAACTCCATCACAGCATCAGTGGTACAACAGTTAAAAACTACACCCAGTCTTGCTCTCCATTCACCAGTGACCATGATGACTACCTGCATACTTTCTTGTGCAACACAATAAATTCCACAGTACATGTTAAGAGTTGTGAGAATGATGTTTCTGATGTATGATCATGTTGTTTTCCCTTATGAGTGCATTTACAGTAGATATACTGAACAAACTTGGAATGTGGCATCATTAAAAAGTGATGATGACATTGTCACACAAGCACAATCAGACAATAATGTTTATTGCAAGGCAGGTTTTTCTCTGTTTGGTAGAGTATACAATAAGGAAACAAAAAACACCAAATTAAGACACTACACAAAAAAAACCAGTTACTATGCAGGATGTGCAAAAACTACAGATTTGAGGATTTGTATGATTACCCTAGATGTAATCATACAAATCAGAATCATTTTATTTGACAAATGTACTCAGTACAGAGGAATTTGACTCAGTGAAAACAGTGTTGGCAGACAGAAAGAAGCAAAACAAATATAAGAATTTAAAACAACATTAGTTAAGTTGAGCAGTAGCAAAAACATCCCTCTGGCAAGTTGTCTCGGCGCTTATATGGTAATTAAAGTTACATGCATTTTTTGCTAAAGGCATAGAAAGGCAGTAGGCTATACATAGAACGGGTTTATGTTTGTAGTTTTTGTAGCTTCTTTTTTTTTTTAAAAATCATGCAAGGTATGACTCATGTTGGAATTGTCCAGTGGGGCAGAAGATAAAAGAGGAAGGAAAGACAAAGGGAAAACTGACAGAAAGACAAAAGGTTAGCATATCAGCTGGCAAAAGGCTCAGGGCAGCCTCACAAAAAATCCATTAAGAGCATTGTCAAATACAAAAGTCTTGGATGCTTATGTCTAGTGAAGCATTGTCTTTTACCTCCTTAACAAAACCAGGAATACCTGAAACAGATAAGTAATGTTGCATGTAAATATAGAATATGTATACTACTGTGGGCAATCCCTCCTTTGTAAACTATTATGAGTTAAATACACACATTTACTATAAAGTTTAGGTATCAAATCTAACAAAGTTACAGTCCAGTGTTACACATAAACACATAAAACATACCCCCTTAAGCGATGTCTAATCCCCACAGTCCCCACAGACACATAAATATCATGTGGTCATCGGGCACATGCACACACAGGGCCCAAGGGGTGCTTGAGTCCCTGCCCTTTTTGCCT
Source organism: Caranx ignobilis (assembly GCA_021432705.1). Taxonomy (NCBI): domain Eukaryota; kingdom Metazoa; phylum Chordata; class Actinopteri; order Carangiformes; family Carangidae; genus Caranx; species Caranx ignobilis. Next base: position 752,154 of record JAFHLA010000307.1, on the reverse strand, counting down.
CGTATTAAAAAGTGCCCTCTTTTTTATTTTTTATAACATTAATAAATTCCTGTTGCTGATGTAAAAAAAGGCAGTACAAATACGCCACTCTTCTCTGATCTACCGTACACATTTTCTTGTACTACGGAGCCACTCCTCTGTCTGTTGCAGCTCCACTCTGTCACAGAGCCGAGAGACTGAGAGAGAGAGAGAAGCTGCTGCCTCATGAGACATGACAGTGGAGCGACTTGAACCTTTGTGAGTTATAAAGCAATTAGCATAACTTCCATGGGCGCTAACAAGTTGCCTTATATTATTCAACGTGCTTAAATGAGTCATATTTCAGAAAAGCGCCCATGTGTGCTCGTTAAGCTAACTGCTTGTTAATAAGAGCTAAAGTTATCGTTGGTGATCATGTTCAGAAACACTTTTTGTTACACTGGGTGAAACGGTCCTTCTATCCTGAGAGCAGTCAATACGTATTCAGACAAAGGAACGAAAATAATCAGAGCTCTGTGGCAGCTGCAGGAATGACAAAACTCTGACCAATCCATGCTTTACGCTCTGAAAAGCAAAAACCAATCAGATGCCTTCATCTCTAGTTCTGCCTACACCCAATCAAGCTGCCATGTTGCTCCCTCCTCTGGCGTGCACGATCAGTGTCTTCACCTATGTCCACGGAAAGGTGGAGGCGTGGCTTCAACCAACCCTACCTTTAAGACCAATCTAAAATGACAGCTGTCTGTGTAGGCTGTTGATCTTGCCACGGTTCTTAAACCTATTCTAGATATAAAGTTTATTGTGACTTTGCTGTTGTTAACATTGCTGTTCCCACTAAGAATCACAGTAGCAGTCACAGCAGTAATTTCTTGGTTTTTGTCACATTTTTAGATGTGTATTTCCAGTTTGCACTTGCTCTCCCATGATTGTTGTGTTAATGAATTTCCCTTTGGGGATTAATAAAGTAATTCGTAATGTGAAAAAATATCATACAGTTTTAGCCTTAGCCTACCAGTTCGGAAGTCGGTTTCAGGAAGTCAGGAAATTGGTCTAGATTATTGTCCAGCTAATATTGTTCTCAGGCTATGTTAGCTATGTGTAAGTAGTTAGCTTTGTTTATTAATTTTACTTTAATTTACATATTGTGTTATTAAAGGCTGAAAAAGAATTTGCTCTGCGCCGCACATGCTGCCCTTTTCTGACTTTGAGCCCCTGCCCCTCTATAATCATGTGCACGTCCCTGGTATTCATGTATTCGTTCCTTGTAGAATGTCAGTTGAGATTGGCTCCACCCCCACTGCTCTGTGATCCCGTGATAAACTGTCCAATTGAGTTGAAACTGAAGCAGCAGTGCTGTTCTGAGAATAATGGATGCAGTAACTTTAAGGGCCCTAATTTCGTAGACCTCACAGAAGCGAAGCGCAGCGCAGCTCCGCCGCGCCAACGGGGTGGGTCCCGGCGCACTTTGCAATGTTCGTGCGCTGCGCACCCCGGCACAAGTACACCTCTTTCTCACCTCCTACACTCCTACCACGCACGTGGGAAAGAGGGAGGGGAGAAGGCGTGAGTGGGTTTAACACAGCCGATTTAGACCTTCACCAATCAAATGAGCTCCTCTCCTCACCTTTAAATCCGCTGTGGGTGGGGCGCACTGCAATTTTGTCGTTTTATATTTTGACATGGACAAAGGAGACAGCGATGCCAGGCGGCCAGACTTCTTCCAGGAGGAAACTGATGTTTTGTTCCAGGAGGTTCAAGCTCACAGTGGCCGAATATATTGGTAACATGAACAGACCTCCACGGACTGATGAAGCAAAAGTAGTCTGGAGGAGGTTACTGATATTGTTAATCAGGTTTGTCCTGACACTGAGAAACACCCTTTTTCCACGAATAAAGACACTCAGTAACCTATATTTAAACCTGTGTAAGCCAGTGTGCACAGATCACAACATAAACAAATACCATGTGTAACAGGGATGAAATCTGAAGCACCTGTGCGTAAAGGAGGCATCACCAAGCTCCGTGGCCTGGTCCTTGTCGGGGAGTGTCTCTCTTTTTCTCTTTTCTTTTGAATTCTCTGAGATGAGAGATGCTGAATATATCCTCACTATCTGATGCCGAGGCTGTCTGTGGCTGAGAGTTTCCATTACGCGTGCCAACCGCCTTTGATCTGACATCAGATGTGACGGGACAATTGATATAGATATAAATTTACGTGCTGATTCAGATAGTTACATTGAATAGTGGTTGTTGTGATTATTCATTGCATTGAAATGTGCCTGAAATTCTGGAAACCTGCCTGTGAGGTTTTGGTGAAGTGTACTCACTGTGCGTCGGTCAACCAAATTACCACTCGACCAGCCTCGCTCAGCCTTACGCCAGGTAGACCAGGTTGGAGCTGGCGAGCTTTCAGCGCACTGTAGGCCTTTGGCATGAAATTGTCACTGCGCCAAGCTGAATATGTCGACACCTCCCCCTACTGTCCCGCAACACAAGTGCTTTAAGTGGAAGAAATAAGTGCCAGTGTTGCACACTTGGAAAAAAGGACTCCCAGGCGTGGGACACCCACACACACTCACACAGCCCACAAAACCAACCACAAACTGAATCAATGGTGAAAATAGAAATATGGAAACAACACCAGGAATGAACAACAACAACAATCGCACAAACAACAAATGAAAATAGGGGGTGCCCGTGTTTCATTAACATAAGTCCTACTGGGCCCCACACTCTCCCTGCAAAAATGACTGTCGTCTCGACAGTGGAAGTTTCCCAGAGTCTCATGTCTTCAACAGGTGAGTTATAGTGGTAGCTTATGGGAGTCAGTCTCTAGAGATAGGCTCTGTACATCAACAGTCTTTGGCATGACATGCATCTCCCCCTTTATGTCATGGGTCAGCAACAGACAACACTGGCCAGGTGATATCTGAAGTGCTACTCCGCCACTTATGCGGGCTCTATATCTCTTAACTGAAAGATATTGATCCTATTTCTACCCCATAACCCACTGCACAGACTCACATTCTACTGTATGCTTCACATATGTTCCAGTATCTTTTATGTGTAGTGGTCTAAACTCTGACGTTTTACTTTTTAAGAAAACAAAAATCACTGTACTATATGGTATGCATTTCCCATTTTACTTCAGTCTTAACTATGAACTCTATTTTTTTTAAATTGTCACACACCATGAACTTAACATGTGATTATGAACTTGTGCATTTTACTGTAAGCCTCAACTGTGTCTGTGTGTTACTGATGGCTGACCTAATTTGTTGTATGTGAATGGCTTGGGTGGATTTGTTTGTCTCAAAGGATACTTTCTTGTGGCAGGTGACTGTAGCCCAGGTCCTCTCCCGTCTGCTTCATCAGATGACACCTCCTGCTCAGAGTTCAGCTCCTCTGCTTCATCAGATGACACATCTCTCTCTGCCCCTGCCATTTCTCTCCTCTCCACCACTGGTTCCATCCTGCCGTCCTCATCCTCTTCCGGACTCTCATCATTCTCTCCACCTTGCTCCACTTCTCTTTCCCCTGCTCGTGGTTGGAATTCCTCTGCTTCCACCCTCAGCTGACTTCTGACCTGGTTCAATGATCCTGATGGTCGAGTGGTGATGAACCTCAAGTCACTTTCATCCTCTGAGGTACTGTCAGGATCTCTCTTCTTCTGTTTCACCTGCCTTTCCTTCCTCTTGTCTGTACTTGACTTTGTCTTCCTCCTTATTTCCTTCTTTTCCTGCTTGTCTTCTTCAATGGGCAGAAAGTCGCAGGGCAATAACAGGTTCCTGTGTAGAACTCTAGTTTTTCCTGAGCCTGACTCAGGCCGTACTACGTAGACAGGACTATCCTTGTGCTTTCTCTCAGTCACCACATGAACTTCATCCTCCCAATAAGACCTGAGCTTCCCAGGTCCTCCTCTTTCTCTGAAGTTCCGCACCAACACTCTACGCCCTGGATGGAGTTCTGCTCCATGTGTCTTCCGGTCATACTGCTTCTTTGCTCGATTTTGTTCCCTCTGAGCTGTCTCTGATGCCATCTGATATGCCTCCTGCATCCGTCTTCTCCATTTACTGGCATACTCACTGTGAGACGTGCTCTGATCACTTGTTGTCAAGCCAAACATGATGTCCACCGGAAGCCGGGGATTTCTGCCATAAAGGAGGTAATATGGAGCATATCCTGTTTCTTCACTGCGTGTACAGCTGTATGCATGTAAAACTTCGGCCAAGGAGCTCCTCCGGTCTGATTTGGCTTCAACTGTCAGGTTTCTCAGCATGGAGAGGAGTGTATGATTAACCCTTTATAGGGCACTCATTGAAATACTATGAAATTCAAAAAATCAACTTTAGAGTGTTATTGGGGGCCATAACCAGAGTTTATTTCTGTTTTCAACATTTTCAAAAATTTCCATTGTCTTGCAGAAAACCAAAGTAAACGAAGTTACCGTATTTGGTTCCTTGCCCTCCAGTGGTAAAAAAAAATCCATTAAGTGTATATGTAAAGTATACAACAAAAACACCTATAAGGTGAAAGGAACATGTATGTTTCACATTAGAACATCACTTTTAGAACATAAGTGCTGATACAGACTCCTTTCTAAATAAATTGTATAACATTATACACACATAACACATGTATAACATACCTAATACAACTTTATGTACTGTATAACAGTATAACACACAGTACAACTTTATATACTGTATAAGATACAGTATAACATACACAGGACATCTTAATGTATATCCTCACTGTAATTGTCTTGGAGCACCTCCACCACAGGTTGGATCCTTTTCCTCTTGGCAGGTCAGTGTCACTTGTACATGGAATGTCCTGGGTGGGTGGGACAAAATCAGGGTCTGCCACATCATCATCATCGTCCTCATCATCATCACTGATGGCAGGGTGGGCGGGCACAACAACACTCTCCCTCCTCTTGGCATAAAACATCCAGGCAGACATTGCCTAAAAATTTCACACAATATAACAGTCGTTAAAAGGTCACAAACTGACAAAAATCACAAATTTTCACTATCTATAGCTTTAATATTTCTATCCTTACCCACTCATACAAGCCCCAGGGTGTTATGAAGGATGTAAGTGGTCTACTACTCTCCTCCACGAACCCCTGATGATAGGCCTTGCCTTGGTCCAGTATTGAAAACCATGCACTGCCACTCAAGCTGTTCAATATATCTTGGACTCGAGGGATGGGGTGGCGGTCTGGAATGGATTTCTGATTCAGCTCACGATAATCCACACAAAGACCTAAACTCCCATCCTTCTTGCGCACGCAGACTATAGGTGATGAGTATGGGGACCGGGATTTTTGAATCCATTCTATTCAGTAGGTCCTCCAAATACTCCTTCACCTCCTTGTGGAGCGGCTTGGGCACAGAGGTGTAAGTGCGCCTCACTGGAGTCGTGTCACTCAGTTTGATTTTTAACTGCAGCGATGGAATGCAGCCCACATCATTTTCATCTTTTGAAAATGCTGCACATTCTTCTACAGATGCTTCTTTGAGCATCTGTCTCACCTTTTCCTGCTGGTCTGGTGTCAGGTGATCAACAGACAGTGGGGGGTCCCATGAATCAGGTGTGCATGTGTGTAGCTGTCCATTTTCCTCTTTGTGTTTTTCAGGAGTACTGACTGTCTCTGTTATCTTTTTACTCACCCTGGATGTTTGGGCGGTGCCCCCACTCATGTTAGTTCGTCTTAAATCCACTGGGTAAATAGCCTTGACCTGCTGCAGCTCTCCTAGCACTGTGCGAGGCATGAGGATGATGTCATGATGGCTCTCATTGGTGACAGGGATAGCTACCTTAGACCAGTTTCCCCTCTGCAGGCCGATGATGGTTTCCACGATGTTCAAGCCCTCTGGCCACCTTGGCATCTCTGCTGGCCGGGACGGGACTTCCTGTTTCGTGGGCAGGGGCCCGGTCCTCACACTGCACTTCACCTCCTTACTCTGTCCTGCAGGGATCACTGTCTTTAGTCTTCCGACTTTCACTACTCCCTCTTCGTCATTCTCTTCACTGTTCTGCACTGTGTATCAACACATTTGTTTTTTTACAGTCAGTGGAGAAAGCATCTTTTACTACAGCATGCGTGACTTCTGGGTGCTGCTTCATTCCATGTATCACCAGATGCTCAATCACATTGTAGCCGATGATTGGTGGCTCTGCTACCCCAGGTTCACTAGAGACAAGCACTGGCACGAGGAGCTCTGGTTGTGGACCCCGATTTGATCCCAGCTTGAACTTCATTTCATTCCAGCCAGTAAAGGGTATGACTGTTTGGTTCGATGCTTTGCCAACAAGAGTCTCATCCTCACTCAAGAGTTCATCGAGGCTGCGTAGCTGGATGTGTGGGAGACAGGATTTTCTCCATCTGTCGTTAACAATGGTGACCTGCGAGCCTGTGTCCCACAACGCTTGTGTTCCTACTCCCTCAAATGAGCAATCCACCATACACTTCTTCCCGATGAGAGCTTTCAGTTTGGCTTGACGATGTAACAAGAGATGGCTAGCGTAGGTAGCACTCACAATTTGTCCAGTCTTCTCACTTCGCTCGAGCTGCTTGATTCTCTCACAGAGAAGCTCATGTACTTTATTATCTGGTTCGGTTCGACTTGTAGTGGATGGGCTGGGTGTTGTGACAGTCTGTATTGTGGCTTTAATGTTGTCTGGTTTAACTGCTAACCTCTTTTGCCCTCTACAGTCCCTTGAGAAGTGCCCCGTCTGTCCACATTTAAAACAGTGTTCGCACTGGTCACTCATTCCCTGCTCCAGACACATTTTACATCCTTTCTTAACAGTCACTCTCATTTGGCGTGAGGGTCCTAGTGAGCTAGTAATGCCTTTTCTTAATTCAGCCACCTCTTCTCGCAGCAGCCTGACTGTTTCATAGAGGTCTGAGTCTCTTGAACTGGTGACAGCAGGTGCCTTACGATTCTTAGGCTTCATTACTTCCGCTGACTGTTCTTGAACACCCATTCTCACTTCAACTACACACTGACCCTGCTGACTGGTTTGCATCTCTGTCTGTATTTCGCTTACTTTTGTGACTTTGCTGCTTGTGTTTTTTCGTTGCTTGGATTGTCGTTCTAATTCAACACTAGCTGCCTCATTCATTCTGTCAATGAGTATTTCATCTGTTACTCCCAAATCGTCAAGATACGGCTTTAGCTGGAACTTGATGTTGTCACTTAACAACCCAGTACTCACCGACCTCAAGAATTTCTTCTGGATGAACGCTGGATCCGATATCACTGGAAGCAAGCAAAAGCCTCTCTTTTAACTCAATTGCTCTGAAGAGGAAGTTTTTAGGGGACTCACGACTATCTTGTGTTATGTATACTAGTCTGTGATACAGGTCTGTTGAACTGTCCTCTTTGAAATGTCCCTTTAATATTGCTATTGTTAGGTCTCTTTTTATCTCCAGCATATCACGAAGGCTCAGACCTGGACTGATTGACTTGATGACGGCCTCCATAATTTCAGCCTCACTGTGTCCTTTAATCAGGCCTCTGTCTATCTGATGCATCAGGTTTGTATATGAAAGTTTATCCTTTTGTCCCCTTTGTCTCCCCGATCTAACCACAGATCTTAAAATCCCTCCTTATGGTTACTTCTGAAAGCCTGTTCACAGTTGTAAGCGCCACATTTTGTGTCCCTGAAGCTTGGCTTGGGGATGCCCTGTTCAGTCTCTCACTCAGCTGCCTCACTTCATCTTGCAGAGCTTGGCTGTTCAGCTGGAGCTGTGTATTTTTCTGCTAAACTCGTTTCTTCTGTTGTTTGCTGACTGGTTTGTGCTGCGTTTTCTGTATTGTCTTCATTGTCAGTATTTTCAATATCTCCTGTCATCTGATTCACTCGTTTCATCAATGTCTTTAGATGATGTGTTGCAACATCCTGCTCTTCATCGTCAATCACACTGTCCATAGATTTGGTAATTAACTTGATTAACGCCCGCCTTGTTGCGACAGTTCCACTAAGGATTTTAGCCTCGGCACACACCTCTTGGAGCTGGTCCAGTCGTAAAAGCCATAGTTTCTCCGACATGATCTCTGCCAACTCCTCCAGATACATTGTCCCGTGTGGCGGCGATCCCGACGCTGCGCGCACCCGCTGTCACTCCAGTAATCTGGTGCACGTCCTTGTCACACTACGCGGCGTTAATCATCCCAGCGGTGCCTCCAATATTTGTTGCACACTTGGAAAAAAGGACTCAGACAATGTCAGACAACAACAGGAACACAGAGGCCGTTTCTCAATATGCGTTCTTCTCTGTACTTCTGTTCTTGTGGACTTGAAAAACGTCATCAGGGTCAGACCAAGTACTGTTCCAATTCAAAAGTTCGTATCTCGCTAAGTACGGTGAAATATCCCGGATGTGTTCTTGCCCCGCCCATTTCACCGGGGATGCATCGGTGGAGACTTGTGTGGACTTTCGGGAGGATCGTATCCCAGAATGCATTTCGAAGAAGCAATGGCGGAGGACAGAGCACACAGTTGTAAGTTACAAGTTTTATAAGTTTAGAAATTATACTGATTTAGGGTCACAAAATGTATTTATATTTTTGTACGCTAATTGTTAGAACTTAAAATTTGTGTTGTTTGTGTTTTATATTGTGTTTGCATTTTATTTACACCAAGAAAAATAATCGGAAGTTGTAATGCCGAAATCAGCGATGGCATTGACGATGACGTCATCAAGTACGTTCCTGTTTCAATTGCAGGAAGAGCATCCTGTGTCCTCCCGTCCTCCCGTCCTCGGAGAGTTCGTTCTTTCAGTTGAACTTGCTAAGTCCAGACTCACAGAGTTCACAAGTTCGAACTTGGCTGACTTGGTATTGAGAAACGGCCAGACACTGAAAAATCAACGTGGTCACACTTCGGCGCCCTCTTCTTACGTCACACATGCGCCTTCCTGACCCTGAGGACCCCTATAGGTGGACCCCAGCCTGCCCACAGTGCCTGCATACCCTCCCTTCTGCACCTCACACCCACACAGCCCACAAAACCAACCACACACTGAATCAATGGTGAAAATAGAAATATGGAAACAACACCAGCAATGAACAATAACAACTGCACAAACAACAAATGAAAATAGGGGGTGCCTGTGTTTCATTAACATAGGTCCTTCTGGGCCCCACACCAGTACTCCCCTTATTCAAATGTGGGCAGGTAAATTAGGCGGTGGGGGGTCGGTACCAGCAGATCATTAAAGCTGGGGTTGATAATCCTGTTCAGAAACATGTTTTGTTATACTGGGTGAAATGGTCCTTCTACCGTCTGAGTAATCAATACATTATGTATTCAGAAAAAGGAACGAAAACAGTCAGTCCTCTGTGGAAGCTGCAGGACTGACAAAACTCCGACCAATCCACGCTCTTCGGTGTGAAGAGTAAAAACCAATCAGATGCCTTCATGTCTAGTTCTGTATCCGCCCCCCTCTATCCCTGTCTCCAACGTGTGTGCACAATCTTCATGTGTCGAAAATGCAGCCCCAATTACTACTTCCACCATTGCTTGTAACGGCTCGCCCCGAGGAAAAGGCAAGGAAGAGAAAGCCGGAGGCTGAAAAGGCTGCTAACAAAAAGGCTCTGGATAAAGCCAGAAGTCAAACCAGAGTAAACATCGGTGTTGCTTCTGTGGAGACAACTGAGGGATTTGAAGGGCCTGAAAAGTGATGCTGAGGTTGCTATGTTTTGTTTCGGGGAGGAATTGTTATTTTTATGAAATGTGTAACTTTTGCTAACGTAGCTACTTTTGTAGCTTGTATTAGCCTAGTGCTAACATTAATGTCTCTGTGGGTTAAAAAGGGTCGGTGATGCTAGTATTGAATAGATTATGCCGTTTCTCATTTTCGTGCGGTGCGCGTTCCAGTTTGTGGGGGGCGTGGCTTGGACGTACCCACTGAAGGGAGGGGGAGGAGGGGGGTGGAACTCAGAGGAGGTGCTATTTTCAAATCTTGCTAGCTCTCTTGCTTGTGTAACCGGATGGTTGTCTGTTTATGTTTGTGTCCATTTATCTTACGGCAGGCATGGCGATCACAGCAGGTGTGGCACGCCCCTTACTGGCACCCGTAGTGCAGTCACGTCATGGGCCGCTAATAGAAGACCGCAACCCTACGTCACTTAAAATGCCACGCCCCCTCGCCGGTGAAAACAAAGCAGAAGCCCGCGATGTTTTCTACAGGCGCTAACCACAATCACGATGCCGAAGAGTTGCTGCGTGGTTTATTGTTCGTCGAACAACTTAAAGCAACCTCAAATAAGATTTTCCCTGCTCCCTTCAAGAGAGCGGGAAAGCAAAAGAAGAGATTTATGGCTTCAGGCCATTCGAAGAGTGGACAAAGATGGCAAGCCGTGGGACCCGGCTAGTCCATATGTGTACGTGTGCGGTAAACACTTCATCACAGGTACGTTAAGTCATGATGCTAAAGTTAGCTAATGTCAGTCGTCAAAGTTATTAGTTAATGTTAAAAAGTTAAAGTAGTGATGCTGAACTGAAATGACAGTAGCTTACAACAGAGTAAGTTACAGAGTAAAGTTACTGAACAGCCTTTTTTTTTCACAAAAGGGCTAACGTTGGCTAAGTTGGATGCTGCATTCATGTTAGGATATAGTAAATGAATTTAACATTATTTAATGATTATTGATTGAATTAAGCAACAAGTAATTATCACAAACTATTCTGCAAACTATTGCAGAAACACATCCTCTATTCGTGAGATATTGTGGACAGTCCAAAGTGAGACTTGGTTAGGCCCACTAGTGTGTGTGTGTGTGTGTGTGTATGTACAGTATATGTATATTATTGTGTACATTCTTAATAATACAGAAATAACATGACATACTTATTTGATGAGTGTATTTAACCAAAACTGTGTTAAATTCTTTTCAACCATAACAAGTATTTTTCTGGCCTCAGGATACCATGTGAATGACTGCCAGCATCCGGACTATGTCCCAAGCATATTTCCACAGCGGCGGCAATTAACAGAGGGCACAGTGAAGTTAAGGCGCTACAATAATGCCAGGAAGCGAGAGGCTGGTGCTCATCATAGGGTTATGCCACCCAAATGTGCACAAACAAGGCTGCCTACTGCATCCCCTGAAGCTTCTTCTTGTGAAGATGCAATGTCAGAGCACACTGAAGCATTTTCACCTGCTCCTCCTGAAGCCTCTTCCATTGAGCCCACTGGGGATTGCGCACCCAGTGACAGGCCTCTGTCCCACAGGGAGCAGGTTGCCATTGCCATAGAGGTTGCCAGTCTCAGAAGAGAGAGAGACGAGGCAAGGAGGGAAAGAGATGAGGCAAGAGGGGCGCGGCAGAACTGGACAAAAGAGCGTTTATCTGCACATGCTGTTCGAGGTAACGACCGTCTATGCAGTGCTTTGACTGGGCTCAGTTGGACAGTGTTTGACTGTCTCAACCATTACCTTGTTCAGTTCATCAAGTCACCCAAGGTCTCTGGATTCTCAACGGAGGACCAGCTTTTTCTTTGTTTGCTCAAGCTACGCCAAAATCCATCCAATGCTTTGCTCAGCCACGTACTGGACCGACCAGAACCCACCATCCGCTACATATTCCGACGTTGGCTCAATCTTCTGTATGCAAAAATAAGCTTCCTCATCCACTGGCCTGACAGGGAGTGCATCAGAGAGACCATACCACCAGTGATGATGGCCAACTTTCCTCGCCTCACAGCAATTATTGATTGCTTTGAAATTAGAATTGAATATCCAAAGGGCCTCAAAGCGAGGTAAAGGTGACAAAAATGTGTAAATTATGACTACTTAGCCAGGTAGCTTTTAATAGGGTTCCTGCACAGATCTTGAAAAGTATTATTAAATGAAACTGATCATTAACTTTCTTAATCATATTGAACACCAGACTAAATATCCAAAACAATTTTAGTTCCAGAAAAAGTAAGACATTTTTAAACCCTGTTTTGCTAACACTGTTTTATTGTGTTTTTGTTTACCCCCACAGAGCTAAATCATACTCCAACTATAAGAAGTGGACTACAGTGAAATATCTTATTGCGTGTAGTCCTGCAGGCAGCATCACCTTCTTGTCTCAGGCCTGGGGGGGCAGAGCATCAGATGTAAAGATAACAAGGGAATCTGGCTTCATTTCACCCTGCTACCACCATCGTGGGGACCAGGTAATTCAATCCTCTACACCCTGCATTTATGCTAGTGCATACATAATCTAAGATGAGATAAGTTAAGGTTGTCCTTTATTAGTTCCATGATGGGCAAATTTCAGATCTATAATGTAACAGTAGTCTACATCACATTCAGCTTTGGTTGTATTTTTGTAGTCATTATGGACAAGTGCTGCAAATTAGTGTTTCACCACAAACATTAAAAGCAATGTGTGTACATACATCTAATGTATTATTTGTTTCAGATTTTGGCTGATCGGGGCTTTACCCTGAAGGATGACTTTTCTGTGCTTGGTGTCAGTCTCATAACCCCAGCCTTCACTCGTGGCAAGAAACAACTCACAGGCAAAGACAATGAAGAATCCAGAATTAAGTCAAAAATTCGGATTCATGTTGGCAAGTACATTTATTTTCCACAGACTGCCAAACTATTCCATACATCAATCTGCACTTAAAATTGGTTTGCAATTTCATTGAAACTCATACATTAATAGCCAACAACGTAGCTCAAAGAATAACAATGAATTGGTATTGAGAAGCAGTTCCAGTTAAGAACCAGTAACACACTGGAATTGAAATTTCTATCATAGATCTCAGCACTAATAAATTCCCGTCATCAAGCACAAAACATGTAAACATGTAAAATACCAGTATGAACTTTCATGCTGAAAAACACTCTAAAACCTCTTTGTGTTATTTTACAGAACGGGTCATAGGTGTGCTGAAGCGGAGATTCCGCATCCTGGATGGGCCACTCCCTCGCTGCTTTGTCAAGACCCTGTGGGATGAGGTGAAGGAAAGGGATGTGGTTACCATTGATAAGATAGTACATGTCTGTGCTGCCTTGGTCAACATGTCAGGTAGCGTTGTGTTAAATAAAAGCAGAGCAGGGGATGTGTAGGTCAAAATACTCTGTCAGTCTTGCTCTCTTCTGTGTTTAAGTGACTGTAAATTGAGTTCTGGTCATGGGAGCAAATGAACTGCCACCAACTTACAGCAAATGTGACCTAAGCACCATAGATGTTGCTCATGAACTTTTGAACATTACGAACAGCACAGATGAAATTACATCAGCATGAGTCATGTAGCAACTTTCCCTTTCCAAAATCTACCTTACTGTACTGCGCTTCACCCTGAACTGACAGTGGAGGTCTCCTGTAAATGTAGATAAACTGTGTTACAAATCTTCTTGCCATAAACCTCATTTCTATTTCTATTATACATTTTCGTTCTTACATCATTTTGAATCTAATTTGATGTTTAACTCTGGACCCTGGATGTAACTCTGGACCCTGTAATGGAGTGTTTTATATATTTTGTGTTTTACCTGAAACTCCTGTTCTGATGTGGTGTCTGTGGACTCCTGATATCACAAATAAATGATTTGTTATTAATTGGAACTGTGTTTCTCTATATTACAGTGGAACATTACATATTACATGACTGTTATTACTGAGGAGTTGGATGCACCTTCCCAAACAGAAAAAAGCTAGACATGAGGCACTGTTCCTTTTCTTAAAGTTTGTGAGTGCTACCTTCCATCTTTAGATGTGATTTTTTAAAATTACAATACTGCATTCTCTGAGCAAAATGTAGGTGTACCTGATGCTCCAGCTCTGATGGGACTCCTGCCAGCTTGGGGTACACATGTCTGGTCCAGAAACAGCTGATGGTGTCAAGGGCCTGAGAGATGAAACCCTCATCTCTTTTCACTCGGAAAATCACTGTTTGCCTTGGGGTCCAGGTGATGAAATCAGCATATTCAGTTTTGCAGACATAGATCTGCATCTGCACCTGAACAAAAAGATGAGCACAGCCTCTTTTCACTATCACTACACAATTTCTAAAACATAAATCAAATTTCTTGTGAGATGTTACTTTGCTACCTACAGTCTTACCTGGGTGTAGTATTTGTGGGTTGTCCTCAGTGATGATAATGTCTCAAGATGACCTGTCTTGTCTGCTGGCCAGTTAACAGGTGAGACATCTTCAGACCACTTCCAGGGGCACTTTGCTTCAACGACGCCATTCCCACAGCAGGCACAAGAGATGTAGGCATCACAGCTTACACCAATGTACGGCTTGTCCTTACAAACTCGGAAGCCTGCCTTTTTAATCTTGAGCCTCTGGTGAGGTTTATATATCTCATTTGATACTGTAATGGAAGTGTGTAATATGCCTGTGGTTTTTAGGCCTAGGACAAGTTTGTAGGTTTCAATAGCATCCTTTTCATGAATCCTACCCCAATTGATGGGATCTGCATTCAGGTTGTCTTTTGGAGATCCTTTCTTCATTATTTCTCTCAGCAGCGCTTTGGAGGGATTCTCAAGAGAGGTGTGAAGCACCTTGTGCGCAGATGAACCTGTTACCCTCCCCACTCTTTCCTCATGCCATCTTGCACATGCTGCCTGCTCTCTGGTTTTGTCCTCGATTGCCAACACTTGGTCATCAGAGAATTCTGACAGATTTTTAAACCATGGCTTTGGTTTAAAAGGCTCTGCAAAATTTTTAAAACTGCTCAGACCAATTGCCATTTTCTCAGTGGCAGACAACATTTCAAGGAACTGCTGTTGCTGGTCATGGTTTGCCTTTGGAATGGCCCTCTCCTTTCTCCTCACTGCTTGCTTGCTTTTACTCTTCTCTGTGTAGAACTGAATGTCCTTCACTGAGGCAGCCTCAACCTTTTTAGTGCATGCCTTATTCCAGGTACAGGCAATGCTTGTTGGTGCCACACTGGTGTAGCCAAGGCGAACACATTTCTCCACCTTAAAAAGTAAAGCTGCAACATGAGAGCAACTTTCTCCTAGTCTAGAGTAAAATAGAATGGAATACAATTACTTTTCATCAAATTTAATCAAATAGGAGGAGCATTTCTTCTCTTGTTATAGAATTATGTGTGTGTAGGTGTGATGATACTATTAATGTTATGCAATTTGTTTACCCTGCCATGCAATTGCAGTGTGCACATGCAATTTCCCCACTCATCTTTACTGCAACCCAAGGGTGGTACGGGTTGTCAGTCCCCCCCCCAATGATGGCTTGACCTTTGTCTTCAGTATGACTGTCTGAGCACATGGTCTGTGGTACAGCACCTCATCCACCCAGCCATCGTCATTAAATTTCTGAGCTGCCAGGGACCTCCAATTCTTCATCAGGGTTGCTGTGTAAATCCCTAAAGTAGGGTGGATTAGTAGTGTCAGATTTGTTTTCTTCATAAATGTGTTCAGAGGACATAAAATATGCATTTAATGAACTAATCTTGCCTGTAGTTTTGTTCTTTTTTGTCATAAATTCTCATTTAAAATTGTGTGTGTGTGTGTGTGTGAGTGAGTGTGTGTGTGAGTGAGAGAGAGAGAGAAGTTTGACAATGATGTGTTGTGACAGGGGTGAGTACTCGGTACTCAGTTTATAAAAATAAACTAGATTACATTTGAGGAAGTACAAGTAATATTTCTCACCCTCATTTAACCTTAGGTGGACAAAGCCTTGGCTGCTTGTTTTGTTTCACATAGCCTACTAAAACGACAGTATCTTAATGACAGAGAAAATGATCGTTGTCATAGACCTGCATTACCTGGTGATTCAATGAGGTACGAGTAAATGTCTGCGTATGTCACCTCCGGCCACCGAGTGGGGTCGTTTACCCACTTCTCCTCCGCTAGGCTGTATGGACATACGTCCCCTAACTCTTTAATTTTTTCAATGTAACGTTGCCGATCATCGCTCGACAACGACGTGAGGTAGCTAATGTTAGCCATTGCAGAAGTTTTCCAGTAACGTTACGCGAAATCGAGAAGACTATGGCGGGATTTGTATTTACCGCCAGTCAAAGCCGGCAGTTTGTTTTCACCGGAATGGGGGCGTGGCCTCACTTGCTACTGTCATCTATGCGGACGTGTTCATATACCGCGCTGGTGGTTTAGTCGCTCTCTCCCTCCTCGACCAAAGCGTGTGCGGGCCGGCGTGTAGCTCCGCTGAGCCGGCGTTTCCTGGTCGGTATGTGCCGTGGTAGGTATATAACAGTCTCATGACGTTTTAAGGATGTTTACAAGGTGCCTGTTCACAGTATTTTGTTGCAGGTTGGCATGTTGGGCCGGGATGGCGTGTGTGTGTCCCTGTGGTTAGCCGCCGCTGCTGCCGTAGCTGCTCAGGTGTTGTTTGTGCAGGCTACAGCTAACCTCACAGGTACCACGGCCTCAAGCTCAGCGCTGTTGCCTGTGAGTTTTGTATCATCACTAATGGCTGTTTTTGTGTCTTTTAAAGCTTGCCTCGTGGGTTGCTGTTTGCTCTGCCTTGCCTCTCTTTTTGCCTCTTTTTTTGTTTTCTTTGCCTGCTACTAGAAGCATCATGGCTGCTCTGCATTAGTCATTTAGATGCTCTTTTAATGTAGTGCTTATAGTTACAGTTCAAGTGGGTTCAGTCCCGGACCTCGACTCGTTAGGGGGGGTGGGGGCGAGGTTTACTACCGCAGTTGAGGACCTGCCAGATGTATGCATGGTTGCATGTTTTCTTTGGCTTTTCTTTTGTTTGTTTTGAGTTTTCAGTTTTGTACATAGAGATTCCGTTTTGTTTCTGTTTTCTTGCAGTGGGCAGAGCTCTCCACACCACCTAGTGCCGTAGTTCCTCTTAACTGAACCACTGTGATTCTAGTGACTGAAAGGTTTTGCATTCTTTGGAAATAAACGAAAAAATTATATAGATGTTTTTAAGAGAAACATAACTTAATAAAGAAATTATTTTATTGTGAGTAATGAGAAAAAAATACATTTGTTACCTTTGCCTTACAAAGTGCCTGTATTCATTTTGTGTACTTACCTGTGCATGGGTTGTTATGGGAAACCCTCTAAGAGAAGGAAATGGTTTAAAAGAATGGATTCTTTAGGTGCAAGTCCTAAGGTGGCGTTGTTGGTGTCCAAGTATGTTCTCTAGATATGCCACTCATCCGGGGGTCACCACACTAGCTCTCCAAGATTTACAACCCCAGCTATAAGTGATACATTCAAACATGGTGCAGATTTTTTTTTTTTCAAATAGTTTTACTGAACTTTCCACAAAGAGTTTTAACAAGTATTTTCTTGTTAAAATCCATCGATGAATAATCTATGAAGACAAATGAATCTATGTTTGTCATTTGAAGTTAACCCACTTCATAAAAGGTGTCTCTATCCTACTGAAAAGTCCTTTCTCAGTGTTTGTGCACTTGAATACTGGTCCAAGGGAGGTCTTCAGAGGGAGTCCTCAAGTAGCTTGCACTGGAGGAGGCTGATGAACAAGGGAACTTGAACTGGCACTATATTCCCTGTGGACACACACACATCAGCACATGGATAAAAGGTGGAGACATGGAGAAAGTTGGAGAACTAAGCTATGCACTTGACAAGTAAATCAATCAAATGACACAGCCCTGTGTTTGTTTCCATCATAACAGTAAACAATATATTATTTTAGACCTGAATATATATTTGATTTTAGTACAGCTTAACTTGGCCATACAATATTTAGGAGGACCAACAACATTGATGTTATTGATGAAGAAGATGTTCATATAGTTACAGAAATGCAAACAGGGTATTCTGGGGTTAAACAGAAATGTCAGGGTTTGGACTGCAGAGCACCACAGCTCACATCACTGGAGTGATCTACTGGACAGGAGGTTTATGAACAAGGCAACTCCAACTGGTACTGAATCAAACGGAACTTTCTGTTGCGACTGGCGTTGATGTGACGTTCTTCTTCTTCACGTCCTTTTCAGCAGACTTGACTCCTCAAGACCTCCTTGCGAGTGAATGTCTCGCGAGTAAAAGGACAGGCATACTAGTGCACACAGGGTAATGTAGTACAGCCATAGGAATATAACTATCATGAATCACTAAGAGAGAAATGGAACAGGACAGGGTACAATGAGCTCATGAGAAGTCCCGGTACGCCAGTGGCTAAAATCTAGAAGTGCCGGTTCTCCGTACCGGTGCATACCAGCCCACCACCCATCTTGGCATACCTCAGTCTACCAAATTGCCAAATTGACTGTGTGCCGTGTTGCGCCAGGCGAAATTACCACCGGGGTTCGCCACCGTCCGCCACGCCTGCAACTATAGAGTCCTAATGTCCAACAGAGAAAGCTGCATTAATGATTCCTGGCAGTCTTGTTACCATAGTTCACTGAGGAGGGGCCTGTACTACAAAGCTTAACGAGGTAACGTCAGGGTTAACTCTGGGTTTTCCACACTACGAAGGTGGTTTACTTCTTACCGGGACACATCTCCATGGTAATTTAATGCTGAACTACTAACCTGGTCCAGAGCAGATTATGTTTCAGATTTAGATCGCCAAGTGGAAAAGCACCGCCTCCTGACCAATCTGTTCTCTTGGAAAATTACATCACCATACATCAACAACCTCACGACGCTGTGTTCAAAATCGCCCCCTATCACGGATATAGGCCCTGTCCCAATACCCGCACTTCTGCACTTGTGCCCCGTTATTATTAACTACATGTTAATGCTGAGGGATGCAAGACCGTAGAGTGTCCCACTTCCCTAGTGTGGTTCACCAAGGGTGCCGTCTTGCGCCCTTCATGCACACTTCCCACAAGTGAGCATCAGACCACACTTTGCTGAAGGCTGTTTCCCATAATTCCTTTCGTGTCGTGATGTTTCAACAGCAAAGCGTCTGTTGCCTTGGAGATCTTAAGACGTGTTTTTGATCAGAAATTGACTATATTGAATATATGTACACTGCATTTCCTCAATTATAAGCTGGTGTTCATTAAAGAACAGAAGAAAAGAAAAGAAGAAAAGATAGCCTATTTTCTGTTACTGTTTTGTAGAACAGATGTATTGTATCATAAATATGCACATCCACTGTTATCTCTTCTTAATCCATTACGTCCTGTTAGCTTTTAGGACCCACAGACTCTCTGATGACTTGTGGTTTGTCGGGAGTTTGTCTGTTGTGTTTAACCTTTATCACCTATAATAATAATAATAAACAAAACAATAATATCTATAATTAACATTATGTCACGTGGTACGTGACGTGTCAGAAGCGTCCCAATTCCACCGTTAAGTGAATTGGTCCCTTGCGCACTTACACCCCTAAGTCCACTTTCAAGAAATGCCCACTTCAAGGAAGACCTTAGGGCAGAAGTGCGAGTATTGGGACAGGGCCATTGTGCATGATATAGTGTGTTTGCCATTTTGTAGTGTTCAAATTCTTCATGGCCAATTTCATCCACTATATAGTGAACTATAAAATACCCACAATGCATAGCGAAATTGAGTGAGCAAGTGATGCTACATTGTTCTCCCGTATACCACAATGCAATGCAGTCATTCAACATTCTAAATAAATCATTAGTTGTGTCAATAGGGTTTGCCTGTATCACCTATCATGTTTGCTAAGATTTCTTTCGTTATTTACCAGTTGACATCAGCGAATCAACAAATAGTTAATTAAATTGAATGAAACTCCTAAGATGCCTTTGCCTTCGCCTCCATCTGTGCCTGAGAAGCAGGAGTTGGGTGTGCAACATCCAAACAATAACCAGTACCATTTTTCATCAAATAAAGACACAAATGTTTTTAATAGAAACTATCCTGTAGCTTACAAGCTAAGCTAATAGCCACTTAGTTCGCTCACACTAAGTAGCTTATAGCTCATGCATGCACAGTCGTGAGCTATTACAGCTCACGATGGGACACAAACAGTAACTGACCAAACCAAACCCCCACACCATTGATATTTCAACAATTTATTTATCAAGAAAAACAACCACCATGCAGAATCACATCCTTCAATGGTCCCGTCTGGTCCCGTTTGTTTACATGATGCATGGCTTGACCTCTAACGTCACAGGAGTATCCGGCGCAACTGCTGACGCAACCATGGTCAGAAAATTCCGGGGTAGTGTCCTAAATCGCCTTTAATCATTCCCTATGTAGTGCACTATATCATATACCATATAGAGGTGACACTAATGACTTCCGGCCACGTCCTTTGAGGTTTTTGACCGTGTGAAATTTTTGGTACTTTTGGATGATGCTTTGCACCGTTGCTACTGGCACCTGAAATTGTTTGGCAATTTTTTTGTACCCTTTCCCTTCCTTTTTGGCATTTATGCGTGTTCTCAAGTCCTCACTGAGCTCTTTGGTCTTTGCCATGGCAAGTCTTGTGTTGACTCGAAAATGACTGAAATGTCACAAGCAAGTTGACTTTTATAGTCTGAAAACTGGTTAAAAAACAAAATACAACAACTCAGCAACATTGAGAACAATATTAAACACTTTAGACCCAGAGACGACGGTTCATTTGAATATCCTGTAGCTATTGGTCTTTGTATCACTGGGGTATGAATAATTTTGGACAGTGTGATTTTTTGTTTTCACCCTGTTAAAGATGTTTATTTATAAACACAAATCGGTTATGGCTTCAGACTTTCTTTTGTGTCCTATTTAAGTAAAAACTGAGGTGAAATACTAATTTGTGATTGAAAAAATGAAGAAATCCCTTGTATTTGACAGGGGTATGAATAATTTTGGGCTTAAGTGTATGTGTGTCTGTTTGTCTGTGTGCATCATATGAAGAGAGATAGAGACCTATATAGATAAATAAAGGTATTTCTAGAGAATTTCATCTGACGGTCCCTGAGCACTCGCCTCAGAGGATCCTCTCATGATCCTTGCTCCAAGTTTTTCTCCTTTCTTATTTCCCACCCTTTGCCGATGTACAATATTCACACACCTAACTTTCTGCATCACATACACACCACAAAATTACGTGAGCAACAGGCCAGTTTAGAGGAATACACAAAAGTGATTCCTGTCAGAGCCATCCCATAATGACGGAGCAGTGATTTTATTGCATTTACACAGTCAGTAATCCTCTGCAGCACTTTCTGTACTTTTCTGCAGCAACTGTGTTTCTTTCTGTCTGGATTTGATCTTTCAGCTCTTCATATTACTGCAGAATTATTGTCTGACCCTCGTTAATGAAATATGCCACTCTGATACATGCCCATGTCTGTGACTGGTTAGATGCTGCAAACTCCGCCCCTTCTATGTGAAAGTGCTCATATCTAGACCTGGGTTGACTAGTTGATAACCACCGGCATGTGACTACTTAGCGTGATCGCGATTGTTAGGTTAAGCAAAGCCGGGTGACTGGAAGATACCCTGGGTATGTTGAACCTGCTTCGTAGTAGGCTGCAGGCCCCTCGTGTGTTACAGGCTGGACTTTTCTGATCCAAACTGATCCCCTTGTGTACATCGTTAAACTGATACTTCATTTTCCTTCTTGTTTTCTTCCTCCTCCTCATTTCTTCATGACACTGAGGTCCTTCACCTCTCCACACCTCTACTATAAAAATAAAATCCTTTAATGATTCAGTGCGTTGTGTGTGTGTGTGTTTGTGTGTGTGCGTGTGTGCATGTATGTGTGTGTGTGTGTAGGCAGAGGACCGATGAGTCACACACCCTTACAAACAGCAAAGACAAGGTCATTGCAAGGCTGTCTAAATAGTTACATGCCACAGGTCAGAGACCTGGACTCTGTCTGAACAGTGACTATGCGTCAGATTTGAACAACATCATGTAAGCTGCTACAAAAACATACAACAATTGTCTCCCTGAAATCACCAAACTGTTAAAACAGCAAACACACACACAAGCATATTTCCACTGTCTATTAAATCTATGCCACACTCTGTTGAGAGTAAGAGCTGATTGATGACATCACCTGAAGCTCCGCCCCATGAACTTTGGAAAACATTTATTTGCAGTGATAACTCAGAGGTTCTTTCTTCTCTTCTTGGTCACACACCGAACGTCCCACAGGTGAGTACCTGACTACAAAGATATGGAGCTCAAGTGCTGTTGCAGTTTGAGTGCAGCAATGGTTAGGATTAGTAAAGTGTATTTATTTCTAGTCTTTGCATGCTGCAAATTCTTGTGGGGGGTGAAGTTGTATCAGTCAGTTTGTTAACCTTGTGCTCTTCATGTGTGTAGTCATGGGATTAACAACAGATTGTAAAAGCTTCAATCTCATCTCAGCAATGTGTTCATTGCCTGTTAGCTTTGCCTGGCCTCTGCCTGCACTGCATCACTGATAATACCATGAGTATTATCAGTCATTACTCAGCTCAAGGTTTTCTGATGCTGCATCATATGAATCCTTTGAAATGCCCCATACTTTCACCCTGCACATGCATTTGTGCACACGTCATAGATCCACTCTGCACAGATATCTCCGCTAGTCACTATGTTATGGCTTCACTTTGGGGGACCGCCACTTTATCCATCTTTATGTACAATGTCTGCTCATGTTACACAGAGGCTAGATCTCAACCCCCCTTTTGGTTGAAGTTACACCTGTAGACACAAGATAAATGGTGCTACTGTGACAAGGATATTTACATTGGCCCTGAGAGCTCAATGCACTGCATCTTAAGAGACACATACCACAAAAATAATAAGACCCAGTTCCTCACCCGTGTGTATGAAGGTGAAACCACGTGCATTTGCAATGAGGTTCTTTCTTTTGGCTTGTCATTTGTTAAATAATTTTTGAACCGTGAAATACAGCTTTCTGTCGTCAGGATTCATATTGCCTGGTGAGAAATGTGTGGCATTAGTATAGAGGGGCACAGAGACTAGTGGTAACATGCAGTGGGTGAGTATAAAAAAAGGTTCAGGACCAAAACCTTGGGAATATCACTGTACGGCATGTCCTAAAACTGGATATATTTAAAAGAAAAGAAGATGGTGAGTGGCTGTTTTTCCTATGCCATTGGGTCTCACACTGAAATTCAGTAGACAAATTTAAATAAATTTAAAAACTTTATTTCAGTTTCCAGAGGGCAAGTCACAGAGAGGATGTCAAGACAGCAAGTAGACACAAGAAGACAATAATGATATCACTGCATTAGCCACAGTAAAAACAGAAGTACAGAATACCAAAATGAACAAATATAGAAGAAATATATTAGTAAATATTTTTGCATATGAATGTGTACAGCAGATGAGTAATACTTGTATAAATATAGCAGCAGATACATAGATCTGAAAATGCAGACAAATATATGTACAGGCAAGTTTAGTCTTATAATGAAGTGTGTGTGTGTGTGCCTGTGTGAGTGTGTGTGTGCGCGCATACTTGTGTGTCTGTATACAAGTCTGAATGTGTGATTCTTTTTGTTTGTGTGTGTGTCTGTTGGTCTGATTTTGTGTGTGTGTGGCTGTATTCATATACATGTCAGAGATCAAAGAGTCTGTTAAGGAGCTCCATCCTACACCTGTCCCTATCCATAGCTCAGTGAGATTTGTGCTTGGTGAACTTCAGCTATATGTGCGAAAACTATACCTCACATCAGATTACTCCCATCACCCTGAGGTGGCGTTGTCCTCAACAAGGACCCCATTGAAATCGCACTGTTTATAAAGGCCCGAGCGACAACTGCAAGTCGTCCGACGAGGACCCTATTGAAATTGTGCTGTTAATTATTGAATAGATTTAATCCCCAATTTGGCCCCTTTCCCAAATTCGATAACAAATGAAATTTTGCACGCTCGACCAGTCAGGTAAAAATTTGATATTTTGGCAGTGTGGCATTTTAATTTTCAAAAACCCCTCTGCATTGGGGTTAGTTTTTCATAGGGGAACAAAATTTGGTACACATTTGTAACATAGCAAGACGCACAGAAAAGCCTCTTAATGTCATGGTGGAATATCAACAGGAAGTCAGCCATTTTTATTTTATATTTTTTTCATATGTGAACGAACTCCTCCTAGGGATTTTGTCCAATCAACTTCAAATTTGGTACAGATCATCTAGAGACCATGCTGATCAAATTATTAAAAAAATAACGATCGGTCAAAGGGCATGGCTGCTAGGGTGTGACAAATTTTGGTGAATTTTTGTTTTCTCACCATTGTGTTTCAAACGGCTCTCACACTCACATATTTGATCCTAGCAGCTTCAAACTTGCTGGACATGATGATGGCTCCACCATGAACAGCCCAATATATTATCTTCCCACCTACTCATAGCACCCCCGGTGGTAACAGGAAGTGTGCGGCTTTTACTCTAACATAAATCTTACATAGTTGACTCCATCAACTTCATTTCACTTCTAATACATGCAGAACAAGTTGGTGAAGCTACATTATTAATGCTATGAAGCTATGAAGCTATGACTGATGGCGTCCATGTAGCGGCGCGGCGAATAGCGATCCCTCGCCACCAATTACATTTGGCTTTTTGATGGCTTTAGCAAACTCTTGTCCACATGAAATTTGATACACAGGTCAAGAATGGCAAGCTCTTACATCTAATAATGGGGGGGACCAAGTGCCTCAATAGCGCCACCTTGAAATTTTCAAAAACCCCTCCCCATAGAGGTTTTCTTGCAGTAGGAAGATGAAATTTGGTGCATGTGTAAGTTGTCCAGATGCACAGAAAAGTCTCTGGCACCAATGGTCTACTCCAAACAGGAAGTCGGCCATTTTGATATTAACTGTTCATTTTGGCGGCCATTTTGTGATTTCGATACCTTGTATTTTAACGAACTCCTCCTACAGATTTTGTCCAATCAACTTCAGATTTGGTGAATATCATCTCAAGACCTTTGTGATCAAAAGTTATTAAAAGCTTTTCTTTATGTCAAAGGGCATGGCCTTAGAGTGCCATGACATGAAATATCAAGTCCTTATAACTCCATCATTCATTGTCTGATTTGCTTGAAACTTTACATGTGTGATGAGGGTCCGGCCCTGAATGCGGCAAGGACCCTATTGAAATCTCTCTCTTCTCGCTCTTTATTAGGGCCCAAGAGACGACAAAGTCGTCCCGAGGGACCTATTGTAATCATAGTGTTTATTAGGGCCCGAGCGGATGACAGCGTCATCCTCGACAAGGACCCTATTGAAATCACACTGTTTATTATTATTAGGGCCCAAGCGATGACGAAGTCATCTCATCTCAAACTGTTTTGATTTATCATAGTATAAAACTCTTCTAGCTTCAGGTTCTCTGTGGCCTAGCGGTTAGTCCATTAGGTTACTGCT
This sequence comes from Caranx ignobilis, assembly GCA_021432705.1. Taxonomy (NCBI): domain Eukaryota; kingdom Metazoa; phylum Chordata; class Actinopteri; order Carangiformes; family Carangidae; genus Caranx; species Caranx ignobilis. Next base: position 726,929 of record JAFHLA010000307.1, on the reverse strand, counting down.
CATGAGATCATGGGTTCAACTCCTGCCTCAACCCTGTATGTTGCATGTTGCTTGCTCTCTGGTAATTTCTTGTGGTAATTCAGCATTGCTTCGGTAATGGCTTCCAGCATTCACATGCATATTCCTTTGGCAAATGCTTTTTCTAGTTCTTCGTCTTCTTCCTAGGAAATCCTACTTCCCATGCATTAAAAAATCACCAAACTTTGCACAAAGGTCCAGTCCCATGCCATATTTACTCAAGCCCATGTCAATATTCCTCATGGGGGGGGGGGGGGGGGGGGCATAATAAGCGTCTAAATTTTAAAACTTTGAAAATTCCTAACATACCAAATGTACATGTTACAGTTTTGCAACTTTCAGCAAAATGTAGCCCCAATACTGCAGAAACGTTTGTACATTCAAACTCAGTGCAAATTATGAAGTCCATCACTGTTTTCTTAAAAAACTGTAAAACTTATTAAACCTTTCTTGTCCCACAATTTGTGCTCAATTGACACCAAATTTGCTACAATGCATCTTCAGACCGTCCTCCACCAAGTTAACACCCAGATTTTTGATATTTGAAAAACTGAGCCTGCATTGCATGAAAACATTTGACTGTAAACAGTACTGTAAACATATACCAGCCAATTCTTGCTAAATACATTTTCAATCTTCCTGAAAACAATTGACAATATTTTAGAGTCATGGCTGATGAAGTTTGGCAAATATCAGAATTTTATCTCAAAAACTGAATTTTTGAAAACATTTTGCTCTTTTGCTCTTATGGGAACAATTGGAGTCAATATAAGAATGGCATTTTTAAACATGTTGGTGATTTGTTTTTAATGATAAATGTTTTGCTTCATAAGAGAAATTATGAAGCAAAACATTTATCATTAAAAACAAATCACCAACATTTCCATGCTGTTAAGATACAATTTGTATTATCAGATTTTTGTCTTGATAACAGAATTTTTGACATTTTGACAATTTTTGAAATCTGCCTTGACAATTGCTGTCTGGTTGGTGACTGCCTGAGTCCATTTGTTAAGCCACACACCAGCCAATTAGCTCAATGAGTTAGAGGATGGTATCATAGGTTGTGAATTTAAGCCTCAGCTAAGGCAGAATGGACATTGTAATGCTGATGTTCTTCTCCCTATTTTGTCTCTTGTTACTCAAAATTGCCTAAATTTGTCAAAAATTGCTTTGCCCCAACCACTGCTGCAAAGCAACTTTAATTTTTTGTTTAGCAGTTGTGGTCGACTAAATGCCTCAAATACATCAGGTGAGAAGTGATGAGCGCAGAGCCATGGATCTTTTAAGTTGTGTGCGTTGGCGCTCTTCTCCCCAACGTAACCTATTTATGTCATCACCCCCAGAGTGCAAAGCAATGACAATATTTTTACATGTTTCTAACGACACATTTTTATTTAAGAGAACAACTGTGGTTTATTAAGGCCTAGAATTCATCATAGTTGGGGTTCGTGTTAAACAAAAATGAGTGAACTTGCTTCAAGTCTTCTCTCTTGAATGTGAAGATTACCATTTGTTTGATTTCTAATATCCCTTCCTCTTTAGATATGTTTAATATATGGATCAAGCTGTCTCTCCTCCTGTCAGGTAAAGTGATGCTTCGTTCACTCATATTTAGGGTTTACTCACGGACATGGTTACACACACAGGTGGACAAAAGTAGTGGACCATCTGCATACTACACCCTACAGGAGCTTTTACGATATCCCATTCTAAATCCATAGGCATTGTTAGGGAGTTGCAGCTATACCCTTAGCTGAAAGTATGTAATTGTCCAAATTATCTTGGTAAGCATTAAGATTTCCTTTCACTGGAACTAAGGGGCCTAAAAAAATAGCACTATCCCTTCCACTAAACTTTGCAATTTGCATAATGTAGTTAGACAAGTAACATTCTCCTGGCATTTGCCAAACCTATACTCATCCATCAGACTGTCAGATAGAGAAGAGTGATTTGTCACTTCACAGATATTTCCACTGCTCCAGAGTCCAGTGACAATGTGCTTTACACCACACAATTCAACATTAAGTATTATTTTTGGTGGCTTCCATGCAGCTGCTCGGCTATGAAGCTCTAATCCCAGATGGGTTTGGAACTCCGCAGTTCTTGAGTCTGCAGAGCATTGGCAACTTTCATGCATTATGCACCTTATTACGCTGCAACCCTGTTCTGTGACTTTATGTTGTCTACCACTTTGTGGCCGATCCTATTACAGTACCACACTTGAATCCAGTGAGCTTTTTAAATGTTTGTAAAGGCAGGCTACATGTTGTTAAATTTACCTTAATCTGAATGAAACACCTAAATTCAGTGATTATGTTGTGTTGTCTAATACCTTTGTCCATCTAGTGTACAATATCATTTATGTATTTTGGTCATATCTGATAATATATTATCTGTATATATACATAATCTACCTGTACTTACACATACAGGAGTGAGGGCATTCATGATACAAAACACCCAGAGCACCTTGTGTCTGGAGGATTCTACAGCTACAGGTGAAGTCCTGCTTAAGAAGTGCAACTTGGACTCCATGAATCAACAGTGGGTCTTGACTACTCAGGGCAAGCTGATGTGTGTTGCAACATCCAGATGTTTGTCAGCCCAGCCAGATCCAGTCCAGACCCTGTCCTGCCACATCCCAGAGAGTGAAAGGTTGCTGTGGGACTGTGACAGGGATAGACTGATCAGCAGGAGCATGACAACGGTGCTTTCAATAGATGGCCAACATGCGAGTCCTACTGACAACAGCAAACAGTCAAAGTGGAGATCTCTAGATGAGGGGGACATCTGCCAGGAAAAACTCAGTAAGTCAGAATTAAAACAAACAAACAAACAAACAACAGCCTATTTATAATTACAGGCTATATTATGATTTATTAGACCATTTTCTGAGCCATATTGTAATATTACAATGACAAAGACACCGCTTAGCATGAATCATCATTTTCATCTGTGCTACTGGCTGTACTACTAAACTGTGTAAACTGTGTAACCCTGAAATTCTACATGCTACCTCTGCACGTGCCCTCACCCAATGCAGTGCTGTAGCGTATAGCAGCAGTAGCAAGAGACAACACCATAGGACAATAACAAGCTTAATTGGGAAGAGATCTTACAGTGATAGCCATGTACAAACATCAGATGACCTTGCCTTCTTGTGGTTGAATTGCTGTTTTTTTGTTTGTTTATTTGTTTTTTTAAGGTAATGTTTTCTCAAGTTTAAATGTTTTAATGCTGATCCTGCTTTGTTTTGTTGTTATGTAACTGAGAAACTTATTAGCTGAATAGTTCCTAAATAGTTCCAGTCCAGTTCAGAGCTATGTAGATCAAAACTTTGTGAGTAGTCCACCTTTACTGGTGAGAATCAGGAGTCCGCGCATTATGTTCGATTTTGAAATTTTACTGGATGTGTTTGACTTACTGTTTGGAGCGTTCTGATCCATAGGGATGATGCGCACTGAGAGCGGACTCCACTTAAACTCGACCCATGTGGAAAAAAGCCAAGATTTACTAGAATAGGAGTGATTTGCTCCAGAGTACGTGTCGTGTATGGAGTAGACTATGTGGACATTGTTCTGTGTTTTTCTCTCTAACGTAGGCAAAAACTAGCAACTCATGAAGTTTCAGACTTTTAAACAAACAATTTTATATATATATATATATATATATATATATATATATACATTTTTATTTTAAATGCGACATCTTTCTACCTTTCAACTTGAAAAATGTTGTAAACTACATCTACATCTACCGATATTGTGTATTGTTGAGCTAATGTTTCTAAAATATGAAGCTGAAGCAGTTTGTCACACACAGCCTGTACTCACAGCTTAGTCTTAAAACCTGCCATCCAGCCTGTCAGCATGACTGTCCGTTTTGTCTGAGCTGTCTCTAACTCTTCTAATTCTGCCTCAAACCTGTCTTCCTGCCTGTCTGTAAACTACCTCCATGTTGGTTTGTAGGACTCAGAAGGGCATATGATGATCCAGATGAGATTCAGGATGTTGAGGGCCATGCTGGTGAGAATGCAGTCATTTCAGATGATCAAAGAAAGTATCTGCGCTGGTACTACCGCAAAGAAGATCGTAAGTGCTGCAGATATTAATTCCCTCAAACTGTGCTGAAAGTTACAGCTAACATCTGATGCTAGATACGTGTCAAACCCTGTTCACTAAGTGGTTCAGATGTCTGAGGCTGAGCCCAGTGGCATCCTCAGAGAGAGGTGTCTTCGTGGTTCCTGAAGAACTGAATCACTTCTTTATCATTTACTTGCTCAGCTGTAGCAGCAAAAGTACACCACTGTGAGTCCCCCAGCTGACAGAAAACTAGTTACAGTTTAACTTTTACTTGAATGAGAAAATGACAGAATATAAGTACAGGAAATTGAAATGGATTAAAATTAAACTGTATTCTAGGATTCTCAGCTAAAATTCATTTTTCCTTCGCTAATTTGTGTTTTATGAACTATAGGTAAATTAAGTGGTTACTGATTACTAATAATATTGATCAAATAGATAGATAGACAGACAGATTGTTAGATTCTGTAACTCCCATTCAGTCAATCATGACACAAGGTCACAGGCATTTATTTCTCATGCAGTACGCTAAGGAAAATGTCATAAAAACTGAATGAAAAAACAACATAAAATTAGATTTATGTAACACAGAGAGGGTTACAATGCACAATATAAATAATAATAATTATTATAAATAAATAAATATACGCCATTGGCTTTCTTAACAAAACAGAGTTTGATACAGGTGAACATTGGTTCCACTATATAAACAATAAACAGTTCCTTTTTAAACATTTGTGTGCTTTTAATTACATCCATATGAATTAACAAAAATATATTCCCTCATTTAAAATGTAAATTTGTCTTCTTCTTTTTTTTTTTTTAAACTCAAAATGATTATTTATTAATTTAAATGAACTTAAACAGCATAACTTAATGTGATGGCAGATACAGACTCTCACAGTTCATATTTAAAACACACACATTTATTCTCTAAAGTCTACATTTCACATTTTATACAATCAATAAGGTGTCAGTAGAGTTACATGATCAGCACTCAGTCAATCTCGGGAGTGCTGATCATTTTTCCCCATCTTACTGATTATTCAAAGAGCTCACCATCCAAGACACATGTATCCAAGATCAACACTACCCACCAGGCTGTCTTTTCTGCAACAGATAGACCATGATCCCGGATGCATATATAACCTGGATGTGTGTGTCTGTGTTCATTAAGCAATATTCTTTTATTCTTCATATTGCAGCAACCATTTGGAATTTTGTGCTTCTGGGACTGTCCTTTGTCTGCCTGCTAGTTGGTTTTCTTCTACTGGGAATGGGAGCCATGGCCAACAAGTACAACCTCAATTTATTCAGTGACACTTAATCTCACAGTTTATTTAATTGTATATTGTTTAGTGAAGGCTGCTGACTGACCATTCCCTGTCTGTTCCCCACAGGAGCAGAAAGAAGATAGCTCAGTACAAGGCAGCAGCATCTCTGGTCAAGAAGAATGGAAATGAAGAATTACCTTTAAGAGATAACTGTAACAGTAACAGAGAGGTGAATGAACTCAGACCGGGAGACATAGTAGTCACATGGAAAGATGTCAAGACCTCTTGCCTGTATTCAGATCCTGCACCATTGGTGGAGCAACAGGAGGAGCAATTGAAGGAGGAGATACAGAAAGAGATGTTGTCAGCTGCTGAACTGTCATCTAGCTATGAGGTCATGGCAATAGAGTGAGGGGTTCAGATGAATAATCTAACCAAGTGAATGGTCACCTTCATAGCCAGCTTCTGAAGATGAAACCAAATGTTCAGGCAGAATGTCCAATATGATATATGATTTATTTGATTATGATATGATTGTTTGATTAAGCATGAATGCTTTGACCAGACTTTGTTCAGTATTTTGGGAAATACATTGATTTGATTACTTTGTTAGAGTTTGTTTAGATTACTGATAGCAGCAGCTCTTCACAGCTGTGGTAGTATATTACCATCATGTCTGAGACTTTTCTGATTCTGGGTTACAGCCTATGGCAACAGATGATGCACAGAGTTAATGAGCACATGTGTGAATATGGCATATGGCCCCTGAAGCTACAGAAGTGCTGTTGAACAGTGGCAGGTTAGCGCTTTCCTTCTGTTTCTTAATGCTAAGCTGTACTAACCACATACAGACTCTACCATGAGGGAAGTTAATATTTTTTTCCCATAAACTGGACTAGATAAGAACATAGACACTGTGACATTTATCCATGTGTGCCACTGTATGTGTGTATTTTTACATCATTAACCAATAAAATAATTTCTGGGAACTGTGGTGATTTTCTTCAAGCCAGACATTACCTGGTTTAATGACAGGAACTGATCAGAGACAATGGGATTAGTGAGCAGGAGGGTGCAAAATGTCAGAACATCTGGGACCTTTACCAGCTTCTGAACATGTTTCGAGAAAAGCTCCCCTTGCTGCCTCTATCTACCTGCAGCTTTCAATCATCAATAAATTAGATATATAATGTTTATACCCTGGTGTAAATATCATGGCAGAAATAAGCACAGGCAATTACTCTTTACATTTCCCTCTTGAAAGCTGGGCCACCTTTGCATAGCTCCAACAGGATTCTAATAAGAAATACTAAACTGCTCAGTCAGTCAAACAGCGTGGTCGACTTTCCTACTGATTTCCTCTCATTCAAAACCAGCCATTGTAAGTTCTCAGTGTATTTTCTCAGGTAAGTAATTGTTATTTATCATGTTAAAACATGAAGGAATGAAATGTGTTACTCAGGTCCAGCAGTGTAAAGGATAATAACATAAAAATAGACCCTATAAACCAAGAAGCAGAGGTCAGGCTTAACTTCAATGGGAGTGAACTGCTCCGGCGTGAGCAACAGAGTCCACATGTTCCAGGGGTCACTGGGGGAAAAATAATCCCGCACCCTAAGGGCTTTTTGATGCCAGCCTCCAGTTCCTTCCTTGCTGCTCTCAGTGCTACTACATCTCCAGAACTGAAGGCTGCATCCTGTGCATTCAACAGAGACAGACATTGTCTTGGTGGTGGTTATGTCACCAATACATTTGCTGATCTATCCACCAGTAGCTGCTATCTATAAAATAACACCATAAACATAAAATTTTCCCGAAACAGTACTTTCACCTATAGGTCCCTTACGTAATTATCTGAACCTAAAATATAATATGGAATACCTACTTTAGCTCAGACATTCACAATATTTTTTCATATACTTACAGTAAATATCTAGGCTATATATTTACTGTTATACCTTATTTTAGGCAGGTGACAGGCACTGCACACATCGCATCATTCAAATGATTACATATTTTCAGGCAAATTTTTGCAAATTATTAGGCAGTATTACAGAATCTTGAGTATGCTTATTTAATTACGTGAACATTGTTTCCAATAAAGCCATGAGGAGCAATTGTTTTGACATGTTACCCAGTATTCTAAAGGGATTCTTAATGTCAATAGCTTTGCTGCATGGCCTCCAAGGGTTGTCAGTTATAACATATATATGATATGACATTCTTGACAAATCTGCAAGCATTGTGTATGCATGAAAAATGGCATACACAATGTTTTGTGCATACCAGTGTGCCCAAATTCAAATATGTACCAAGAAAGGCACAGATATAATATATTGAGGTGGATCTGAATATTTTTTGTATCTGAATTTTCTCATCAGTATACAGGAAAGTTCATTTTTATGTTATGCACCTCCATGATGCAGCAACTGCTCCATCCAATGAAATGGTGAAACCTTGTGTCCTTGGATTGAACATCTAGAGACAAATTATAATAAGTTACTCATTACTGAATCTCTTAGCTGTTTGCAGAAGCTAGTCAGTAGTTTGTTTTAAGTTTGTCTTGGTATCTTTGCACAGTACATCTTCATCCAGCAGTTTATCTCATTATTTATTGTGTCAGAATGGTCGATGAGGCATTCATTCAAAGGTAATACCAGAGAAAGTCTGTGTCTGGCAGGAGGTTTTTCTTTTTTTTTTTTTAACCCCCATTAACTACATTGGAATTAAAGAGGGACTATGCAGGATTTTACCATAGCTATGCTGCATTTTTACATTTTAACAGCTACAGTAATTGTGATGGTTAAATACATGACTTGTATGGTGTTACGAGGGAGAATGAATGTTCTCTGCCTTTCTTGGCTGAAAACCAACCTTGCAACATCAGTGCAGTACTTGTCCACCAACCCGGTGTCCCAGCTCTCATCTAGCGCAACTGCAGGGCTCACTGGCCTGCACAGACTGGGACACTCTATCAGGTGGCACACTGAATGAGAAAGTTGAGGTCATCATGGACTACAAAAAAATCTGTATCTCTACATCAATCCCAGTTAAACACATCAAGAAATATCCAATCTCCAAACCCTGGATAACACCACACATTGTACACAGTCTGAGGGAAAAACAGAAAGCTTTTCAACAGAAAGACTGGATCTCCCTAAAAATCAAAGCAAGGGAAATCAAAACTGAAATCTTCAAAGCTAACCTCAGGTATAACGAGAAACTGGAACAGCAATTCAGCACAATGAACACTAAATGAGCATTTCAGAAAGTGAGTGCACTCACCAATCTGGACTCAAAATCCTCCATACCTGAAATAACCAACCTTATCTCCTTTGCTGAAAATTTGAACACCTTTTACACCTGGTTCGACACCAAGGACTACCCCTCCCTGACCCAACACATCCTGCCCCCTTCTCTGTGGAGTACGTATGCCAGCAGATGAGCCAGTGTAAGATGGGGAATGCTCAAGGGCCAGATGGCATCCAGACACGGGTGCTGAAGGAGTGTGCCATGGAGCTCTCCTCCCATCATGCATTCCCTCTTCTGGGTATCCTACAGGACTGCCACAGTGCCAACCCTCTGGAAAACATCCACTATCATTGTACCCAAGAAACCCTGCCCATCAGAACCAAACCACTACCGTCCAGTTGCACTCACATCAATTGTTATAAAACTCCTGGAAAACCGTTATCCATGAAAAAGTCAGACCTCACAATCGCTCGGCGCTATGCCACCTGTTGACAGCTGTGCACGGTTTTGTGATGCAAATATTACTCTTTTGAATGCATATTACTCTTTTGAATGCATATTGTTTTGAGAAGCAAAACGCTTTATTTTTGTGACCCCAGCAACTAGCCGGAACTACTTTCTTCAAAACCTGGCCAGAACTCTGCTCACAGGACACAGTAAGGGAAAAGTCACTGCTGATGCACACCACTGCTAATGGGAATGTCATAAAACTTCATGTCAAAAAATCCAAACTATCCCTTTAACATCATGCTTTCATCTGTCAAGCCACACCTTGACCCTAACCAGTTTGCCTACAAAGCCAAGAGAGGGACTGAAGATGCAGTGGCATGCCCCTCCACTCCCTCCTTCAGCACCTTGAATTCTCAGGTAATTTCGCAAGACTCCTCCTCATAGACTTCAGCTCAGCCTTCCAACACCATTCAGCACCACCAGATGATCAGGAAACTCCATCACCTCAACGTCCCGCCACTCCTCATCTACTGGGTACACAGTTTCCTCAGCAACAGACCACAATCTACCATAGTAGGCAGCACCATCTCTTCACCCTCCTTCACCAACACAGGTACCCCTCAATCACTATATTCCTCAAGTACTTAGATGACACTGCAATACTTGCTCTGCTCAGTGACAATAACTGACTTATGGCACACAATTCCATCTCTCATCTCACACAGTGGTGCATGGACAATCATCTACAATTAAACATCTCTAAGATAAAAGAACTAGTTTTCAACTCCCCCAACAAGTCACCCTCCAATTCCACACACAACCCTGTCTGCATCAATGGTGAAGCAGTTGAGATGGTGGAGAGTCACAAATATCTTGGTATCACCCTGGACAATAAACTGACTCACAAAGATAACACACAAAGCTGCCAAGATCATCGGCCTCCCCACTCCCAATCTCTCAGACCTTAACAGCACAGCCACTGCACATAGAGCTTTTAATATGTGTGGCTAATATATGTGAGGCCGGCACTTATGAATGTACGGAATGTGAAGAAAATTTTTCTGTAAAGGAATAAATAAACTAATCTAATCCAATCTAATCTAATCTAACAACTCTGGGTAGCCATACAGAGACAACAACCAAACACCTTTGCTATGCTGTTTTTCAATTTGCTCTGTAAGGTGTGTGTTACAGTGATGGGACTATTTAGCGTAAAACTCTGTTTGAGCACACTGCTCTTCAAGCTGTTGACTGTCTTGTCCCTGCTGTCCTGTGTTATTAAGCACAATACAGAGGGCACATGCCCTCTGCTGGCCAGTCACTTCACTATTACTAACAACCATGTAATGCTTGTATGACAGGATGCACCATGGACCATGGCATCATTTTGAAATCATTTCTCTGGCGCTATCTTTCGGTATGTGTGCTCTTGGGTGAATGAGAGGTCTTCAAGGAGACAATGCTATTGTGAGTACCCTCCCTCTGTCTGTCTATCTACAGTAACCTTAGTAATTAGGTTACACGGAGCCCTATCCTCTCCTCCTCCTCCCATTTCTTCTCCTCTCCTCTCCTCTTGCAAATTTTGAACTGTCATTATCTGTTGCACCTTGTAGTTTGGCCTTGGTGTCTCTCACTCTCTTCTCTTTCCACAGATCTCTCCAGAGCTCCATCCTCTCCCTTCTCTTTTTCCCCTGTTAAAAGGTTTTTTTTGGGAGCTCTTCCTCAGTCGACGTGAGGGTCTGTAAAAATGGGCTATACAAATAAAATTGCCTTGCCTTGTCTTAAGGTGAATACAATGGCAGTGGCCAAAAACAGCCCAAAATGGGTGTCCTTCCAACCAGGTGAGAGAAATCTGCTTATGCTAAGGCATCACCAGAGCTGTGTGTCAAGTATGTTTTGCTTTCAAAATCATGAGCACTGTTTCTCTTCTTTTGAATCTGCACTCAAACATTTGTTTCAACTCATCAGTCTTTGCATAGTAGAAAATAAAGTAAATGAACAGTGCTCATCATAAGTTTTCAGGGCCTAAGATGGCCTAATAAGCCTGGCCTAGTCCCCCGTCTCACTAACAGATCTCAGTATATAGGCCGCTGCCATCTCCTGCCTCCTCCAAGCCTCTTCTAGAAATTAAACAGTCAGATGGTCAGACAGCTATCAAACTTGAACAATCTTCAACAGACTCATTGCTCACCTCTGCTCACCATCAGCACTCAACAAAACAGGTCAGGAAAACACTTACACATTTCATCAATGTATCATTTTTATTGTTCTTATATAGAAATACTTAAAAAAAAAAACATGATGTAGCACCATTTTTTTAAACTTATTTTTTCTCATGTATAACTTTAAATGTCAAAAAATAAAAAATCTTGATAACATTTCAATTCTTATCGCAGCAAATATAATATTAGTAATTTGACCATAAGGTTGAAGGCCCTTCATAAAATAAAATAGACTTTGTTCTTAAACTTTGATCAATAAAGTACATTTATTCTCAAGTAACTTACATATACTTAAACAAGTGGTAAACAAATGTAGTAAAATAGAAATACTAAAACTATAGTGGTGCAACAGAAGCCTGTAATTCCCACTGGAATCTAATTCATACAAATTTTAGAAAGCATTAAGGGTTTCTTTGTGTTCAACTTACTAAGTTTTGTACATTTCCATGTTTCATAATAATATAGAATAAAATATATTTTATCTTAATGAATAGAAAATATGCTGGGTGAAGCAGATAAGACATTTTTTGTTAAAACTATAAAAAAAAGAAGAAAGAAAAGAGAAGAAGAAGAAAAAAAAACTCTTCCCCAACAGAACTGTCAAATACAATAGAATTTTTGACATTTCTTCTCATGGTAATGTGATATTAAAGTATACAATGATCAGTGCCATACTAAGGTCATACTACAAAATAAACACAATTTCAACCCAGCTACAAAACGTTCACTTAACTTAAGTCAAAATATCTGTAAACAGTTTTGCAATAAGAAATATAATCTTTCAAGTCAAAAGAGAATAAAATACTTAAATCTGTATTAATGTCCTTTAAACCTTCATCTTGTGGAAATTTATTCTACACACACACACACACACACACACATGCTTGTGTATATATGCGCGTGTGTATGTGTGTGTGTGTGCAGAATATGTTGTTGCTCCCTCACATAGTTTCTGACCTAAAGCTGCAGAATGTCAATAGACCTGTTTGGCTGGAAGCCCTCCTTGTTTCCCAGCATGGCCCCCTCTCTTCCTGCATTTAATTGGCAAAACTGTGAGGCTCAGCACGTATGATCCACAAACCTCCATCCTGACCCCACTGTGTCTCTTCAGTCCATAAATATAGAATACAATTTACTAGAACTATTGATTACTTAACTATTTAAAACATGCACTTAGATGTTGAAAATATTTACCCCTAGCAGTTTAACAGTATATTACCTACTGCACACCTGTCAGCTGTGATTGAACCCAAACAGGGTTTCAAATAGTCAAAGAGATATACTTATTATGAAAATATACGTATGGCCTGAGTGACGACTGTGTGGCAGACAGGGCATTTGGGCTCACTCCTCTCACAGATTCGATTGGCACACGCCATACAGAAGAGGTTGTGCCCACAAGGGACCAGGGCTGCAATGACCTCACTCTCGAAGCATACCGAACAGTCACGGCTGCCTTTCCGGCTGCTGCCAGATGAGGTGGAGGACGAGGAGGAGGAGGCAGATGAGTCGCATGGAATTCTAGGTAGATGAGAGCCTGGCAGGGAGGTGATTATACTGGAGTAACCAGAGAAACTAAGCGAGCCTCCACCTGGGTCACTTCGCACCCTCCGCTCTAAATGGTGCTCAATGGGGCCTTCACTGTTGCTATGTAGTGGAGGTGACAATCTTGGCTGTGGGATACATCCATTAACCCTTTGTTGACTCATCACAATACCATTGGCATTAGTGGAGGTGTTGGTTTGGAACATGGCTGAGTTGGAGGTGGGGGAGCTGCCTCTAATGAAGGAAGGGGTCATGTGACTATCATACCACAAGAGGCCTGGTGGGGCTTGTGAATGGTCAAATCCTGGTGAGGAGTCAAAACTCAAATCAGTGCAATCAGGTGAGATCATGTCACTTTCATGAGCAAAATCGTTGCCATCAACATTGATGTTGTTGTTATTGTTGTTGCCGTTGTTGGTGGTGTAGCTAAGTGCGGGGCTGGGGGGGCTGTAGTCAGCTATGCATGAGCTGCTGTTAAAAAACGAGTCTGTGGAGGCACTACCCAAGGAGGACGATGAGTCATTGCGGTAGTTGGAGAATGGTTTATGCACTGAGGTGGGGGTCATTGGCCCGCTAGGCTTGGACCACAGGGTGGCATGGCCTTGCAGATCCAAACCCACATCAGTCCCATTGGCATGGAAGTCATTTTCATCCTGAAGCTCGATAAGGCCTCCTGTCCTCATGGCAATGTGTGCTTCAATCTCTTCACGTGCTCGGTCCACATTCTCTGGCATCCCTGTCACCTCAAACACCGGCTCCTTGTCTCGACTGGGTGTCACAATGTAGGTGTGGGTCTGCTGTTGGATGCGTTTGATGGTGGCACCCTTGGGGCCTACAACCAAACCAACTACACGGTAAGGCACCCGCACCTGGATTGTAGTCTGTCCAGGCAGATTAGGTGGTCCAGGGACTGGGGTGCCATTCCCGTTCAGGGTGGTATTTTTATTTCTCGTGGCTCGGATCATGGAGAAGTGCTCAGCAGCAGAGATGATCTCCCTCCTGGCCATAGCAACATCCTCCCTCCTTCCTGTTACCACAAAAACAGGCTCCTCGCCTCGAACTGGGGTCTTTATGTAGGTGTTGGTCTTTGCTCGCAGAGCTTTGATTTTGCAACCTGAGGTATAGAAACAAATGGTAAAAATGAGGTCAGGTGGCATATAACAACAGCATAAAAATGTGTCTTGTGATAAATCATTGCTAATGGAATTTAATGAAACCATCAAGAAAAGTATAACTGATGATAACTGATGACTCACTTCTGGATCCATGTGCTACAATATGATCAACATCTACAACCACAGCTGTTAAAGCCTTCTTCTTTTATTACAGTAATGCCACTATGGAAAGGGGAAGACACTATAATTATTTTATAGCCTGATACTAGGGATGTGTACCAAAACCCAGGGCTACATTTTTTAAGAGTGAAGTATTAATAAGACAAGATATGTTTAAGTCTGTTTGCACATTTTATCTCACCCTTATCAAACTCATCTGATAAACACATTTGCCGAAGAATGATGCATTTTTGCTGTTCACAATCCTATTAGGAGACCCCCTCCTCACCCTGTGTGTGAGGGGTGGGGCAGCTCCGTGTCACACACTCAGCCACTGTGCAGCACACATGCAGACACACAGACCCAGCTGGTAGTGTCCATGGCAAATAGGACTAAATAATTTCAAGTGTTTTCATGTCTTTTACAAGTAAGAGCGGAAATGAGGGAGCATCAAGTGAAAGTAGGCTGGGGCTGACTTCAACTTCTGGGTCTCAGAACATCACAGTTTCTCAATGTCAATATTAAATTCAATAATAAATTCTTGCATCCAAATGGATACAATCTGTGATTCTGACTCCTAGTTTAAAATACAGTTGCTAAAGGTTAAATACATAATGATGATTTGTGACAAGCTGCCCCATCACAAGATAAGTTGTCATGCTCTATTCTGTCAAGAAACTCCCCAGCCACATTAACTCTGTGTTAATACTGGTGGGTTTGAACCACTGAACATTTAACCATATTGCATTTAAAATGAAAATATAACAAATAGCGGCTTTCCATATTAATTTCTGGTTTATTTATCAGTAGAAGTAAGTAGAAAACAAGAACAATCCATCACTCTTGCCACACATAGAGAGCTAAATAGCTTTGAACAGTGATGCAGCAGCATGTATCTATTCGATTTTTGATATGATCAGTGTGACAACAAGATGCCCCTGCCTCCCCTACCGGATCAATGAGCAGTGTCAATAGAAGTAGAAGTACTGTTAAAATCTTAGGGATACTCTGGCACTGCATGTCAGTGCCACATTGGTGCATAATGTTGTACTCCAACACTATCAAGTACAAACACACATCTTTATGGTCAAACTGGGACAGACTCAGGAAACAGTTTTAGAGAAATGACATAAGCAGAGCAAAGCCAGCTGAGGGACCTTGTAATGTGAGGAGGGATGCAGAGGACAGTAAACACACCAAACACTCAATCTACAATCAATTCTACTTTGATGTGAAATTTTTGCTTACAATATGTTTGGAGTCATTTTTGTGTGAATTGAACTTAGATTTGGTCTTTTTTTAAGAGGCTCTCTGCAAGGTTGTATGGTAACACTTCTAGTTCATAAATATCCACCAATCCTTTCTTCTTTTTCTGTTTTTTTAATGGTGGGTTGGTGTTGCTGTATTTTTGCGACTCCTTTGTTTGTCTACGGAGCAGCAGTGGTTAAACTAGGATTGAGGGGAAGAAAAAAAGATTCCGCATATGTAACCAAGTACCAGTTCTGCCCTACTGCTCGAAGACTAGCTAGAGTTTGTGCAGTTATGGGCGTCCTCTGATAGTGACAAGGTAAGATCATGACCTTTGTCTTGATCCTGTACTACCTATGGTCATAATCATAAAGCCGGGGATTCATTAGCAAGCAGCTTAATAACAAAGATGCATCTGTGAGAGCCACGTTGAACTGAGCTAATTCAGTGACCTACAAGACGATGATTAATACCTCAAATAATGACTACCTGACCTGTCAGCCCCCACAGCTGCACATCGTCCAGACGTCTCTTCATTTCAATTACACGGGATGCTCCATTTGCCCTGAAATGAACCTGCCTCTTTCTAAACTCCATGCAAATATTTCATAACTTGATGATCCTTTACATGCCCCTCAAAAGTATACAGAGCAATACCTATTAATTATCATCTTCTCAGAGTTGGTGACTCTCTGCTATTTTGAAATCACATGGAATTATAATTTCATTTTAATAACAACTTCAGTTTTTCAGTTTTTTAAACCTATGACCAACTGGGTATCTAACAGATGCTGAATTCATTTAGACCAAATGTCAGTTGTTTCATCGCTCGTGCAGAAAAGCAACATATATCATTTTAGTGTATTGGCATTTTGTTCCTCCCACGCAGTAGCTCGTGCATGACTGTCTGCACAGATCAGCTGCACAGTAACTACACAAGAAAACTATCTGAAAACACTGAAACACGCACCTTGTCTCCCCACGATCTCAGCAACATGCTCGGAGCTGGGAACCGGGACGCATTCAGTCATGTTCACGCCCTTTTTCCTTTGCTCTTGGTTATTGTCGTACAGGGAACTCTCGTCGCTGTCCAAGCCGAGCAGGGAGAGGTGATCCAGTGCGATATGGAGGGCTTTCTGGTCATCCAGTGCCTCTCCCCGGACACCGCTGTCGACGAAGAGGGAGCTGGGCATCTTTGAGATTTCGCAACGTTGCGGAATCAAATGCAGGTCAGGACGAAGGAGGGTAAATAAGGAGTGACCGGGGGAGAAAGAAAGGCGAGGGGAGGGGGAGGAGGAGGGGGGGGGGGGGGCACCGGACCGGGTTTTCAAAGGTAATTGGGTCAGTGCAAATAAATCGGTGCGAGTGATGGAGGAAGAAAAACGGTGCAAGGAGCGACCAAATAGCATCCACCCCTCTGTTTTCCTGATGTCCCAGCCGAGCAGGGCGAAGAGACGCGTGTTTACTCTAGAGCCGGCGGTGCTGGTAGTAATTATTTTCTTTCCTGACAAAGGGCCCCTCCCCGGTTAGTTTCCCCTCAGATCTTCTGTTGCTTCTGTCTGAGTCCTTGCAGAGCCAGACACAGAGATGTGCGAAAGACGTCACCGCCTGGGCAGGGACGATGCGGCGCTGTTAGATGGCTTGCATATCCATGAGCTGATTGGCTGGAGGGGCAACAAATGGGTGGTAATGTGTCGAAAGGAACGCCCCTTCTTTGTCCTCAGTTTCTCTTCGTTTCGCTGTCTGCTCTTCACTCAGACGGTTCTTTAAGATATTTGATTCGGTATAACATACATGTAGTGCCATATAAAGTGCCACGCTAGAGTTAGCAACAGAGGAAACTGTATCCAGCAAATAAGTTTTAAAAACACACAGTCACTGAAGTGTCTGACATAGCTAAAGGCTCTGACACTTACATGTAGCCTACTTACATACTAGAGTACCTCCAACCAAAAGAGGCACAGCCATTTTACCAGTTTACCAGTTTGCGCAGCACCGTGTGTCCCCTGTGACCGTGTGTGTGCACTGCAAGTGAGCTTTGTATCTTATTGTTGTAGAGGATGTCATAGTTTTCACCAACCAGTTCCGATTGCTCTCTAATGACCAGTAGCCCATTAGACTTTGTCTAGACTTTCCACCTTTCTGTTCTGGTACCAACAGAGGGGGCTTTGAAATTTCAGGCTACAAAACTGCCTATAACTTTTCACTACTCATTTGTATTGACAAACAATAAGTAAGTTAACAGAGAACACAACAAAAAGTATATTAACTCATGTGATGAGAAAACTTAAACTGTATGTGGATAACAGAAATAAAGGCATAACAAATAAAGCCTAAAAAGACTAGAGAGAGAAAGAGGATTTCAAGCCAGTTGAGACCAGAAGCATTTTTCTTTGTTCGCTCTCTTGTGGAACACAGATGCTAATGAGGAACTACTCAGGAACTGGAGGAGGTGATGGGGTGCGACCTTCTTGTTAATGTTTAACACCTCAGCTCCCCCTGAAACAACCTTCCCATTCTTAGCAATCCTAAATCTATTGAGCTTCATGAGTTTCCCATACATTCTTCAATCCTAACAAACACTGCACTACTTTGATGGCATTTTAACACAGAGAGAAATTTTGTTGCCAGAAGTGATTTCATACAGAGTGTTTTCACTGTCTGTTCTATTTGTAAAAGCTTTAGTTTGATTTGATTATTATTGAGACCTCTTCATATTTTTTTTTTTTTTTTTGGGGGGGGGGGGGGGGGGGCATACTAGCCTACTTGCTGTGTCCATGCCATGATAACAGACAATGAAATGCATTTGACTAATTTCACAACATATTGATCTTTGTAGTATATTTTAAAGGGAAACATTTTTTATTTCCAGAAGGGTCTCAACAGTCCATCTCAGCACCACATTTTCATTCCATTGTGTGATGAGTAATATTACTGATTAAATAAGTGTATAATACAAATTATATGCTTTAGAGCAGTGATGCTATTTTCATGTTGTGTCCACACCCAATGACCTGACTCCTTATAAAGACATAAAACAAAAGCTTCCTGCAGCCATGTTTATCTACATTTTTGTCTCTCTCTACTTCACAACTGAGCTGTAGGATTTTCCTTATGGGAGCTTTGAGGGCCTGGTAAAATAAAGTGTCCTAAAGTGAATTAGGACCTATTATTTTCATGACATTGCATTTT
This sequence comes from Caranx ignobilis, assembly GCA_021432705.1. Taxonomy (NCBI): domain Eukaryota; kingdom Metazoa; phylum Chordata; class Actinopteri; order Carangiformes; family Carangidae; genus Caranx; species Caranx ignobilis. The sequence continues at coordinate 708,369 of JAFHLA010000307.1, read as the reverse complement.
ATGAATCCCAGATGGACACTGATGGCAGCATCACCACTTGTAGTTGTTTGGTCTTAGGCGTTAGCCAGCTGCTTAGAGGTGATTACCTGTATGCCTTTTTAATGAGAGGAAAAAAAGCTTAGCCTACTCTAACCCAGAGATCAACAGAGACAGACAAGGCTTAGAGATCCCTTCACCAGTCAGTCTGCTGTAGCTGCAGGGCTGTAGACACAGACACTGGGTCACAGTACACATCAGGTCACAGGATACAGAGCAGCCTGTCTGCCCCATCACTCACACACTGTGACCTCATATACACACATGCAGGCACACTTCATAGGTTTCCATCTACATCTACAGGTTATGCAGATTACAGTGTCAGTACTTTGATATTTGTGGCATGATTAACTACCGCTAAGTGATTCTCCTTCAACACTGGGTCAAATAACTGACCTTTCTGGTTCAATTTAGCTCATTATTTGGGTTGAGGTTTCCTCTCATTAACTAGACTGATAGATGGTGTTGTGATGGTGGTGAATGTTGCTGATGACCTCATTAACACATTCAGACTCTGTAGATTCCTTTCTGCAACTGCAGGTTATGCAGGTTAGTCATAGTGAACAATCAAATACCCCTTTGGTTCCTCATTGGTTCCAGTGCTAGTTCGGAGCCAGTGCCTGACTTAGCACCGGTTCTTTGCATTTCCACCACCTAAGCACCGGCACCTGGCTCTCGAAACTGATTCCAAGCAAGCACCACCTCCTTGATGGTCTAGAGCTAAGAACTGGTTCCTCCAGGACTGGAGGCGGGATTTCCTGACCAACAGGAGCAGCATGATGATATTATTAGGGCCCGAGTGGTACGACGAAGTCGTCCCGAGGGACCTATTGTAATCGTAAGGTTTAATATTATTCTTTTTCTTCTCACGAAAGGATCGCATTTTTGGGGGCCTGAACATGCTCAAAAACTCATGAAATTTGGCACACACTCAGGGACTGGTGAAAAATTTTGTATTTTAAAGTTGTTGGACATGGGCGGGGCAAATTGGCTCAATGGCGCCCCCTCGAAACCTTTGAGGATGCAGCCCCGCTTAGCAGTTTCACCCAGACATATGAAACTTGGTAGACTTATAGAACATGCCAATACAAACAAAAAATCCTCTTATTGTCATGGTGAAATGTCAACAGGAAATCTGCCATTTTGATTTGTAGTTTTTCATATTTGAACGAACTCCTCCTAGCGATTTTGTTCAATCCACTTCAAAATTGGTACAGATCATCTACAGTCCATGTTGATCAAAAGTTATCAAAAGAATGTTGGTAGGTCAAAGGCCGTGGCCGGTAGACCATGAGAAAGGTTGGCGACTTTTTTTTTCTCGCTCTTTCATTTCGAACGGCTCTCACAACCACATACTTGATCCTAGCAGCTTCAAACTTGCTGGACATGATGAGGGCTTCGCCCTGAACGTCCTGATATATTAACTTCCTACCTTAGTCATAGCGCCCCCTGTTCCCAAAAGGAAATGTCCAGCTTTTACTCCAACCACATACTTGATCCTAGCAGCTTCAAACTTGCTGGACATGATGAGGGCTTCGCCCTGAACGTCCTGATATATTAACTTCCTACCTTAGTCATAGCGCCCCCTGTTCCCAAAAGGAAATGTCCAGCTTTTACTCCAACATATATAAATACTACATGGTTAACCCCATGAACTCCATTCCACCTCCAGTACACGCAGAACAAGTTGGTGAAGCTACATTATGAATGGCATGAAGCTACGACCAATGGCGTCCGTGTGGCGGTGCGCCGACTATCGACCCTTCATCGTGAAATTTCGTTTTGAAATTATGTTTGGCATTTTGATGGCTTTAACGAAGTCGTATCCGCATGAAATGTGATACACAGGTTGAGACTGGCGAGCTCTTTCATCTGATAGGCAGGTCGCCCATGGGCGGGGCCAAATGCCTCAACAGCGCCACCTTGAAATTTTCAACGTGTCCAGACGCACAAAAAAGTCTCTTGCACCAATGGTCAGAACCAAACAGGAAGTCCGCCATTTTGATTTCATTGGTCACGTTTTGCCGATTTCCAGCATTGGTATTTGAACGAACTCCTCCTAGGGATTTTGCTTGACCGGCTTCAATTTCGGTACAGGTCATCTAGAGACCATGCTGATAAAAAGTTATCAAAAGAATGTTTGTAGGTCAAAGGGCGTGGCTGTAAGGGCGTGCCAGATTTTGGCGAATTTTCCTGTTTTTTGAACAGCTGTCACGCCGAAATACTTTATCCGAGCAGCTTCAGACTTGCTGGACATGATGATGGCTGCGCCCTGAACGCCCTGATATATTAACTTCCCACCTTACTCATAGCGCCCCCCGCTGGTAACAGGAAATGACCACTTGTTACTTTGTCTGCAGCCAATGTGACAGAGATGGCCCTGTTCACTTCATTTTTGCTCTAATAGATGCTCAACAAGTTGGTGGAGCTGCAGGACGACCGCTGTGAAGTTTCCTGTAACGGCGTCCCCGTGGCATCGCTGCAAAGTGCGATGATGTGTCCTTGAGATGCCACAAAGTTCGAACGGTTCTCACGCCCACATACTTGATCCTAGCAGCTTCAAACTTACTGGACATGATGACGGCTCCGCCCTGAATAGCTCGATATATGAACTTCCCACCTTACTCATAGCGCCCCCCAGTGCTAACAGGAAGTGTCCAGCTTCATTGAACACATATAGATCCTACACAATTGACCCCAACAACTTTGTTCCACTCATAGTACATGCAGAACAAGTTGGTGAAGCTACGTTATGGACCTTGTGAGGCTACGACTAATGGCGTTCTGACGAATAGCGATCCCTCGCCACCAATTACGTTTGGCCTTTTAAATGGCTTTAACAAGCTTGAACCGTCTTGAAAATTGATACACAGGTCAAGAATGGTAAGCTCTCACATCTGATAGGGCCTTTGCTCAAGGGCGGGGCCAAACGGCTCAACAGCGCCACCTTGAAATTTTCACAAACCCCTCTCCATAGGGGTTTTTTTGGACTGGGAAGATGAAAATTGGTACACATGTGTAACTTGTCGCACAAAAAAGTATCTTACACCCATGGTCAAAACCAAACAGGAAGTCCGCCATCCTGATGGTAATGCCATATTTTAAATTGACAAACACCAACCCCAACCTCCTGACCTGGTCTTCTGTATTTTGTGGCCATGTGACAATTAGGTTGATGAATCACCACAGTGACACAAGCCTTGTGTCATGTGACAGGCTGCCCGTGGAAGCAGTGGCGGCTTTGGATCCCTCGCCACAGAGCATCAACTCCTCATAAATCCATCATGCATTGTCTGATTTCCTTGAAACTTCACATGTGTGATGAGGGTTAGCCCCTGAACGCAACTGGCCATGTCTGGTTGCGCTTCTAGCGCCACCTTGTGGATGAGCCTTCACCTTGTCATAACTTTAACATGCAATGCCCGATTCAGCCCAAACTTGTCGTGTGTGATCACGGACGACCCCTAAATGTAACTGCACACATTTGGTTGTGCTCTTAGCGCCACCTGGTGGATGAAGATTCACCTTGTCGTTACTCCATCGTGCATTGGCAGATTTGGCTGAAACTTGACATGTGTGATGAGGGTTGGCCCCTGAACGCACCTGCAGGTGCCTCTGGGGCCACAGGGGCTGCTACGCAATGGGCGGTGGGTACGGCGGGGTGTGGGCGCGGCGGAGCGGCGGTACCGCGAGGGCCCGTCAACGCCGCTTGCGGCTTTAATTATTATTATTGTTATTATTATTAAGTCTGTTTATCTGATATGTAATCGATGTAAGTAGCTAAGTAGCCGTGTTACAGGCAGTGGCTAACAACAGTTAACGTTCATATCAACACATATCGCTGTCAAAACATAGTTGCTGGTTGCGGCGATTACGACGAAGACAACTTCCTTTTTTCTTTTTTTTCAGCCAGGTTTGGGCTGCAAATTAACACTAGTTAGACAGATCACATTGGTTGGACTGGGTTTTAATTTCCAGGTCTGTTTATAACTGTAATAGGCAGCAAAGACAGGAGCAACTCATGCATGGAGAGCGTCGCTCCTCCGACTTAGCTCCTGACCAGTGGAAAAGCAAACTGGTTCTTTGGTGGCACAAGAGTTGAACCAGTAAAGCACCAGCACTAGCACCAGCATGGAACTAGCATCAGGCTCTTTTTGGTGGAAAAGGGGTAAAAGAGAGGATGAGGAGGGACTTCCGGTGGTGACGATGTAGCAGAAAGTTGTGTGAAAGAGGCCTCCCGGCTGAATTGTTAATTTATCCCTGCACACCACAATTGTTTCGGGAAGGTGATGACGGATTACAGCTATAGCTTCTACTCACCTAGGGAATGAGTGGTTCTAAATCCAAAACGAGTAATAGAGTGCAGCAACTGCCGTCACTGCGCAGTGCATTCTGGAATGTAAACAATACAGTGGCGCCATTTTGTGAGGCCAAGATAATACTATCACCAGAGACGTTGCTACTACTACTTACGCATACATACTTACACATACTAATAAAGTTCAAAAGAACAAAATTTACGGTATAGGGAGAAACTTCTTCCCGACACAAGGACCTCATTGATCAGCGAGACAGATCCATATGAAGTGTCAGAGAAAAAGTGGACCCGAGAACCCCAAGCCTTACCTCCTCTGACTTTCCCAGACATTTTTGTATGTTTAGTCTGTGGTGTGAGTGCTTATACTGAGTCTCAGTTTAGCAAATTTTATATTATTGGAAGCTCATGTTCAGTTCACAAATGGCTGGGTCCATGACTTGGAAGCCTGCAAACCAATGGGCTCTGAAAATACGGTCGTTCGGACCAAGGTTTGTATCATCTTGTTTACCTACCTGTGATTAATTAACACACAAATCACACAATATTATTTACCCTATGAAAAGACTCTGAGAGCAAATAATAATAATAATAATAATAATAACAATGGTTAACATTTATATATCGCTTTTTTTTTTTTTTATCAATACCTGATACCCAAAGCACTAACAGAAACCATTATTCACTCATACAACATTCACACCGGTGATGGTAAGCTACAACTGTAGCCACAGTGGCCCTGGGGCAGACTCACAGTCATACTGCACTTTAGATTAAACAGCAGAAGCTGGGCAACTGTTTTTACATAACCCAAGCACAGCTCAAATTATTTCATTTTTGCTGTGTGCCATCTTAATTTACTCTTCACATGTAACACATATGCTGATATTTACACATCTCAACAAAGTGTTCCCTTCACTATGACACCACAACTATTCAAATAGACCTTGTTGTTGCAGACATATATTCATTTTATTATGGGTATGCAATTCTCAAAAAGAGGCCTCAACAATAGGCTTAGGGCTTAAAGGGGTAATGAGAATATGTTATAATTGGGTCCACTGCTCTTTTCATATACAGTTGTTTTGTGCCTTCATAGGTTCTGCACTCACAGAGACTGAACAGCCTCCTCTAGAGCCCTGGGTCATTGTAAGTGGCGCTGGGAAGGTGGAGTGTGGCCACAGTACTTGCATGGCAGGAATAGCTGAAACCTATTTCCATGGAGGTGCTCCCTTGTTTAAATTTGAGGCACTTGTTCGCATCCATGGAGCAAAGACCGTCACAGATGTGCCAGCGTACTGGATTTTGCCCAGCAACTTAACGAAGATTCACCTAGAAGTGGGATACTACACCTCCTCACTTGCACAGAGGAAGAAGTTGGACGACCAAATAAATGAGCACTCCACAACACCAGCCATAAGGAGTTGGGCCCAGAATAGGGAAACTCCACCAGCTAATCTTGAGGATTTATCACCACTACTAGAGACGTTACTGGATCATAGCGAGGCCGTTGGTTTATCAGGTATGGAGAAGTACTACACACACTACAAAGAACACAGAGCTGCTGCACCACCCTCTGTTTTACCTCAGTGCTTGGGGAAATCCCTGTATGATGACAGCATTGATGCCAGTGACCTGTCTGTTGTCTTGCAGCATTGTGAGACACACTTGAATGCTGCAAGTGTGACTGATGAACAGGCAGCAGCCATAGAAAGGTACTATGCCTTGTTACAGCCTCAAACATACATGCTGTATATGCTACCTCTCTAGAAATGCCAGCCAAGACTGTTGTGAAGCAGGTGTGTTACCCACACACACTGACCTCAATATCAACTGTCCAGACCAGATGGGGTATCAGTCATGAGGGGGATGCTAAGAAGGCTACTCAGTTCTCTTGCATTATGATTATACTATTTGTTATTGTCACTCACTCAGGGTAAATATTGTAATGCTGTTACTGTTATTATTATTATTCTATCAAACAGATATTGTTTATTGTTTGTGATGTAGTTATGGTATTTGACCTCTGCCAGAACTGCAGAGTGACAGACTTCCTGCGTTGTGGTTAGGAAGTTCTGGTTTTAATACAGGTCTGTCTGCATCGGCGCTAGCGCTTCATGGTGTCTGTACCTACCTGTGTGTGTACCTACCTGCAAGTCTTTAGTAAAAGTCTGTGAAGTGAGATCAGAGTCCTCCTTCATCACGCACGTACACTTATATCCCATTAGCTGAAGCTAACAACATTGTTATTTGTCATTGTCACTTGTTGTCACCCAGGGTAAATATTGCGACAGTTCTATAGTTACGTTTTTTATATATATATTTTTTATATATTTATGACTAAGATTTTTTTTACATGACTCAAAGAGTATTACTTGAAATATTCTGTAAGAAGCACAACAAGGAACTCAATTGCACTTCATGTGAGATTTTTATTAAATCTTTTTTTTTTATTATGAAATTGTCATCTGTTTTAACTATAAATCAGAAAGGAGCCCTGTGCCTCAGTGGCAAGTTCAGTGTCTGGAGGGTTCCATACATACTCACACACACTATTCAACATGTATAATTTTCTGTATCATCAGGTCTTACAACAACACTTGGACACATGTTTACAAGTATGCAACAAACACTGACAATCATCAAGAAGGGTAAATTCTTCATCCTCACAGGGAAGCAACAAACTTATTGGTATTCTCTTGTGTAGAAGTGTGTACTCTCTTTCTATGTGTATCTTAAGGTATGCTATAGCACGCGTCTCTTCCACATCCTGAGCATCAAGTTGACATCTGCCTTTAGTGAATGCAGGAATTTTAACTTCTGTGCACATCGTTCCCACACTGCCCTTGATATCAAAATACAGTGGTATGAAAAAGTTTAGGCACCCCTGACAATTTCAATTATTTTCATTTATAAATCATTGGGTGTTTGGATCAGCAACTTCATTTTGATCAATCAAATAACTGATGGACACAGCATTATTTCAGTAGTGAAATTAGGTTTACTGGATTAACAGAAAATGTGCAATATGCATCAAAACAAAATTAGACAGGTGCATAAATTTGGGCACTCCAACAGAAAAATCACATCAATATTTAGTCGAGCCTCCTTTTGCAAAAATAACAGCCTCTAGACGCTTCCTATAGCCTCTAATGAGTGTCTGGATTCTGGATGAAGGTATTTTGGACCATTCCTCCTTACAAAACATCTCCAGTTCACTTAAGTTTGATGGTTGCCGAGCATGGACAGCGTGCTTCAAATCACCCCACAGATTTTCAATGATATTCAGGTCTGGGGACTGGGATGGCCATTCCAGAACATTGTACTTGTTCCTCTGCATGAATGCCAGAGTAGATTTTGAGCAGTGTTTTGGGTCGTTGTCTTGTTGAAATATCCAGCCCCGGCGTAACTTCAACTTTGTGACTGACTCTTGAACATTATTCTCAAGAATCTGCTGATATTGAGTGGAATCCATGCGACCCTCAACTTTAACAAGATTCCCAGTACCGGCACTGGCCACACAGCCCCACAGCATGATGGAACCTCCACCAAATTTTACTGTGGGTAGCAAGTGTTTTTCTTGGAATGCTGTGTTCTTTTGCCGCCATGCATAACGCCCCTTGTTATGACCAAATAACTCAATCTTTGTTTCATCAGTCCACAGGACCTTATTCCAAAATGAAGCTGGCTTGTCCAAATGTGCTTTTGCATACCTCAAGCGACTCTGTTTGTGGCGTGTGTGCAGAAAAGGCTTCTTCCGCATCACTCTCCCATACAGCTTCTCCCTGTGCAAAGTGCGCTGAATTGTTGAACGATGCACAGTGACACCATCTGCAGCAAGATGATGTTGTAGGTCTTTGGAGGTGGTCTGCGGGTTGTCTTTGACCACTCTCACCATCCTTCGCCTTTGCCTTTCCGATATTTTTCTTGGCCTGCCACTTCTGGCCTTAACAAGCACCGTGTCTGTGGTCTTCCATTTCCTCACTATGTTCCTCACAGTGGAAACTGACAGCTGAAATCTCTGAGATAGCTTTTTGTAGCCTTCCCCTAAACCATAATGTTGAACAATCTTTGTTTTCAGGTCATTTGATAATTGTTTTGAGGCCCCCATGTTGCCACTCTTCAGAGGAGAGTCAAAGAGAAGAACAACTTGCGATTGGCCACCTTAAATACCTTTTCTCATGATTTGATGCACCTTGCTATGATGTTCAGGACTTAATGATCTCACCAAACCAATTTTGTGTTCCAATTAATCAGTTCTAAGTAGTTACAGGTGTTCAAATCAACACAATGACAAGGGTTCCCAAATTTTTGCACAGCCTATTTTTTATGTCTGATTTAATTTCATACAACTTAACATTGCTACACTAAAAATCAGTACTCAGCTTTTATTAGAAGATGAATGGCATGCTAATGTGATCATTTTCTGTGAAGACAGAGTAAATTATTATGCAGCCTCAGAGGGGTGCCTAAACTTTTTCATACCACTGTATTAAAATTTGATGGCCACTTAGTGTGTATTTTAAAACAGTCAACAATAATCGCAACACGCTTTCCAAAAGCTTCCAAAAACTGCTGTGGCATTGTGGACTGTAAACAGTGTCTCTCAGGCCAATACAACAAGGGAGTAAGGCGTGCTTACAACACATCAACGGTGTCTGCAAAGGTACTGGAAAGAGTTATACGTGACACATTAAAAATGTGGGAAAGATGCTGCACTGGAAGGGCAAGCCTCAGACGAATGGGTGTCAGTAAAACCATTTGAAATTGTGACACCTAATTTCTGTCTATTTGTCAGTCTATCTGAACTAATGAGACAAACACTCTTATAGGGGTTATTAGGAGAATTTCTCAGGCTTCACTCACAGACACAGTGATCAAAAATAGCTCTAAAATTGCCCTAGTTCTGGCTGGGTTACCCCCAGCTTCTCAGAGTACCTGAGTGGCTCAGCTGAGTGCTATGTTTGAATCCCATTCATTCATTGTACAATGTTTTGCTTTGCTAGCTGCTTGCTAGCTTTGCCGCAATGCCAACAGTTGCTAGGTTACAAAATGCAGAGGAATCGTAAAATTGCTGGTAATATGTTGTGTATGAGTGTGAATTTGTGACGAATCTGCTGACAGAAGCACAGTGCAGCTGCAGCTGCAGCTGTAGAGAAAGGAACCAGTTAACGTAGAAACCAGTTGGGCCATAACACCGGCTTCTGTGTGGCCCTGATGCTTACATTGAAGGGAAAAAGGTGACTCGTTAAATTACAAATTCCCAGTCATTTTGTCAAATGAGGCACAATGGGACCAAACAACAGTTAACCACGTTAAGTGCTTTAAATTCCATAAATCGCGAAAATGGTACTTCATTAGACAATTTTTTGTTGAATATAGAATGTTTTAGTTTTAAATCGCTGAATTTGTGTTCTATTAATTTAAGGGGTTAACGTGACAGTACAAAAAGGAAAACAGTATTTTTATTTAGTAGAGGTTGCAATACTGACATTGTTTTCGTACAAGAAACTCATTCAGGTACTGATGATGAAAAATTCTGGAAATCACAATGGGGAGAGGCAATATATTTTTCTCATGGCTCAAATTACACAGCTGGATTTGCAATATTACTAAACAGATTTAATGCTAATATCCTGGAGTCTACAGTTTCAAATGAAGGCCGGTGGATTATTTCAGTTTTGAAGGTGGACAATTTGTTGTTTATTATTTGCAATGTACCAAACAGAACAGCTCAAGCAAAGGACATGTTTTCCGAACTTTCATCAAAGCTGGACGTTTTAAAGGAGAAATACAAAAATTCGACTATTATCATGGGAGGAGACTTTAATGATGCTCCGGATAATTATATAGACCGACATCCTCCAAGATCTGCATCATTATTGAGCTTTAAACCCACTTCATTTATAAGTGATCACTTTCTACTGACAGATGTGTGGAAATTTATGAACAGACTACACATGGTCTAACTCTAGTAGGAGTTTACAGTCAAGAATTGAACTTTGGTTGATGTCATCGCAGAGTTTACAGTTTGTTTCAGATATCTCTCATTCTCATTGTCTGATCATAAATTGATATGTCTAAAATTGAGAGGATCTATAGATAAACCAAACATTAGAGGTAATTGGAAATAATAATATAACAATAATATAGTAGGCGATAAAAAATTTAAAGAAGGAATAGCTTTACTTGCTAAAGATGTATTTAACAGAAAAGAGATTAATCCAATTCAAAAATGGGAATTCTTTCAATTTAAGATTAGAGAGGTTGCAATTAAATGCAGCAAGGAAATGAACAAAAAAACCAAAAAGCTGACAAAATGAATTCCCTAATAAATCAGTTACAGATGCTAAGTTCTAAACCCAATTTATCGGAGGATGAAGTGAAAACACTAAAAATTCTCAGTGAAGAGATGGATAGAATGTATGTGAACTTAGCTAAAGGTGCTTTCATCAGTTTAAGAGCCAAATGGTTGGAAGAAGGAGAGAAAAATTCCTGTTACTTTTTGCATTAGAAAAAAGGAATAGAAAGAGAAATAATATTACATCTCTTAATGTAAACAGTGTCATATGCTCAGACTCTAATAACATTTCCTATTACATCACTTCATTTTACAGTAAGTTATATACATCTGAACTCAATTAAGAAAAATGTGACACTTTCATGAAACTTTACACCCTTGATTTCAGAAAACTTTAAAGAGACATGTGAAGCTTAACTTTTATGTTCAGAAATCACTGATGTTGTACATTCAATGAAACTGAGGAAATCACCTGGGAGCGATGGTCTCAGTAGAATTTTATCTTTGTTTTTGGGATTCAATCAAAGATAACTTTTACTAATGTATAATGAATGTATAAACAGACAAGAAATGACAAGAAGCATGAAGCAAGGTCTGATAACCTTGATTCCTAAGGCAGGAAAAGATCCCTTAATAATTAAAAACTGGAGACCTGTTTCACTTTTAAATATAAACTACAAAATTTTAGCACAAGTATGTGCTAAACGACTAAAAAAGAATTTGGAAGAAATAGTAAGTGAAAATCAAAATGGCTTTATGGCAAAGCGTCATATTAGGTCTAATATCAGATTAATATTGGATCTAATTGACTATTCTGTGTTAGGGAGAAATTCTGTGATGATGCAGGAAGAAGAAGAAGCACCGGAGTCTTGGATGTCTTATACTGAAGAAGTTTAATATACTCGATTGAGGAGAACAGAAGAGTCACCGACACAACATGAGTGCGTGATGCCACCTCAATTCTGAGGGCCAAGCTGCAAAGTTCAGATTCATATACTAGGAAGGTGGACCGAGCCCACAAAGGGAGATGTGCTAACATTCCATTGGCTATTGGGCATAAACATTAAGATAAAGACTCACACCATCCAGGTGACGCGAGAACAACAACAGCCTCTCTCTCACTCAGAGTGTTATCTGGCGAAGGCACCAGAGGAATGAGCATGGCCTTGGCATGTCCTAGGAGAGAGTACAGGTCAGATAAACTGTCTCTAGCAATATATCTAAAAGAAAACATCTAATTCTCAACTTTCACCTATAAATGAAGAGGGATTGACCTTTAACTACACAAACTATACGGAGAAGTGAAATTCTTCCCTAACAATCCCCTCTTACTGATCATAAGATCAATAGTCTACATTTTAGCACCTTAAGGGTGAGTTAAAGTCAAGCCGTCAGAATCAAAGAACATCACGCAATACAAGAGCATCAAAGAGATCAAACGTGAAAATGTAAATCACAACATATGTAAACATACCAAGTAAATGCTTCAATAGCAATCGAGATAGTGTTGTAAAATAAATCACATTTAAACAAACAGAATCATTTATGTCAAACAGTGAGTCACACCCCTCTTATATAGCATGTCCGCCTATCTAACATGTGACCCCGGGATCCGACCTTCCCGTCAACAAGGACCGCTGGAGGCAAACCCTCTATGGGATAAAGAACCCCTAAACAGTGAAGTGTTCAAAGGCTCACGGTGGAAACCACAGTCACATGGGCCTACTCACAGGAGCCAAAAACCCCCCTGTCATGGGCGAGAGGAGGGAAAAAGACACCTGCGCTAACTACACTAAGCATGGAGACAGACCTACGGAAAAAACCTCAATGTCAGGGAGGAAAACCCAAATAAGTCATGTCTCATCCAGATGATATCACAGGGGCGATCCATCACTTACTTCAACACATGAACCAACAATAATAACAATAGTAATTAAAGCCGCAAGCGGCTGTGAACGGGCCCTCGCCACATGCGACCGCAGGCCCCTGCGGCTCAGGGAGGCCCCTGCAGGCCGAAGCGGGAAGAGAGGAGAAACCTGGAGAAAGAGGAAAAAACGCAATGTTCGGATCATCCACCGGGTGGCGCTCCGAATGTTGCCACAGCTGGTCAGGTGCATTGAGGGACAGAGACTCATCACACATGTGAAATTTGAAGCCAATGGGACAATGCATGATGGAATTAGAAGGACTTGATATTCCATGGCAACGCATGAGAAATGGCGGCGCCATAGCGGCCACGCCCCTTAACGTAGAGCAAAGCTTTTAATAAAGTTTGATCACAAAGGTCTTGAGATGATGTTCATGAAGTATGAAGTCAATCCGATGAAATCCCTAGGAGAATTTTGTTTAAGTATGTTGTGTAGAAATCACCAAAACTTGACCTTTGAGGTCAAATGGCGGACTTCCTGTTGACTTTAGAGCTTGGAACCCCTGACCTTTTTTGTGCGTCTTGATGAGTTCTATCAGCCTACCGATTTTCATGCTCATAGGTGAAACACACGCAAAGTTATTCACGTTTCAAACATGATGAAATGGCCAAAAAAAGTAGACCATTAAAATCAAAACGGCGGAAAATCACCAAAACTTGACCTTTGAGGTCAAATGGCGGACTTCCTGTTGACTTTAGAGCTTGGACCCCCGACCTTTTTTGTGCGTCTTGATGAGTCCTATCAGCCTACCGATTTTCATGCTTGTAGGTGAAACACACACAAAGTTATTCACGTTCCAAACATGATGAAATGGCCAAAAAAAGTAGACCATTAAAATCAAAACGGCGGAAAATCACCAAAACTTGACCTTTGAGGTCAAATGGCGGACTTCCTGTTGATTTTAGAGCTTGGACCCCCGACCTTTTTTGTGCATCTTGATGAGTCCTATCAGCCTACCGATTTTCATGCTCGCAGGTGAAACACACGCAAAGTTATTCACGTTCCAAACATGATGAAATGGCCAAAAAAACGAGACCATTAAAATCAAAATGGCGGACTTCCTGTTTGGTTCTGACCATTGGTGCCAGAGACTTTTTTGTGCGTCTGGACAAGTTACACACGTGTACCAATTTTCATGTGGCTACTCCAAAAAAACCCCTATAGGGAGGGGTTTTTGAAAATTTCAAGGTGGCGCTGTTGAGGCATTTTGCCTAGCCCATGTGCCAGACCTCTATCACTGGGGAATACTTGCCATTCCTCACATGTGTACCAATTTTCATGAAGCTATGAGTGTATTAAAGGCATGAACAAACACCAAACATTTTGTTGTTGAATAATCACAATTACAGCCACGCCCCTTGAGATAGAGAAAAGCTTTTAATAACTTTTGATCACAAAGGTCTTGAGGTGATGGCCATACAATATGAAGTTGATCGGACGAAATCCCTAGGAGGAGTTCGTTCAAATACGAGGCATGGAAATCGCGAAAAGTTGACAATAAAAATCAAGATGGCCGACTTCCTGTTTGGTTCTGACCATTGGTGCAAGAGACTTTTTTGTGCGTCTGGACAAGATAGACATGTGTACCAAGTTTCAACTTCGTACTCCAAAAAAAGCCCTATGGGGAGGGGTTTTTGAAATTTTCAAGGTGGCGCTGTTGAGGCGTTTGGCCCCGCCCATGGGCGTGCCGCATATCAAATGAAAGAGCTCGTCAGTCTTGACCTGCGTGTTAAATGTGGGTACGAGTTCATTAAAGCCATCAAAAAGCCAAAAGTAATTTTACGACGAAGGGTCGATAGTCGTCGTACCGCCACACGGACGCCATTGGTCGTAGCTTCACGCCATTCATAATATAGCTTCACCAACTTGTTCTGCATGTACTAGAAGTGGAATGGAGTCGATGGGCTTAACTATGTAGTATTTATACATGTTGGAGTAAAAGCTGCACATTTCCTGTTGCCAACAGGGGGCGCTATGAGCAAGGTGGGAAGTCAATATATCAGGACGTTCAGGGCGAAGCCCTGATCATGTCCAGCAAGTTTGAAGCTGCTAGGACCAAGTATCCGCACGTGAGAGCCGTTCGAAGTTTGATAGCGAGAAATCGAAATTCGCCAAATTTTCTCACCCCCTAGCAGCCACGCCCTTTGACCTATCGACATTCTTTTAATACCTCTTCATTAGGATGGAGAGTAGATGATCTGTAGTAAATTTGAAGTCAATCAAGCGAAATCTGTAGGAGTAGGACTTCAAATACGAAAAAAATTCAATTCAAAATGGCGGACTTCCTGTTGACATTTCACCATGACATAGGCCGACTTTTTTGTGCGTCTCACTCACGTACACATGTGTACCAAGTTTGAAGCTGCTAGGATCAAGAATGTGGGCGTGAGAGCAGTTTGAAATATTTTAGCAAATAAGCTAAATTTGTCGCCCCCTAGCGGCCACACCGTTTGACCTACAGAAATTCTGCGAGTAACTTTTAATGTCGATACTTAGCCGATGATCTGTACCAAATTTGAAGTCAATCGGGTGAAATCCCTAGGAGGAGTTCGTTTTGAGCGTGAAAAATTCAAATCAAAATGGCCGACTTCCTGTCGGGTTTCCGACGGGTCTGTAATGAACTTTTTTGTAGATCTCTATGATATACATAGATGTACCGATTTTCGTCCATTTACGCCAACTTTCCTATGGACTTTTTCAAAATATCCTAGGGGGCGCTATTTCACCATTTTGCCACGCCCATGTGCAAGACCACCAAAATATCGAATTTTTTCAGTGAACGCTTGAAAATAGAAATATCTGTGAGTTTTTGAGCATGGGAAAGGGGCCAAATTGGGGTTTAAAGACGCGGAAAAATAATGAAAATCCCTCCAAACGAATAACAATAGGGTCCTCATCGAGGACGACGCTGTCGTCCGCTCGGGCCCTAATTAAGTGTATGAAGATTATATAAGATGCACCTTAACTTACAGTTAATCAATGCCAGACTAAATTAATTAAAGAGAAAATGAAACTTTCAAAATGAAAACACAACAATACAATCACGGATAAAATCATCATGTAAGAGTAACAGTCGACAGAGGAGTGATCTTCAACCCATGTGCTAAGCGCACAGTAGAGGGCCACCACCATGGAGAGGTTACTAGCACGTACGATGCATGGTGGTATGGAATCCATCTCGGTGATTGCAGATTTCTTCATCAAACACCAAACCATGTATGGCAATACTTTATTACTCCAAATGCGTGATTAAACTACTGTGTGATTAACTGAGATGATATGTGTAGAGTGTATTAAATCAGTAAACTAATTTTGATAACTTTCCTGTTAGATCCAAAAGCTTTCCCTGTGGGATGGACTGCAGGTTTAGCAACATAACAACTGCCAAAAACACATCTCTCACTTGGGCATTGAAACACAACGGTGGTTGGAGATCGTCTGGATCGAAGATGAACAACAGTCTTTCTTTCTGTGTGATCCGTGGACGTCTCAGCATAGTCATTTGTGTCAAATGCAACATCTTTATTCAAATTTATGTCAGTGTGGAGTGCTGGAGGGTTCATCAGTTCTTTCTCACCACAAGAGGTCCCTGCATCGTCTGCAGGATCTCTCAGCTGGGAGCTTCCCCTCTCAGTCAGCTCTGAATCAGTGTCGCTGGAGTATGAACTGCCTGTCAGCTTACTCTGATTGTTTGCCATCTGTAACCAGAGCAAAAGAGATCCACACAAGACAACAACAAAGAGAATTGTTCCCCCGATCACTAGCCATGACTCGCTGCTGCTGCGATCTCTGCTCTTGAAGCAAACCTGCACCTTGTAGCGTGCACCCATTCTGGTTTGCCCTCAACCTTTAGAGCCGTTCTCGTCCACAGCAACACCTGGTATGGTCCTTTCCACCTAGGAGACAAAGACACTTTTTCCAGAGATCTTATTAGTACAAAATCCCCTTCTCTAAAGGGGTGAATGGGCTCATCTGAAGGTCTCGGGAGTCTGTCAGCCACCTGTAAGTGATATTTTCTCAAAATTTCTGTTAGCTTTTTTACATAGTCAGACATGTATTCATCTGTCCAAATCAGAGTGGTTTTGCTTGGTGTCAAAGGAGGACTTACACCTGTGGACATGGGTCTGCCCATCAACACTTCATGTGGGCTCAGCCCTGTTGTTGCATTTGGTGTACTCCTGATGGAGTACAATACCAAAGGCAGTGCGTCAGGCCATTTTAAACCCATTGCCATCATTGTTTTTGTCAGTCTGTCTTTGATGGTTGAGTTCATTCTTTCCACTTGACCTGAACTTTGTGGATGATATGGAACATGTAGCTGCCAAGTGAACCCAAGAGCTTTTGAGAGAGCCTGTGTGATCTGTGAAACAAAGGCTGGACCTCTATCACTGTCAATTGCGCGTGGCACTCCAAATCTTGGAATCAGTTCCTTCAACAAACATTTTACAACAGTTCGCGCATCTTCTTTTCGTGTTGGATAGCATTCTACCCATTTAGAAAAAGCGGTCAGTGATCACAAGCAAGTGTTTGTAACCTTGACAGTTTGGCATATGTACAAAGTCTATTTGCATATTTACAAAGGGACCTGATGGAGGCTCTAAATGGTCATGTCTTACAGTGCTGTTCATTTTTCTGTTCTGTTGACATATCATACTGCCATCTACAAGTGTTTGAGATACCTGTGTGATACCTGGAGCGAACCACTGCGAGCGTATGACATCATTCATCATCCCTCTCATCATGTAGATGTGATGGGCCGTGTGCAACACGCGCAAGCACATGTAGGAGAGCACGAGGACAAACAGGGCGGCCATCAGGGTGGAGCCACAAGCCAGACTCCTTGTCAATAGCACAACCCTTAGCTAACCAAAGACTACGCTCTCTGTCATCAGCCTGACCCTGTAGGGCCACAACATCATCAGTGAGAGGTAGTGAGATAGGTCCGCAAGGTTGAGCGGAAACACATTGGTGAACCAAAGAGGAAGAGGAAAGTGCAGCTTGTTTAGCTGAAGCATCAGCCTGTGCATTTCCTTGTGAGACAGGATCATTACTGTTCGTGTGTGTGGCACATTTCACAATAGCGAGTTTAGAGGGAAGCAAAATCACATTCAGGAGGTCATTGATCAACATGTGATGTTGTAACGGTTTACCAGAAGATGTGACAAAACCACGCATTTTCCAAATTTGGCCAAAGTCATGAGCGACACTGAAAGCGTATCTGGAATCGGTGTAAACAGTTGCCACCTTCCCGCTGGCGAGTACGCATGCTCTCGTGAGTGCGATCAGTTCCGCTGCTTGAGCAGAGGTGTGTTGTGGTAATGCATTAGCTTCCAGAACATCAAAATCAGTGACAACAGCATAGCCAGCTAAATGAACGTTATCAGATGGTCGGCTAGCAGAGCCGTCAGTGTAAAGAATCATGTCAGAATTTGGAATCGGAGTTTGCAGCAAATCTGGTCTGGGGGAGGTGCATTCACTAATCACAGCGTGACAATCATGATCAGAAACGTCGTCAATCATCGGAAGAAACGTGGTGGGGTTTAAGGGTGGTGAGCATTGCAAAGTGATGTTTGTGCTCGCAAGAATGATAGCTTCATAGCCAGAACGACGTGCAGCCGACAAATGTTGTGTTGCAGAAGTGGTCAAGATTGATACAACAGCATGAGATGCATAGACAACACAGTCATGAGCCAGAACAATGGAAGCAGATTTGTCAATCATTGCTGCAACCGCAGCCACTGATCTAAGGCAGGCAGGCATACCATGGACCACGGCATCCAAGTGACACGAGTAATATGCAATGGGGCGGTAATGAGAACCATGCTTTTGCACAAGGGTGGCTGTGGCGTAGCCATCACGTTCGTTCACATGGAGATGGAAAGGCTGCTGAGAGTCAGGCAGTCCCAAAGCTGGAGCCGTGGTGAGGGCCTGTTTTAGGCTGTTGAAGGCTTGAAGCATTTCATCAGTCCACTGAATGCATGTGGGTGCAGTTTGCAGTGTAGCGGCTCTCAGAATAGAGTCCAAAGATGCATACTCAAAAATCCAATGTCTGCAGTAATTCGTCATGCCCAGGAAAGAAAGCATTTGCTTCTTTGTGGTGGGAGGAGGCATGTTTCTCAACAGCTTAACACGCTCAGGCGACAAGAGTCTTTCACCATTTCTCAGAACATGACCCAAGTAGGTGACCTCAGGTTTACAAAACTGCAACTTAGCCAAGGAGGCCCGATGTCCACATTCAGCAAGTCTCCTCAAAAGCAAGATGGAGTCAGTGCGACACGCCTCCTCAGATGGTGAGGCGACAAGAAGATCATCAGCATACTGCAAAAGTGTTGAGCCCCCCGGCAATGTAAGGTCATCCAGATCTCTTTTCACCGCTGCCGCATAAACTGTGGGGCTCGAAACGAAACCCTGAGGTAACCGTTTCCATGTATACTGCCTGTCCTTGAACGTGAATGCAAACAGATACTGGCTGTCTGGATGCAAAGGAATTGAGAAAAAAGCTAAGCACAAATCAATGACTGTGTAGTGTGTGGAATTGCATGGCAATGACGTCAAAATGGAAACTGTGTCAGGAACTACAACAGCAGGAGGAATCACTATGTTATTGATAGCTTGAAGGTCTTGCACAAAACGCCACTCACCAGGACGATTAGGTTTTGGGATGGGCAACATAGGTGTGTTACATGGACTGGTGGTGGGAGTCAACACATCCTGATCCAAAAGAGACTGAATAACATGTTCAATACCTGCAATGGCTTGTGGTGGTAACTTGTACTGTCTGATATGTGGCAATGATGCATTAGGTTTGAGTGTAACATGATGTGGTGGGGCAGAAAGTACCAAACCAACATGATTTTTATGCTTAGCCCACAAAATGGATGGAACCTCAGCGAGCTCTGAGGGAGGGCCATAGATTGGTGGAGGTGGTGGTTTATGCAAAACAAAGACACTGTGTGTCAGGTCAATATGTTCAGTCAGTGTTATCATGTACAATTCGTCACCCAAATATGTGATTTTTTGGGCTGGCAGAGTAGATACGGCTCGCCTCAAGGCCTGACACCGCGCCACCATGGCTCCAAGATGTTTTGGTTCACAGCCAGAGGATACTGCAACTGTGACATGGGGAGAAGAAAATTCAACATCAAACAATGCACTTTGACGACCAGAAAGTTGAATTGGAATTGCACATCCTTGTGGACCAACAAACAGACATTGCTCACTCACCAAACCCTGTTGTTGATTTATTACCGCGTCAGCTACCTGTTTATACTGCGCCGAAGGATTGAAGGCTGCTGTGCAGTGACACTGTAGCATAGGCTTCATGCCGGACATTAAAGCAGCACACGGAGGAGAGGTTTTAGCAATAGTTTGGATACTGGGCACTGTGAACATAGAGAGCAAATTGAAATTTGGCAGGTCCCAACAATACAGACAATCAGCTGCAGTTTTTAGAAATTGAAATGCATGTGGAGCTTTTTCATCAGGGAGACTCAGAAACAAACCATCAGGTGTACAGTGGATAGATGCATGCAACTTACAGAGCAAATCTCTTCCCATGAGATTTATGGGGCTTGAGTCAGAAATGAGAAATGAATGTGCCATATCATTACCTTCAACTGTGACATTCGTACATTTGGACATTGGCTCTTTCTGTGGAACACCTGAAACACCAACAGTTTTGACAAAGTTATTTGTGGGAACACACACATGTTCATCGGATTTTATGGTAGAAATAGTTGCACCACTATCAATCAGAATTTCAACAGTATTGCCATTAACCTGGACAGGCAAAAACGGGTCATCTTGTGGATTAGTGGAAATTTGAATAGTAGCCGCTTGCAACAGATAAGGTTGTTCAGATCCTGTTCCTCTTTGGCACCCCTATGTATGTTGATAAGGGGCACCGTATGCACTGTCTGCAGGAGGAAAAGGAGGGGGAGGGGGGGGGGGGGGGGGCTAGCCTATCTCCTTGTGGGGGACCCCAGCTTTGGCCATTCTGATTTTGATATGGAGGATAACCCCAAGCTTGGGCTTGGTATCGGTTTCGATTTCTACGGCGTTTGTTTCTACATTCATGGGCCCAGTGCCCTGATTTTCCACAGTTTCGGCAGTTACCCTTCACAAACCCTCTCCCTTGGTCATTCAGCTGAGTTTGCTGAACCATCTGCTTTGAGGGAGGTTTCGTCATAACAAACACACCATTCCTCTGCATTCCAATCAAGTTAGCAACGGTTGTTTTCCAATCAAATGTGGACCAAGCTGGATGTGCCACTTTGTAAGATGCAGCAAACTGCGGTTTCATGTTGTCCATCAGAGTGGAGATGCAAAATTGTTGCATCTCTTCTCGCGGTATCGAAGAGTTCAAATCCCATTGTTTTGTGAATCTTTGAATGTAGTCAGGCACTAATTCATCATCTCCCTGAATACAATGCACCACTGCTGAGAAATCAAGCTTCTGACGTGCACATTTATCAATTGCAATTTTTGCAGATTCATTTAACCATGCGCTCAGTGGTCTGGCCCCAGGCCACATTCCTCCAGGGTCAGGAGATGGAAAAACAAACTCATCCGCACACATCGACCAATTTTCACCATATGAATATGCCAACAGCTCTTGAACATCAGGTATCAGACAATCATATATATTGCACACTCGTTTCAGCCACGCAAGATATGGGCCAGGTTGTGAGATTGGGTTGGGGCATTGATCACATCCAAAATTTCACGAGGAGTCCATGGTTTGCAAATAGGGGTGTCACCTAGCATTATTTTAGGGGCACTGAAGTGTGCACTAGAGGCACGTCCGCGTCCCCGTGTAACAACTTTCCCTTTTCTGTTTGCTTCCTTCGACTGTGACCGTGTACACCTAGATTTGTCTGTGTCTGTGAGGAAGCTCACCCCTTTTGGTCTGACATCTTTCTCAGTCAATGTGGAGTCAGTTGGGTCAAAGTCTTGGTCGGAGTCATCTGATTCGTCTCCTGAGCAACTGCTACTACCCTCTGTTGTGTTTCTCAAGTTCCGTCTATACCTTGTCAAGTGAAATTTGTGTTCCTCTGACTGTTTGGAGCTAGTTGGGTGTGTGTCAGATAGGTCCTCTTTATTATCTGTCCCTGCTGATGGTCTGTGTGCAGTCTGTGTTGATATTTTGCTTTTCTTCTCACCCTGTGTGTGTGTGTCTGCTCTGGCGTGAGTGTCTGCGCTAGTGTGTGCCTCTGCGGAGCTGCCTCTTGCTGCCTGTTCTCTCTGTCTGTTCAAGTGAATCAACGCAGCAGCATGCAAAATCAGATCATCATCGTTATTTTCAATACGTTGTGGGAGCTCCGTGGAGACCCCCAGCTTAGGGCAGTTCATAACAGCATGCTCCAGTTCGGACATTCCACACTCATTCAGCACTTTTCGAAAATCTTGAGGCGAAACCGGTTGTCTAGCCTGTCGTTTCACCCATCCATAGAACATCGCTTTCGCACACGCTTTCACATCATCTGCATGTTTCTCTTTGATTCTTGTCATTTCAGCCGCTCTTGTTTGTAAACCAACTTCCAGTCCAGGCATCATAGACACATTCACACGTTCAACTGTTTGCTCAATCACACTTCTCAGTTCATCTGAAATTTTCTCTTCTTTACACACATCCATTCCATTCCTCTGATTTGCCACACTCATCCACATCTGTACACATTCTTTCATGTATGGATAGCTCCATACTGAATTGCCCACGGCGGGGTCCATGTTCATTTTGATCACTTTCAATTTATCTGCTTCAAACGAACCAACCATGGGCCACTCTCCATGTGTCCAGTCTTGCATGAGGCTAGTAAATGGATACACATATTTCCAACCTTTTAAACGACCAACTACGCCAGCTGGTGTTCTCGAGGAGAATATTCTTTGGAGGTGTTCTGGTTGCATACTACCTACACCATGTGCCTCTACATCAGTTCGATTAGAGTTGGAGTGTGGTGTATTTGTGTCATTCTGTCTATTAGATGTGTCTGCCAATTTGGTGTGAGAATTTGTTTCACTCCCTGTTTTGGACAGATGACCTCCCATCGTGACTTCAAACAAATACACTCATACAACATACAAACATACAAGAACAACTTCAGAAGCATACAGGTCTCCGGGCTTACACAAATTTACAGTGATGTTGGTGTGAAGGGACTGACGGTTTCTCTGTCCTGTGTATACACTATTTATTTGCGCCTCTTGCCTCCGGGCTTATCTTCCGGGGCTATTTTGTTTCTCGTCGGACACAGAGTGGGTGGTCCTGGATTTAGACCTCGGCGAAGTAGACCCTATTTCATTCTACCCTGAAAAATTTCTTTTTCTATAGCCAGAGATCGCACCTTGGTCCCTCTGTGTCGGGCCTGGTTTTTCAACCGCACCCAGAAACGGTCGCAGTAACCATCCAGTGGCTCTGCTGGTGATATAGCTCACCTCACGCTCTTCCTCACACCCCACATGCACTTGCGAAATTGGTCTAATTTCACTCTAGATTAAAGCATTTCTCTTACACAGAATTAATAATAAAATTAATACATCACTTCAATAGAATGACAAATGTTTTGTCTCCCATTTTAACATTATAGTTCATGATCTCGTCAAACTCAGACAAGGTAAGGCATGATATATAAAATTATACATATGCACTTACCGAGTCGTTGTTCTGTTGAGATCCTGTTCGTGATGCCAATTGTTAGGGAGAAATTCTGTGATGATGCAGGAAGAAGAAGAAGCACCGGAGTCTTGGATGTCTTATACTGAAGAAGTTTAATATACTCGATCGAGGAGAACAGAAGAGTCACCGACACAACATGAGTGCGTGATGCCACCTCAATTCTGAGGGCCAAGCTGCAAAGTTCAGATTCATATACTAGGAAGGTGGACTGAGCCCACAAAGGGAGATGTGCTAACATTCCATTGGCTATTGGGCATAAACATTAAGATAAAGACTCACACCATCCAGGTGACGCGAGAACAACAACGGCCTCTCTCTCACTCAGAGTGTTATCTGGCGAAGGCGCCAGAGGAATGAGCATGGCCTTGGCATGTCCTAGGAGAGAGTACAGGTCAGATAAACTGTCTCTAGCAATATATCTAAAAGAAAACATCTAATTCTCAACTTTCACCTATAAATGAAGAGGGACTGACCTTTAACTACACAAACTATACGGAGAAGTGAAATTCTTTCCTAACATTCTGAACATATAAACTCCAGTGCATTGAGTTGCCCTATTTACTGTTTTTTGTTTTTGGTTGTTGCCGAACTTCTATTTTTAAATATCTTGCGCAACTCAAATATTTAAGGCTTAACAATTTTCAATCGTGAAGTAAAGATTTCACAGCTGGCTGATGACACTGTTTTATTTTTTAAGGATAAATCGCAGATACAAATTCCACTACAAGTAACTGATGAATTCTCAGAAGCCTCAGGTTTCAAATTTAATATCAGTAAAAATGAAATTTTATGCTTTTATGAAACTGATGAACAGCTTATGTTTAATATCCCTGTTAAACAAACTGTTAAATATCCAGGAATTCACATAAAAAAGATATGGATCTTAGACAGCAACTCAATTTCCTCCCAAAAATTAAAAAAACTAAGTCAATTCTTAATATGTGGCTACAGTGAGACCTTTCCATTTCTGGAAGAGTGTTATTATCAAAGGCTGAAGGTGTATCAATGTGTGTATCATTTTTTTAATCCTGCTCTGTCACTTTTTCTTTATGATGCACTTTGTAAAGAAATCAATAGATTATTTATCAGTTTTGTTTGGAAAAATAGACACCACCATATCAAGAAAGAAATCCTTAGTCTAGACAAAGCAGAAGGAGGTTTGGAAATTTTGAATATTTTTCACTCAAATTCCACCTTTAAAGTTAAATGGCTTAAACTGCCAGAGCCACTATGGAATTTTATTCCACACAATATATTTAAAAAAGTGGGAGGCTTAAGATTTCTACTGAGCTGCAACTTCACAGTTTCCAAATTACCACTAAAACTCTCAAAGTTTTATCAACAGGCTTTACTCTCTTGGAAACTAAGTTATGTTCACAACTTTTCTCCACATAAGGAAATACTTTGGAACAATGGTCATATTACTATTAACAACAAAAGTGTATATAAAGAAGATTGGATTGGGAGGGACATAGTCTTTGTGTCGGCCTTGTTTGGCAATAATGGAAGTCTTTATAGTTAGGAAGACTTTCTAAAAGCTAAAACTTTTCCAATCAAATACAGGGAGTTTGTTTCTATTGTAAAGGCTATTCCCATTGGCATGATTGAGTTAATGAAATGTCACTTAAGTTATCAAAATGTGAACTCTCAAGTGCCTTCTCTAAAGCTTGAAGGGATTGACATAAAAGATAAAAAAATGTACAAACAAACATGTAAGAAAAGTATTCCAAAGACATAATAAGATTGGGACTGGGATTCGCAGTTATTTGTTATAAGCTGGTGCAAGGCATGGATGTGTCCCTTCTAATTCTGTATTTCACATAAGATCAGAGAGGTATATTTTAAAATTTTACATAATATTTACAAATTTCCAGGTTTGCTGAAGTGAATGAAATGTGCACTTTTTGTGGAGAAGAGTCAGAGACAATTTTGCGTTTGTTTTGCGTTTGCCCATTGTTGTCTTTATTTTGGAGGGACATGGAAAAATTTGTTTATGATGAAACTGGACAGTCTATCACAATAAGATCTAAGGACATTATTTTGAAGTTTGAGTGTGATGACAGAGCAGTATGTTTTGTAGTGAATCTTATGCTCCTGATAAAAATTTCACACACGGTAAATTTCACATTCACAGGATGAAGTTTTCCAAGTCCCTTCCTAATTTCAACATCTTCACAGTAGAATTTAACTGATGTATAACCACTTTAGAGCTGATGTCAAATAAAAAAAAAGCAAATGCACACTGCTACATTTAAAAAAATTATTTTCAGTAACCCCGAAGGAATAGTTAGTGCCTTATATATTTATCTTGTTTTATTTGTGTTTCTCAATTTACATGCCTTTTTTTTCTTTACTGTATATTCTGTTACATTTTATTATTATTACTCAATGCATTAATACTCAATGTATACTAATGTGCTTTTCTCAAATGTCAAATAAAGATTTACGCAAAACAAAAAAAAGCTGCCCAACTACTGGCAGCAAAGTGGCTAAAATGGCCACGGGCTCTGACGCTAACAACACACCTGGTCTCGTCAAAGAGTCCTGGACATTTTATCAAAGAGCCTGCTGGTTTCTGGACTGGAGAAACAACTAGCCTCACTTCAGAATGACTTGTCTGCATTAATTCAGGAGTCAGTTAAACCATTACAGACCTCGGTGGACGCACTCCATGAGATGGTGAATCTCTTTAACGCCCACCTCACAGCTGCAGAATCCCTGGCTGGAGATAACTTTGAATGCATAACAAGCACTGAAAAATCAGTTAAGTTGCTGCAATACCAGAATAAGTCTCTTCAGGACCGCCTCGATGATCTTGAAAACAGGTCCTTTAGAGTAAACCTCTAAATAAACATTCCTGAGGGCAGTGAAAAAGGCTGGGACCAGACCAAGTTCATATCCGAGCTGATGTCTGTCCTGGTTTAGGAAACCCAGGCCTTTTGTAGTATGTTTTCATCATTTTCAAGAACTTAAACTTAAACTTTATTTTATTTATATAGCACCTTTCATATACATAAAATGCAACACAAAGAGCTTTACAAGTTAAAAAAGAAAGAAAAAAGAAGACCCGACCCCTCCCACACACACACATGCGCACGTACACACAAACATGCACAAACACTCATCCACTCAGGCATGCACACACAAACGCAAACATGCACTCGTTAAAATAGGGTATAGGATATGGCTGGTATGGCTGGGCACAGAGGATCCTGGTGAGGAAAGCATTATTGGGGAGGCCATCCATGCCGGGAAGTGTTGCAGAGCCACACTTCCCATCCACCCATAAAAGTAGTTAAGAGTGGTTAGAATCAACACTAAAAGAAATTTTAAAAGACATAGAATAATATTCTTAAGACTGTATCCTAAAAATTCCTAAAAGCAATCTAAGATCTAAATTAAACACCGTAAATAACTAGTTAAAGGAGATAAGTTCCTAAAAGCAACATAAGACCTAAATTAAACACCATAAATAACTAGTTAAAAAGGGATATGCAAGAAGGATTAAAAGAAAATCAATTAAAAGTCAAGCTAAAAAGGTGGGTCTTGAGCCTACTTTTAAAAGCATCAACAGTCTCTGCGGCCCTGAGGCTCTCCGGCAGGCCATTCCACAGACATGGGCCATAGTAATAAAATGATGTCTCACTGTGGGTTTTTGTCCTAACACTTGGAATGACTTGAGGGTTGGTAGTGTAAAAGCAGGTCAGATAGATAAGAAGGCCCAAGACCATTAAGACATTTAAATACTAATAAAAGAACCTTAAAGTCGATCCTAAAACACACAGGGAGCCAAAGCAGTGATTTTAAAACAGGTGTAATGAACGCCTGACTTCTGGTCCTCATCAGCACACGTGCAGCTGAATTTTGAAGCAATTGAAGATTGGAAATGCTCTTTTTGGGAAGACCAGAAAGCAGGGCAGTGCAGTAATCAACTAAGATAGAGAGAAGGTGCTTCACTGGACCTGACAGCACGAGCCTAAGTACCGTGAAGCAACGCTCCGAGTGTACCCAGACGTCAGTGCCTTTGTAACAGATAGAAAAAGAAAACTAAATGTAGCCAGGTAGTCTGAACAGCCATTCTAGTATCGAAATATCTATGTTGTCAGTTGGTTATCTGCTGCTGCCGCCTAATTGTGTAACTGAGTGACAGGGATTAGAGTGCACCTGACAAGTGTTTTCCACTCAGAAAAGATGAGCATGGAGGGCTGAGCATAGCAACATCAGCGGGAAGCTGTTATTAGGAGGAGACATCAGTTCACCTCCTGGTCAACAAAGGGAAAGGATAGCAAAAACAAGAGGTTTTTGACCGTTGAAAGAGAAGTCCACGGAGTTGCCGCCCCATCTGAACGGCCTGGCTATTGAATATCCTGGTAAGTTAGCTGCTAGCAAACATGGTGAATTAGCACTCTGGTTTTGATAGCTTTGAAATGTGTTATAACTTTGAAGTTGTGGGTTATTTATGTCAAAAAACCAGTCGAGATAAGCTCCTAACCTGATGATATTACAAACGCTATGTTATTTGAAATGTTTGAATACTGTGAGAAATGCTAAGTAATGGTCAGCTACACACAACTTAGCTAATTTGAGCAGAAATGGAAATGTTATGTGATAAATGCACTGTGTGAATATGTTCTTTGCAAGCTATTTTATTAAGCTTTGTATATGATCAAAGTTCAAGCACAAAAGTGTGAGCAAATTGTTATTATGTGTAGTATGTGGGATTATTGTGTGATATGATTGTGACTTTGTTAAGAGAGGAAAAAACACACACAATGTGGACTATTGATAAAGACAATTAATAATATCCCTGCACATTTTGTGCAGGCTGGTTTTTATTGAGTCGATCTCTATTCATTTTGGTGTTGATAATTTAACCTGCAATTGGGCCAGATGTATGTAAATTTTGTTCGTGCCCAGCTGTGTGCAAGTTAAGGGTTCTTGGTACGAATATGGGAAGTGTACTGTAAGTGGAAGAACACATTTCAAGTCATTGTTCAGCTAAAGGCGAATATAATAAGGAAAGTAAAACTACAGGTTTAGCATTACAAACAGAAACAATACAGAGAATTCAAATTCTTCAGTTGTTAGTGTGAATTATTACTGGAAGCATTAAAGGTGTTTCATGTACTTTACTACTCTATTTTAATGCCAGTCTCCTCATTAGAGCCTAGATCTTAAATACACCTGCAGGGGTGGTCAAACGAACACATTTGGTTACATACATTTGGACCACCATGTGGAGAGATGTGATGGGTTTTTTTTGTGACAGATAGTGCTGTATTTAGAGTCTGTGCTGTTCTTGACTTAGAGAGGATTGTTGTGGAGAGAATGTCCATTTCACTCACATCCATATTGTTTCATCATCCTCATACAGGAATAAATCCTGAGTGTCAAACCACCCCTGCATCCCATGTTATTGCACACAGAATTCAACGCAGCGTAGTCTAGGCCTGCGGACCAGCCCAGCTACACCATCACTGCAAAGAAACGAGCCGCCTTAAACAAAGTCAAGGGAAGCCCTCTACCAAAAGGGTGTGAAATTCGGGCTTCTCTTTCCTGCTCACCTGCAAGTCTCATATGAAGGTGAATCGTTCACCTTTGAGACTCCGGAGGACGCACATGCATTTTACAACGAGTGATGGAAAAAGAATAGGCCAGGGAGCAGTATGATGTTCCCCACTGTCACTCATTCCTGGGGGTTTCCCCCATGTTTATTTGGATGAGGCCGTGTGCTCCTGTCAACATATGCTACCTTGTGGACTTAAATGTTTTGCGGGCTTTTTCAATGAGTGTCACGGTATCCATGGAAATGGGTAGACACTTGAGCCATGTTTACTCTTATGTTCTAGTAGCAAGGTGCATAGACTTCTTGTTAGTGCTGTCAGTTTAACGCGTTAATTAGATTAATTAATTACACCGCAAATTAACGCGTTATAAAAATTAATGCAATTAATTATTAGTGGCAATTCAGTGCGCGAGCATTTTAAATTTGGCCCATTGAATGACCCGTGGGCTACTTGGCACTGGCACGTCACTTCCCGTATGCGTTGCTAGTCAAACAAACAAAGCATGGTGACAACAGACATGGACGTGACATTTTAATCTCATATCTGCTAAAGTTCCCCAAATAAAGAATTTGAATTCTAGGACATTACAAAATTGTAGTGCATGACTAATCAATTGAATGCACTAAGAAGAGAAGATTTGAAATCCACATTTTTATTGGTGAAGTGTGTGTTTGACGCTATCTGAAACACCTCCTTTAGGCCCTCTTCTTCCACGATTGAAATTGTCCTGCAATCAGCAGCAACCCACTTTGCGATTGAGTTTGTCAGTTTTTCTGTGGTGGTTTTGCTCATTCGTTTCCCAAATTCTGCAAGCGTGGGTTGAAGTGAGCTCACGGTAGCACTAGCACCGGTAAGAGTGGAACTTGTCCGGACGTGTTTAGCGTTTAAATGATAAGTCAGGCTGAAGCAGCTTCGGTGATAGGAAAATTCTTTTTTACAAAAGCTACAAATCACCGCGTTCTCGTTGATAGTCCCGTCTTCGTTCTTTTTATAAATAAATTTGCCGTTCAAAGGCCCTACTAACGATTTGCTCGCCTCGCTCCCCTGACTCATGTCCATGCTTTGTTTGACTAGCAACGCATATGGGAAGTGACCTGCCAGTGCCAAGTAGCCCACGGGTCATTCAATGGGCCAAATTTAAAATGCTCGTGCACTGAATTGCCACTCATAATTACCGTAATTGCGTTAATTTTTATAACGCATTAATTTGCGGTGTAATTAATTAATCTAATTAACGCGTTAAACTGACAGCCCTAACATATATATATGTATGTATGTACACATGTATATATATATGTATATAATATATATATATATATATATATATACACACTTAAGCCCAAAATTATTCATACCCCTGTCAAATACAAGGGATTTCTTCATTTTTTCACTCACAAATTAGTATTTCACCTCAGTTTTTACTTAAATAGGACAGAAAGAAAGAAATAAAGAAAGAAAGTCTGAAGCCATAACCGATTTGTGTTTAGATAGAATGTGTAAATAAACATCTTTAACAGGGTGAAAACAAAAAATCACACTGTCCAAAATTATTCATACCCTGTCTCAATAATCAGTTGCACACCCCTTATTTTCTATTACAGCCTCCAAACGATTTTTATAATTGCTCACAAGCTTCTTGCAAGTATCGGCAGGAATTCTGGACCATTCCTGCTTTGCAAATGTTTCCAGATCTTTGAGGTTAGAGGGTTTCCGTGCTGTCACCCGTTTCTTGAGCTCCATCCATAGGTTTTCGATGGGGTTTAAAGCTGGGGTTGATAATCCTGTTCAGAAACACTTTTTGTTACACTGGGTGAAATGGTCCTTCTACCTTCTGAGTAATCAATACATTATGTATTCAGAAAAAGGAACAAAAATAATCAGTCCTCTGTGGCAGGTGCAGGACTGACAAAACTCTGACCAATCCAAGCTCCTCGGTGCGAGGAGCAGAAACCAATCAGATGCCTTCATGTCTAGTTCTGTATCCGCCCCCCTCGATCCCTGTCTCCGACATGTGTGCACAATCTTCACGTGTCGCTGTTGCCGGAAGAAATCAGCGTACAGAGTTACAGCAGAATGGATTTCATGCTCATTTATGAGCAATGGCTGAGAAAATGCAGCCCCAGTTACTACTTCCACCGTTACGTAACGGCTCGCCCCGAGAAAAAGGCAAGGAAGAGAAAGCTGGAGGCTGAAAAGTTATAATAATAATATTAAACACTTTAGACCCAGAGACGACGGTTCGTTTGAATATCCTGTAGCTATCGGTCTTTGTATCACTGGGGTATGAATAATTTTGGACAGTGTGATTTTTTTGTTTTCACCCTGTTAAAGATGTTTATTTACACATTCTATCTAAACACAAATCGGTTATGGCTTCAGACTTTCTTTTGTGTCCTATTTAAGTAAAAACTGAGGTGAAATACTAATTTGTGAGTGAAAAAATGAAGAAATCCCTTGTATTTGACAGGGGTATGAATAATTTTGGGCTTAAGTGTATATAGTACTCCCTCTTGCCGCTTCTCATTTTTGTGCGGCACGCGTTCCAGTTTGTGGGGGCATGGCTTGGACGTACACACTGACGGGAGGGGGAGGAGGGGGGTGGAACTCAGGGGAGGTGTACTTTTCAAATCTTGCTAGCTCTCTTGCTAGCTCTCCAGGATTACCAACCCCAGCTTTAAATCAGGACTCTGACTTGGCCACTTCATAACGTTAATATCATAGTCCTGGAACCATTTCTTCACCACCTTGGCTGTATGCTTCGGATCATTGTAGATAGGTCCAATACTTCCCCAGGTTCAGGTTCTCTGCTGCCTGCTTGAGGTTTTCTTCAAGAATCTTGATGTACTGCTCTTTCCTCATGATTCCTTCCACTTTAACCAAGTTGCCAGGCCCATTTGCTGAAAAGCAGCCCCACAGCATGATGCTTCCACCTCCATATTTAACAGTAGGTACTGTGTTCTTTGGTTTAGAGGCTTCACCCTTCTTTCGCCAGATGAAAGCCACATCTCTGTGGCCAAAAAGCTCAATTTTTGTTTCATCTGACCACAGAACAGACGACCAGAAGCTTTCATCTTTCTTTAAGTAGGTCTTTGCAAAGGTCAGACGAGCTTTTACATGCTTTGGTTGAAGCAGGGGGGTCTTTCTTGGTCGACGTCCATAGAGGCCATTTTGGTGCAGTATCCGCTGGAGTGTCTGCCTTGATAGAGTCACACCACTTGAACTCAGTTCCTTCAGGACAGCCTTGGTAGTAGTCCTTGGATTGTTTTCAACATCCCGCCTGATCTTTCTGGCAAGCCGAGGTGACACTATTGACTTCTGGCCACGTCCTTTGAGGTTTTTGACCGTGTGAAATTTTTGGTACTTTTGGATGATGCTTTGCACCATTGCTATTGGCACCTGAAATTGTTTGGCAGTTTTTTTGTATCCTTTCCCTTCCTTTTTGGCATTTACTCTGCGTGTTCTCAAGTCCTCACTGAGCTCTTTGGTCTTTGCCATGGCAAGTCTTGTGTTGACTCGAAAATGACTGAAATGTCACAAGCAAGTCAACTTTTATAGTCTGAAAACTGGTTAAAAAAAAAATACAGCAACTCAGCAACATTGAGAATAATATTAAACACTTTAGACCCAGAGACGACAGTTCGTTTGAATATCCTGTAGCTATCGGTCTTTGCATCACTGGGGTATGAATAATTTTGGACAGTGTGATTTTTTGTTTTCACCCTGTTAAAGATGTTTATTTACACATTCCATCTAAACACAAATCGGTTATGGCTTCAGACTTTCTTTTGTGTCCTATTTCAGTAAAAACTGAGGTGAAATACTAATTTGTGAGTGAAAAAATGAAGAAATCCCTTGTATTTGACAGGGGTATGAATAATTTTGGGCTTAAGTGTATATATATATATATATATATATATATATATATATAGAGAGAGAGAGAGAGAGAGAGAGAGAGAGAGAGAGAGAACCATTGGGGGCATTGCCAAGGTATGATCTCTGTCAAAATGGAAATTGAACCCATGACCTTAAAATCAGAAGTCACATGTCATACAGACAGAGCTAAATAGACACATGGTGGTTTCTCTCTCTCTCTCTGACAACTGACATGAAGGAGCTGTCAACCTGTCTGTGTGAGTGAGTGTGGATTCAGAGGAGTCCCTGATCACCACATGCAACTGGATTGCTCAGTGGGTAATGGTATTGACTTTGGATTAGGAGCCTGAGAGTTTGAATCCCAGTCATACCTAATCTTTGCCAAGATTTGCAGATGGCGAGCATGCTTTCTTTTAAGGAATGGTTGTGAAAATAAATCGGTAGCAGAATATTTCAGAGTGTGTGTAAGAGGTGTGTAAGAGGTGGGGGGCTCGAATATTCGCATCAGGCAGACTCTCCCATAGACTGTATCCTATCTTGCTGACACATGCAATGCGAAGGTGCATTCAGATACCGAAATTTGGTACCGTTTGACTTCACGTAAATTGATACTCAGTACTTAGATTGTACTGTTCCTGCATTGCTGTTCTGGGGAGGTCTTGCAATCATGCAACCGCATCATTATGGAAGGTACCGTAAATTCTCCAGTAGAAGCCCAGGCTTTTAATTTGCTTCAACTGTCGAACTGACCCAGTTTATATTTGAGAGAGGCTTTTATTTAATTTAGAAAAAATCTTACTCTGGGCAAAGATGGAAAATCCTCTCAAATTGTTCTGTTCTTACTGTTTAAAAGAGTAAGAGTAGGGCCTCCCCAACATTACAAACTATACAACCTCAATGCAAGCCAGAATTATCTCAATATGGGCAACTGCTCAACCGAAGCCACCATGGTTTGAGATTGAAGCAACCTTCTCCAAACCGTATTCTCCTGTTAACTTACTTGATAAACGCAGGAGCGAATTACCAATTATGGCGAAAGACAATTTTCTAATTACTAATGTGGGTGGTGCGTGGAAGTCTCTACGGAAATTATTTGGTACCAAACATAAATTGAGTTGTCTAACGACAATGACAGATAATCCTGATTTAACCAGAGGGGCACCGGATCTAACTTTCAGAACTGGTATGAAGCAGGAATTTACCATATTTATGATCTTTGGGATAGGGGAAAATTTAAAACATTTGAGTCCTTACAGGCTACATACAAACTACAAACAAAAGAATTTTACAAATACCTTCAGGTCAGACACCATGTACATACTGAAATGAAAACTGTCAATTTTCCAGATGACTTTAACTTATTAGAAAAGACTCTTTTAGATAGTTTTAAACAAGGTCACTTTGTCTCCAAATTTTATTCCAAGCTGCAACAGTTGAATACAGACAGATTGTCATTCCTACGGAAATCATGGGAGACTCAACTGAAAACGATAATAGACACTGAAATATGGGAGGAAATTTTACTTTTACCTTAGGAAATATCCATATGTAACAGATTCAGAGAAATGCAATATAATATCTTACAAAATGTCTATATATCTCCATATATGTATAGTAAATATACAGCAGGGGCCTCTCCAAACTGCCCAGAATGTAAGACTATTTTAGGGACAAGATTTCACTGCCTTTGGGAATGCGAAAAGATTCAACAGTTTTGGCAAACTGTATGTGCTGAGGTTACTGTGTTAATCAACCAGCAATCAGCCTAAGCCAATATTACGTCTACTGGGATGTATTCCTGAATCATTAAGTTCACATAAGAACACTGTACATTTTTTGCTTATGTTGGGCTGAAAGGCTGTCATGACCAAATGGGTAGGAGATGAACCCCCTTCAATACATCTGTGGAAGTCTTTGATATCAGACTATATTTCTCTGGAAAGACTAAAATTTTGTATTAGCAGTGAGAAGGACCTTTTTATAGCAAAGTTTGGCAAAGTGTTAGGATTCCTGAGAACTCAGAGGGCAACTACCTGAAATGTTAGACTTAAGGATTTTTGAGATCATTCCTATGGATGTATTTTGGATTTGCTACATATTTCTAATCTGTATATGCACTGTGCTGGACTGTTATAATTTCAAAAATGTTCAACAAAAAGAATGTTCAAAAAAAAAAAAAAAAGAGTAAGAGTAGAAGTAAAGAACCAGCTCCAAAGCAGCATTCATTTAAATACTAAATAATTCCGTGCTCCGGGCCACAGACTGTACATAGGCTCCAGCTCTTTCATTGGGTCAGTCGGAATTCTCCACAGGCCATGTCAAACAGCAAGACTGGACGGGTCTGGTCGAAAACATTTACAAATAACTTGGCTCAGGTCGGACCACAGGCTTCCTTTTTTTGGCCGCATTTGGGCCAAGAATCAATGCTCGTGTGTCCAGCCACAGGAATAGCTATCTTGTAACAAACTCCTGCTCAATAAATCAAATCCTATATCATGACATTTGGTACCAAAGAAAAACTGAAATCCAGCCCTGGTTCCTGTGTTATAAACTGATGGCTCTCCACTGCATAAAGTTGATACTTTTAAATATCTTGGGTGTATGGCTAGATTCTGAACTCACTTGTAAACCCCCATATAAATCATCTATTATGCAAGTCAACTTTGGTATTAACATGTTTTATTGCTCTCAAAACTGTTTTTCACTTAGTGTACGGAAGAAACTGGCCACTCAATTTATACTTCCAATCATGGATTATTGTGATGTTATATAATAAAATGCTCATAAATCTTCACTTAACACAGCCTACAATAGACTCTGTAGATTTGTTCTTGGATGCCCTTATCACACTCATCACTGCATGATATATAATAGACTCAACTGGCCATCACTGAATGTGAGAAGACATATGCACTGGTTGCAACTATATACAAATGTATTTACTTTAATTATCCACCTTCTCTACAGAAGTATCTCATACCATATATATCAACTTATCATATCAGACATTCTTCCCATTGGTCCTAATGTCAATAAATCATTTGGCAGAAGATCTTTTAAAGCACCAGCAGATTGCAATAATCTACCTGCTAATATCAGATCTCTTCTTTTGGTATTTTTAGGCACAGCTTGTCTTCTCACCTTATGGTGGCCTGCTCTATTTAAGTCCAGGCTTAAGACCTTCCTGTATGAGAAAGCTTTTATTTGTTGCCCTTTGTAGTCCGGCTTGGTGTCTCGCATTCTCTCTGCATTTCCACAGATCTCTTCAGAGCTCCATCCCCCTGCACCAACCAACCAACCGCCGCCTCCATCACCTCCTTTCTCCTGCTGTTAAACCGGCCTGCACTCCCTGCTCACGACCCTGTCTGCCGTCCAGTAGTCCCATTAAGCTGGCCTTCCCTCCCTGCCCACCAGGAGCTGCCTTCATCATTTTTCGTTTTTCGTTAACTGACTGATTCCATTTCCATGATTTCCGTATTTCATGTTCTAAATTGTTTTCTTTGTCTGTATACAACATCTATTGCACGTCTGCCCGTCCTGGGTGAGGGATCCCTCCTCTGTTGCTCACCCTGAGGTTTCTCCATTTTTTTCCCTGTTAAAGGGTTTTCTTGGGAGTTTTTCCTCAGTCGATGTGAGGGTCTGAGGGCAGAGGATGTTGTCATAATGCTGTGTAAAGCCCTTTGAAACAAACTGTTTGTAAAAATGGGCTATACAAATAAAATTGCCTTGCCTTGCCTTGCCTCTTTTCTTCATTGAACCTTCATGTCCTTTCTGACTTGGTGAATTGATAGTATTCAATATCTGCTGTTGTGTCAGTCTTAGGCCATTGTGACCTTCTTATGGTTGTATTGTTCTAATGTTATCATGATGTTAACTGTGGTCTGTCCATTTTTTTTCTGTTTTTTTTTTTTTGCCTTTTTTGTTTTGTTTGTTTTTGTTTTGTACTGTTGAGTGTATGTTTGTTTATATGCCTAGACCCCCTTGAAAACAAGATTATTATTCTAATTGCAATCAATTATAAACAAACACACTTAAACAATACAATTAAATATGTGCCAAATTTATGGGGGTACAAGTTGGAGACCTTTTCAGTTCCTTTTG
The DNA here is from genome assembly GCA_021432705.1 of Caranx ignobilis. NCBI lineage: Eukaryota > Metazoa > Chordata > Actinopteri > Carangiformes > Carangidae > Caranx > Caranx ignobilis. The sequence goes on along the minus strand of JAFHLA010000307.1, from coordinate 671,570 downwards.
TCTTGTCTGGAGCTTAAACCTGCTGACCTTTCTGTTGGTACTTTGTTTTTCTCTTTGGAGACCTTTTCTGTTTGCCTGTTTTTTTTCCCAATAAATTGCATAGCTTTACCCACCCGGCAGTGTTTGTGTTTGCATTTGGATCCGGTCTTTTACACAGGCTTTAACTTGAGAAAAAATGTATGTAGGTTAGAAATATTTGGTGCATGTGCATGGACTGCCACATTTACTTCTTGCAGATCCTACAAAAATCTCCAGTCATTAGGCTAGCTACCATGTATGACTTTTTAGAACTGATGTTTGAACACATGGATTTTCACATGGTATGATCACTCCAGCTTTCAGGAGAGACTCACCTCTGGTTTGATGCAATTAACAGCTTCCTTTTAATTGGTGGTGAAGATTGGTGTGGCACCTTCTGATCAGTCCTACATCACACTGTCTTTTACAAATATCTGGTTTCCTGAGCATGAATTAAATAGCCCTTTCTCCCTTGTAGTTATTTGGAAAGTAGAATAAGTTAAAGTGATACACCTGAAAGGTTTGCTGCATGTAGACAAATCCTATAGCCACTGATTTTTCTGCTGACATGATGCTGAGTTCAATGCTGAGCTGTACTTACTCCTGTCCTGTAAATGTTTGCATGTGTGCATGTCATAATTTGCAGGAGAACATGCAAGAGAGCACTCACTAGCTTTTCAGTCATCATACAAATTAAAATTGATTCAAAGACATTCAGAAAATATACATTCACTTACTGAAAAGTGCTCCATCAGCTCCATCCAGTCTTTAAGCACTGAAGAAAGAGTCATGGCAATGGCAGTAAAATTTAAACTATTACTAACCCTAACCCCCTAAAACTGAATAACTAATATCAAAAATGCCCCTGAAAAATCCAGCCTCGACAAACAAGAATATATCATGAATTTCACAAAACTGACTCTGATCTTCTGGTGTCTGATCCTCCGATATCTGACCTGCGGCCTGTCCATCATTGCAGAACAGAGAAATGTCAATCAAACAGACACACCTCTTATTATTCCAATCTTCAGTGCCTGATATAATTAGAGGATTAGTCTCAGATTATTTTCGGACCACCAGAACAGTGAACAACTGGTGTGAAAGTAGCCATTGACACCACAATGAGTGGTGGAAAAAAAGACTGACTTAGTATTTCATTAGAGAAGTAAGCATTTTTTGAATGAGTGTGTATTGGGGCCAGAGTTTATTTGGCACTAGTGGCTCCCAGTGGCTCTCAGTAGTATTTCACTTTAAGTTACTATTGCATTGGCTTCACTTTTCAGACCTGGAAGCTACATCCATTTTTTATGCAGTCTATGGTGATGCTTTAAAATTCTCCCCAGAAGATTAACAGGAATGCAAAATTATTTTTTCAAGCTTTCAGTCAAAATGATCCTGAATGTAATTCTGTCTGGTTTTGTGTGAGTGTGCATGCATTTGTCTGTGTGGAGTGATGTCCATGGTCTGTAGATTAGCTGAGAGGTCAAGTCCTTCGCATTGACCTCAACTACAGGTCCCAACAAGGTGGAGTCACTTGAGCTGAAGATGGTGCCTTGTTGTGTTCTGTGAGTACTCCGTGAAGAAAGAGCGTGCAACGTGCAATACTTTGTGACAAATGGTGGAGGTTTCTGTCCATCCTTTCACAGGAGAGGGTGCCACCTGGTGGTCTTGTGGAGCTGAGTCTGGATCAGGTTGACGCACTGAGATCTGAAAAAATCTAAATCCACTGTTTATATGGGCGCAAAATCAAATTATCTGATCATGATGTGCGTATACATGCACCAAGCTTTATTCAGAATTGCAGCATTTTGTGTAGAGTTGTCTAATTTCCTTAAAACAACCCGCAGAAGAAGTTGTTGTACTTCCGCCTGTGCTGTTTTTTTAAGAGTGTATGTGGCCCATGCCAACACAATCGTCTATAAATACTCGACGATTAAAAGCGTCTAATAATGCACCATAATGCGCCCCACCCCACCCCTCTCTCCACAGAAACTGAGACGCGACGCGCTGCCCACACACACCTCCTCCCCTGCCCCAACAGCCAGGTAACACACATAAACGAATAGAGTCGAGTGTTTTGTTTGCCCCTTGAACCTCAGTTGCTAAACAATAACTTGCATTTTATACTCTCTGTTGTGAAGTAGCCTGTCTCATACAGCGCCACACAGCTGAGCATCAGTTAGCCGACTGCCCACCGGTTTAACAAGCTAGTAGACGCTAGTCCACATCAATATGACGTGATGTGATGACCACCACTAATGTCGGTAGAGTTTGTCATTACAGCATGTGAATCTATCAGTATATTTGAGGTGAATATTTAGTGTTGTGTAGGTTTACATTAGGCAGAACGGCTCTCTGACCTTCTCCTGCTTGCCATAGAGAAAGACATCCAGATAAATCAGAGTGAGGTCATCATGGCACTGACGAGGATGCTGCTTTAGAGAGTGGTAATGCTGCACTTTTCACTCCTCAATTCAAAATGAGACTTTGTACACTTCTTTTGTCCAGTGCCATAGTCCAGTTGAAAGCTCAAAAATTTTTATTATCATATTGACATAAATAAATACGTTCACATTCAACATGTGCCTGTAATGTTTTTTTTGTTTTGTTTTTTTAAATCTCACACTGCTATAAAAAGGCAGTTCCACATGCCGCACAAAGTGCCCTTACTTTTCACTGAGCACCTGCCCCCCAAAATGTCTGTGCACACCACTGCACATTTTTGTTCTGATCAGCCCTTTATTATTATTGTTCTGATTAATATAAAAACATTAACCAAGCAATACCTTCTCCCATTGAGTCCAGGGGAAAAAGACCGTCAGATAATCGGACGACGATCATCTCAGTGCAATGGGAGAATCCATCAAACTACTTTAGTTTTTGAACCTATAATAGACACCCAAAACCACAGCCCATCAATTCGGTGTACTTCAAAAATAAAGAAAACAATTTAATTTTACATTTTTAGCATCACAGTAACTCCAATAAAATAAATGTAAAAATACAGAAGTTAACCACTATTGTACCACTTTTAAAAATAACAGTTCTCAGAGCACGTATAAGTATCAAAATAAAAAACTAGCTGTCATAATCTAGGGTAACAACATCGCACTGCTACATCGACCCCACTGCTTTAGACAAGATTATAGACACCAGACAAGCACTCGTTCCTCATCACAAAAAAACACAAACAAAACAGAGTCCTGGTCATATTATGACTAACTGCTTCACACATAACTCAGTGTATTCCTTTCATTCTAAACTAAATAAAAAGAAGGTCAACCAGGATGAGGAAAGATGAGGGGTAGCTAAGCCCCCATCTCACCACAGAAAAACATGCCATGTACATAGTGATACCACAGAATACACCCAAAGTCACCAAATTATGTCCAATACAATAGACAACCTGAATTCAAATATGACCATGACCCTAAGTATGACATAAAGGGATATTCTACACCGAGTAGAACACCCCCTCGAGAAGTGAAGTTTGCCGACCACAAACGTCTTTCGTAGTGACTTCAGACTGCACGGTAGCAAAATACTGCTGTCTGGGGGGCCAGAAGCTAACTGTGGGCACAAAAAGCCATTCATAGCCATAGATAATGCTCAGAGCAAACTTCAAACTTCATCAACAGTACAAATATGGTCCCAGCACATAAAATGAGACATCAAACATCTGCTAGCTTCACCTGGTTTCTACAGGAAAGAGACATAGCTGTCCCATTCCTCCACACTTGGCTGAGTGTGCTTGGTTACGCACACACTTTGGTAAGATTTTGTCATGTGGAATGTACATTTGCCTATAGTGTATTATGTGGCCAAGTACACGGGAGTATTTAAAAACCAAATGGGACACACTTCACAACCTTTACATTGAGCGATCTGTGCGTAAAATGCAGCTGCTTGTGTTGGCATCATTTGGCATTCTTCTTGGCCATGACACTATTTTAAGAACGGGACTCTGATATTGAGTTACAGTTACGGTTATAAAACATATTTCTTACATTGAAATTTCTTCAGTGGCATTTTGTGTGGCTCCCGATTGGCTCCTCATGACTGCTGACCAGCTGGTGCATTGTGGGATTTATACTTGGCCAAATACCGTTCAGGTGCGGTCTTACTGTAAGTGTGGGTATAGTGCAAATCAAGCACGCTGCACTTTTGGTCATTGGAGAAATGGGACACACTTGCCCTTACACTAAGCCCGTGAACGCGCATGCCAAGTGCCCAAGTGTGCAAGTGTGATCAAGTGTGCATACTGGGACAGGTCCATAAACAGAACTCACCCACTTGCCTCCAGCCACTTGCGAGTTGTAGGAAAGTCCTGATGAGTTGATTACTGAATGCATCAGTGTTCCTATCTGTTTCTAACAATAACTAGCAAGTGTTGACAGGGAAATGAACATAGCTGAGTTGCTCAAACTATCACACTCAGCAAAGCTTGCGTGCATTTTTGAAAATAAGCCTCACCGGATCCTTACTTTTCTACTGCATTCGGTAATTGACTCGTCATTTACTACATGAGATAATGTAATTTCAAGGTCTGAGTTAGAAGTATGTCCTTTTCTTCACATGTTATGTTTGGCAAGTAGTCTCCGAATACTGATTTCAGAGCTTCCCCGCTGGACACCCATTTCTTGCAACTTTTCTTTTTACTCTTTTACTTCTTTACTAAGTTATCTGATGTATTGGGGGAACGCAGAAAACTTGAATTCAGATGACAGGCGCCTTGGTGTGTGGGCATGCATGGGGGACTGTTCAGATGTAGCATCTTTTGCACACATGAAACCATTACTTTCAATGTAGACTTCTTCTCCTGCTGGTGTTGGGTTAGGTCGGTTCTGCCCTGTTTGAAAAAAGAGGGAAGCCCGTATGTGGAAAGACATCAATCAATCAATCAATCAATCAATCAGTCAGTCAGTCAGTCAGTCAATCAGTCAATCAATCAATTTTTATTTATAAAGCACATTTCATGCCCAAGGCAAACTCAATGTGCTTTACAGTGGTTAAAACAATTACAACACAATGCAATAATAGTGCAAACAACAAAGAAGGGCAGAGCTTTTGAAATTTAAAACAAAACAAATTAAAACAGTGCCACATACACATATTCCTACATACATGCTCAGGCGCACATGGGCACACACACACAATTTAATCAAATGCAGTTGTGAGGAGGAGAGTTTTTAACTTGTTTTCGAATGTGGTCACCCATTTCCAGCCACCAATCAGGGCACAGCCTGGAAGCACCAATCAATTCTTAGAAAGCAGGAGTCCGGTCCACAGCCTGCACTCAGAAAGACACACACACAGAAACACTTGCCGACATCACAATCATATAGCACTAGGCTACGACACCAGTCATAGTCAAATCCCTATATTCTGATTCCTGTCCATTCCTAATACATGCAAGGCAAGGCAAGGCAAGGCAATTTTATTTGTATAGCCCGTTTTTTTCAAACATTTTGTCTCAAATTCAATTCAATTCAAAGGTGCATAAAAGTAGCTTAAAAAGGCAGCACAAGTTACAGACTTATGACACAGGGCTTTACACAGCATTATGACAACATCCTCTACCCTTAGAACCTCACATCGACTGAGGAAAAACTCCCAAGAAAACCCTTTAACAGGGAAAAATGGAGAAACCTCAGGGTGAGCAACATAAGAGGGATCCCTCACCCAGGACGGGCAGACGTGCAATAGATGTTGTATACAGACAAGAAAACAATTTACAACATGGAATATGGGAAACATGGAAATGCCATAATAGTAGTGTCATCTGAGTATTTCTAGGTGTGGCAGGATTCAGAGTTTTATTTAAAGTCAGCTGTATACAATGTGAACAGAAATGGAGACAGGACAGTATTAAATGCGCTTGAAAAATCAAAAAACATAATACTTACATAAGCGCCAGATTCCGCCAGATGAGAGAGGGCACAGTGGAGCATGTAGAGGACTGCATCACAGGCCTTTAAAGTGGCTGACATTAATCCTTTACTTAGAAAATCCCCCTTTTGATCCAGATGTACTAGCCAACTATAGGCCTATATCCAACCTTCCCTACATCTCCAAGATCCTTGAGAAGGTTGTTCCAGCTACATGAACATCTGCACAGTAACAAGCTGTTTTAAGCTTTCCAATCTTGATTTAGAGAACACCATAGCACTGAAACAGCACTGGTCAAAGTCTCCAACGATCTTCTTATAGCTTCACACAGAGGTCTTGTCTCTGTACTTGTACTTCTGGACCTCAGTGCCGCATTCGATACCATTGATCACAGCATCTTGCTGCAGAGACTAGAACACGAAATTGGGATTAAAGGATCTGCTCTAAAATGGTTTGCCTCATACCTATCTGACAGGTTTCAATTTGTTAATGTTAATAATGACCATTCAGAGTACAGCAGAGTTACGTGTGGTGTGCCACAGGGTTCAGTTTTAGGGCCAGTTCTCTTCACTCTTTACATGCTTCCATTAGGGGATATAATCTGGAAGCACTCCGTCAATTTCCATTGTTACGCTGATGATAGTCTGCTCTACTTATCGATAGAGCCAGATGATAGAAGCCGCCTCATCAACCTGCAAGATTGCTTGAAAGACATCAAATCCTGGATGTCTTCTAACTTCCTATTACTGAACTCTGACAAAACAGAGGTTATTGTGTTTGGACCTAAGCATCTCAGGGACACATCCCACCAAATCCCACCAACGTACAGACAGAAAAATTATATTATATTATTATTATTTCATCATATATAACCTTAAATACAAAAAGGTAACAAGACCGGAGAAAAAAACAAGATAAATAAATGAACTAGGCCACTTGGCCACAAAGCTCAAAAAATTTAAAAAAATACATAAAAAGGCTACTCTATGGAGCAAAAAAAAAAGGGGGGGGGGGGCCTGGGATCATCAGTCTATCCCTCTCTCACCCCCCTCCCCTTGCTTTTCCTCTGAGACTCTGATACAACATCTGCAGTCGCAAGATGATCCCCCGTCCCCCTCCCCCATTCTGACACACACAACCTGTAGCCTACATGACTCTCAGCACTTGTCGTGAGAATAGGGTGCCCCAGCTCCCACTCCACTAACTTGACATGGAAAAAATGAGCGATGGTCAAGAAAACTGTGGAGTTTGAGGGCACTCGTACACCCCCACGTAGATTGCGCCCTGGGCAGTCGCCCACATTGCCCATAGCAAAAACCGGCCCTGCTTCTACTGATTTATAAGGGGGGGGGGCAATTTTACCTTTATTGGATAGCACAGTGTAGAGAGACAGGAAATGGGGAGGCAGAGAGAGGGGGAAGGAAAGGGTGCCCGATGCGGGATTCGACCCAGGGCAGACTGCAGCGAGGACTATAGCCTCTGCATATGGAGAGCCCACTTAACCCACTGCGCCACACAGGCCCTGACTTATGAGTCTCTGACAAAGCTCCATCTTATCCAAAAGAGCTCATTATTCCATACTGTCCTACCAGAGCATGCAGGTCTGTTAGTGAAACCCAGTACCTCTAAAAACAGAGTGGGAGGTAGAGCCTTCAGTTACCGGGCTCCTCTATAATGGAACCAGCTCTCTCCATGGTGAGAGAGGCAGACACTCTTTCTACATTTAAGTCCAGGCTAAAGACCTTCCTCTATGACAGAGCTTTTAGTTAGGGCTGGCTCAGGTAGTCCTGATCCATTTTATAGCTACACTGCTATAGGCTTAAACTGCTGGGGGACACATCAGGTTACACGGAGCCCTATCCTCTCCTCTTGCACATTTTGAATGGTCATTATTTGTTGCACTTTGTAGTCTGGCCTTGGTGTTTCGCATTCTGTCTGTATTTCCACAGATCTCTTCAGAGCTCCATCCCCCTGCACCAACCAACCAACCGGCGCCTCCATCACCTCCTTTCTCCTGCTGTTAAACCGGCCTGCACTCCCTGCTCACGACCCTGTCTGCCGTCCAGTAGTCCCATTAAGCTGGCCTTCCCTCCCTGCCCACCAGGAGCTGCCTTCATAATTTTTCGTTAACTGACTGATTCTATTTCCATGTTTTCCATGTTCCATGTTGTAAATTGTTTTCTTGTCTGTATACAAAATCTATTGCACGTCTGCCCATCTTGGGTGAGGGATCCCTCCTCTGTTGCTCACCCTGAGCTTTCTCCATTTTTCCCTGTTAAAAGGGTTTTCTTGGGAGTTTTTCCTCAGTCGATGTGAGGTTCTAAGGGTAGAGGATGTTGTCATAATGCTGTGTAAAGCCCTTTAAGACAAACTATTTGTAAAAATGGGCTATACAAATAAAATTGCCTTGCCATGCCATCATTCACTCCAATGTGTTCTTTGTATGCAAACTGCAAGGGATCAAGTTTATCTTTGACCTCAAGCCTCAGTAGGCATAGAATCAGCCACGAAGTAAGGCCACGGGTCTGTAATCATTTAGTTCAGCTGGACATTTTCTTTTTGGTACTGGTACTTTGGAGGATGTTTTCCACAGAGCCGGCACCCGCCCCAGCTATAGACTCAGTTTGAAGATCCTGTGGAGAGGTTGACACAGTTGGGCAGCACAGTCTTTAAGCAGCCTTGGACACACACCATCTGGGCCAGCAGCCTTCCCAGAGCAAAGTCACCTGAGCGCCAACCTCACCCCTGTCTCTGTGACAAACAAGGGTGGAGAAATAGGTGTGAGAAGGGGACGAGCTGCAGCAGTGAAGATGTACCCAGGTGTAAGAGGAGGAGGAGGAGGACAAGGAGGAGCCATGGTAGAGAAACACAGTTGTGAAGGAGAAGAAGGAGCCGCAGTGGAGATGCTCACATGTTGTTGAAGAGGGGGAGGAGCTGTGGTGGAGAAGCACACATTAAGGAGGAGGAGGAGCAACAGCAGTGAAATGGGATGTGGCCTCAGTGTCAAACCAGTTGAAGAACTGACTGGGTTCATCAGCTCTTTCCACATCACCTACTATTGGCTGTTTTTTTCTTTTTGTTGTAGCCAGAGATGGTATTGATTCCTCTCCACACCTCACTGATGTTGTTGTGTTGTAAATTCTTATAAACCAGGAGCAGGATTTTAAAATCAATTCTTGTTTTGAAAGGTAACCAGTGATTTGAGAACAGGTGTGCAGCTGCATTTTAAATTAACTGTAACCTGCGAATGCTTGATTTTGGGAGTCCAGTGAATAAACCATTACAATAATCTAATCTGCTTGTTATGAATGCGTGGATTAATTTCTCTGAGTCTGAAATTGACAAGAAGCCCCTTAATTTGGAAATATTTTTCAGATGCTAAAATGGTGGTGGTTGATATAACTTTCTAAATTAAGATTACTGTCAATGATTACACCCAGATTTCTTGCTTCAGTTTTACTGTCCAGAGATAGGGATTTGAGATGTGTTGCAATTTTATGTCTGTGAGCCTGTGGTGCATAGATGAGTATTTCTGTTTTGTCTTTGTTAATTTAAAAGTAAAAAGTTGTCTATCATCCATCGGTTAATGTTGTTGATACACTGAGTGAGGGATTGTATGAGTAGTGAAATGTAAAGCCGTGAGTCATCTGCATAGTTATGGTAATTTGTGTTATGTTTGCATATGACTTGTGAAAGTGGAAGCATGTAAAGACTGAACAACAGTGGGCCAAGAATTGACCTCTGGGGGACCCCACATACGATGTCCTTCCTGTGGGATGCAAAATCCCCAGTAGATAAAAAAATGCCTGTCATGTAAGTAGGTTTTGAACCAATTTAGAACTTGGCTGGATAAGCTGACCCATTGTTCAAACCGCTCCAGTAGGATTTTATGGTCAACCATGTCGAAAGCGGCACTGAAGTCAAGTAATAGGAGAATGGATAATTGTTTGGAGTCTGTGTTTATGTGTAGGTCATTCACAAATTTGATGAGTGCTGTTTCTGTACTATGGTGGGGGTGAAAACCAGACTGATATATCTAGAAGGTTATTTGATGTGACACTGATTTAGCTGAATGTAAACTGTTTTTGGGGGGGGGTTTCACATCTGAGCTGTAGAATGTGTATTGTAGAAGAGAAACACTCATTTTAGGACAGAACAGACAGAACAGAACAGGCATGTTCTATGCTTTTCAACCCCCTTATAGAGGGGGGACAATAGCTACCTGATATTCTCAGCTGTAAAGGGTAGGTGAAATATAATCATAGAAGGCTGAAAATCACAGGACATGTCTGTTCTGATAGTCAGCAGTGTAAAGCTCCTCCTTTCATATTTAATGGGTCTATTAAAAATAATAAAAAAAGTCAAAGTTATTTCAATGGGCCAATGCAGAGAGAGGAGCACAGGTACTGCTTGAACAGACTACAGAGCAAGAAGCTCTCTCTCTCTCTCTATCTCTCTCTCACACACTCACACACACACACACCTTTGTTCCAGGCACCTTAATTAGCCTAATTTGTGTGCAGTGTCCAGCTTGGGTAGTGGGCTTGTGGTTGTAGGTGTCATTTTGATATGATTATGTAGGTTCCAGGTGGAGTGGTCAAAACTGATGCATAGATTTTGTCAAATACATTGAACATTGAATCACTTCCTGACCTGATTCGTTCTTTTCTCAGTTCACCTGAGCTCAGCAGCGAGCATGCAGGCCGGCAGTGAAACTGCTGTGGGGTCCATGAATCACTGAATCACTCATGAATCTGGTGGCGGAGACTCTCATTGCAAGGAAACAGTGCATGTTCAATGATGTATTCACTGAATGTAATGTCACTCAGGGCTGAGTGACAAACAGTGAACACGAGCCCTCAGCCCCAAGGGACAGTATGTGTAATAGTAGTGTTGCCACTGTGTCACTCGCGAATGTCTGTGTAGTACATTAAGTGAACGTGCCATTCACGTACTGTCACTCAGGGCTGGCTCAACATAGTAGAAGTGACACTCGATATGTTTGCAAAGGTATTGTTTGCTGAACGTAGTACTGAAAGTAATGTTGTGCCATTCGCAAGCGTGTTGTTTTGTTCCTCGCGGACGTTTGTGTCCACGTCATTGAACGTACCACACAGTGAATGTGAGCCTCAGGGCTGAGTCAAGAAATGAATCATGATCGGCTGGGGGTCAGACTATGCACCATGCAGTCAGGGGTCCTGCCAAGCACTGAACAAGTCAGTAGACAAATTTTTTAAATGAATCTTTTTAATGAACTTATTCTAGTGATTCAGTACTCTCAAAAGGACTGCCATTGCCATCACTAGCACTGCCTGCACTTTCAACAACCAAGGACCTGTGTGGCTACACATTTACATGTGAGCACTGATTGGATGTGAGCAGTGTTGGGCACGTTACCTTAAAAAAGTAATTAGTTATAGTTACTGGTTACTTTCCCAAAAAAGTAAATGAGTTAGTATCTGAGTTACTGCATTAATCAGCGGGTTGTTTTTCTTACGTTATGTCCATAGACTGTATCAGGCCCATAGAAAGAGAGAGTTGCGACACTCTTTGATCTTGCCGTCACATGATCACGTGGTTCATGTAGCTCCCAATAGTTCCACACAAACCGCGCTGTCAACCTGTTTGAATGCTTTTCAGCGGGACAGACAGCAAGCGATTATATTCACAGCAATTTTGGTAAATACTGTCGCATAATATCAGTGGATTACTGTTGTGTTCTATCATTTATATGATGCTACTACTATTACTACTACTACTACTACTACCTTATTATTATTATTAACACTTATTTATATTATATTAGATATATAGGGGCGGAGAGACAGCATTAACCAGTTTTTCTGTGTTTAAAATCGGGAACACTTATGAAAAATATGAATGCACACATATGCATTCATATTTTTCTCAAATTTTTATGGTGATGATAATTACTCACATCCTAATGTTATCTGATAAAAAGTGAATATGGAAATGCAGAGTAACGTTATCAGCTCGAAGTAATGAAGAATAAGATGTACACACCTCAGGTCAGATATTAACACTATAGACTAGTGTATTAATATTTATAGTACTGTCTATAGTGTGTTATCATACCTCAAGCTGAAACTCTACATTTATGGTGTTAAGTTGCTAGTGTTCACTCAGTATCTTAGTGTTCATTCTGTGTATATGTAACCCACATGGTTACAAGACCCATTTATGTAATTTAAGGTAGTACCATGTTCCACCACATGGTGGCGAACTAGCCCTGCATTCACTGTCATGACCACTCGTTCGGAGACTCACGCGAGAGATCGCCCGAGAGCACCACTCGTCGAGTGAGCTGACGAACGGGTAGGAGAAGCATGAGATACGCTGAAAATTAATGAATAACTCCCATTAAGTGTGCTTAAAAAAAAAAACAAAAAAAAACCTTTTGCTGTTAGGAGAAAACCCTACAAGTGTCGAGAGAGAGAGAGAGAGAGAGAGGAGCTGCCGCAAATCGCGTAAGCCCTCTATCGGACTCCGGTAAGAGCACAGCTATATGCTAACAGGCTAGGCCTCACTATTAGTTGTTTATGTTAGCTCATTGTGAACATGTTGTACTACGGAGAGTGTTTCTGTAAAACCAGTCGGAGTCGCGGAGATATTAGTCAGTGTTTCCACCCACCGTGGCATTGTGTATTCATTATGACATATGAAAAACAAGATGAGAAAAGCGCTAACTACTGTGCTAACAATAGTCGCGGCTAGCATCGTGAAGCTAGTCCAGGTATAAGCTCCAGTGTGCAAACACGTGCGCTAATGTTGGTTGGCTAATTTACCATGACACCACCATGTTTTACGAAGGAGACCGGTGGAATGGATGTCAGGTTTTGATTTGTTATGTGATTTATTTCATTGAAAGTATTTAAATATTTATGCTTGTTAACAAAAAGAGTGAATTGATGCAGTTCATTTACAGTTAAAAAGATAAATATCAGCTAAGAAAATTGTTTAAAAATATAAATATTGATTAATGTTAAAATACATATTCATAATGAATAATTGTGTTAAAATGTTTGTATTGTAAATTGTGTATGCCATCATTTACAACGATTAGAGCAGTGTACATGTGCTGAATCTGAGTATGTACATGTAGAGAATCAGAGTAGTAGTAGTAGGAAGTCACGTGATGAACAAGGATGTAATTGAATGTATTCTCTGCACCATGCGTGTAGATTGGTTTTGTTACCGGATCCAGGATTGACCTGTTAAGATTCTGAACCTTCGGCGGTTCAGTGGCAAGCCAAACAGTCGACAGCAGACGGAGATTGGGACCACTCCGAAGACCACGGACACCTACTTACTTCACATTGATACAGATAAGAACGTTCACCACAAAATCTACCCGGGTAGTAGAACACAGAGATTCACAAACACCATACTGGATTGGACTCTATTCTTCAGAACGGAAGAAAGGACACTTTCCTTGGAACTTTATTATTTTATTTTATTTTATTGAGAGAGCTCTATTTTTTTTATTTTGTTTTCTTCCACAAAATCCACACACTGCAAGCTGATAACTGTTGTGGAGCAATAAATGATCATTGTTCAACTTACCGTCAGACTCCAACTTCACGAACCTAGAGGAGAATGTGAGTTGCTTTGTTCCATTAGGGTTACAAGCGCTACATAAAACTTGGCGAGCCAGCCAGGAGTTGGTTAAATCTTTTGAAGGTAACGTTGAACAGTGTGACATTTTATTGCAATCTTTCTGTGAACAGTGATATCACTCAACTTGCATAAGACTGTGGTACAAACTCAAATATGGATACTATTATATCTATATATGAAAATGTTAAAGTGCCTAATTCATTGCTTGTAAGTGGTGTAACTGGTAGTGATGTAGATAATGAAGTATTCGATTACCTGGGACAGTATGGTAAGATTGAGAGGGTAATTAAAGTTACCAGCAGAGAAGTTAGGTTCCAGCACAAAGCTATAGTGGAATACAGTTCAGGTGGAGCCATTGAGTATCTTAAGGATGCCTTACCTGTTGATAGGCCCTCTAGTGACCCGCATGTTGTCCACCACATTGCACTTTTGTCCGACCTGTACACAGCAGACAGAGGTTGCACCTTAACTCAGACTTACTTGAGTGAACTGAGGAGTGTAGCTCAGCTCAGCGGAGCAGACTTTGAAAAGGTTTTGCTAGATGAACTAGCTAGGATTCAAGAGTCCACCAAACCTAAGACAGCTGAACCAGATGCATCAGGGATCAGACACGAATCTCAGCATGTTAGTCCTGCAAACACAGATGATGCAGTGCCTACAAACATAGGTGATAATCAGACCCACTCAATAGAATGTGACCCACTTCCACTGGAAGTAGGTGCTGCGGTGTCACCCCCACCTAGGAACCAGACCCATTACTTACCTCCAGAGCAGCTCTCCACTCCAGAAATACAAAAAGTGGTGGTTGAGCATGTCATCAAGAACAGTGATCTGCCTTTCCATTATCATGGCAACACTCGCCTCAGACCCTTTTCAGGAAGAATCCCTTGTCCCAGTTCCGAGTCTGATTATGACACATGGCGCAGCAGTGTTGAGTTTTTTCTAGCAGACCCTGCCATGTCTGCCACACATACAACCAGGAAGATGGTTGAGAGCCTTGTTCCGCCTGCCACCACCATTGTGAAACATCTTGGGCCCAATGCTTCTCCCCATGAATATCTTGCCTTGCTTGACTCTGCTTATGGTATCATCGATGATGGCGATGAGCTCTTTGCAAAGTTTTTAAACACGAACCAAGACTCTGGAGAAAGGTCTTCTGGTTATTTGCAGCGCTTGCAAACAATCTTGACCAAGGTCATCAAAAGAGGTGGGTTGGCTGCTAGTGATTCAGACCGTCAGCTGCTCAAGCAATTCTGCAGAGGCTGCTGGAATAATAGTCTACTTACCAGTCTCCAGCTTGAGCAGAGGAAAGATAATCCACCTTCCTTTTCTGAATTGCTCCTTTTGGTGCGCTCTGAGGAGGGCAGACAAGCTGCTAAGTCTAGCAGGATGAAGCAACACCTTGGGGCTAACCGGACAAAGGTTCAATCAAACACACTCTCAGTGGAAGACTATGCTGCTGATGACAACATAGCAGCAGCAGTCCCTTATGACCCACAAAAGCTTGAGAAGCAAATGACAAAGATACAAGCCCAACTAGCTTCTCTAAAAGCAGCCCTAAACTCAAGTCAAGCGTCTGCTAGGCCAGGAAAAAAACAAAAGGCTAAGACTAAAGCCCCTGTTGAAGAAAATCCTCCATCTTCCCCAGAGCTCAAGGTTATCAACAAGAAGCCCCGTCCATGGTACTGCTTCCGGTGTGGCGAGGATGGCCACATTGCGCCATCCTGCAACAACGAGGCAAATCCCGAACTGGTCGAAAGAAAACGAAAAGAGCTGAAACAAAAACAAGAAGCCTGGGAACAGAATTTAAACTGAATACAGTTCCTGTTGAGGGGCGACCAGGAACTGAGACTGACATTGACTGTCCCGACTCTAAAACTATGACAAAGACTGCTATCCGATTCCACAAGGTAGAGAACCACACTAAGCTACCAAGAGGGCTTGTAGGTCAAAAATGTGTAGCAGATGTCAGTGTGTCAGGAGTTAACACTAAGTGTCTCCTTGATTCAGGGTCCCAGGTGACCACAGTAACTGCTTCTTTTTCTAAAACTCATCTGTCAGAGCACCCCATCCAACCTTTCCAAGCTCTGGATGTTGAGGGTGCTAACGGCCAAAATGTCCCCTATTTAGGCTATGTGTCCGTCACTCTCAAGTTCCCAAGAGAATTTGTTGAAGTTGAGCCCGAAATTTCGACCTTAGCCTTAGTGGTACCAGATCATCGTAGTAATTGTGACATACCTGTACTCATTGGCACGAATGCACTTGACATTTTATATGAAGAACATTGTATCGATAAAAACCCAAATGACTTGTCTTCTGTGTATGGTTATAGACAGATCATTCGTGTGCTTCAACTTAGAAACCAGGTTAACTCTACAGGGAGAATAGGGTTAGCAACTTTAAAGGGTAAAAAGCAGCAAGTACTACCAGCTCAAGCAAGAGTCTGTTTAGAAGGGTATGCGAAAGTTAACACCTCAAGTGACTGTGCTATGTTGGAGCAGCCTCAATCCTCTACCTTACCTGGTGGGGTGTTTGTGGAGTGCTGTCTCGTATCCCTGCCCAATCGTCGTTCACATAAATTATCTGTTTGGATGAGAAATGAGAATGAGCATGACATCACACTCCCTTCAAACTGTGTCATTGCAGAGCTTCATGCTCCCAAAGAGATTTATGACAACTTACTTGACTCAGACAAACCTGCTGACACTGTGAAACATGCTGATAATTCCAAACCAGCCAAAGGGCCAGACCAGTCAGATTTCACCATTGACTTTGGTGACTCACCCCTTTCAAAAGAGTGGAAGGACAGAGTGACCTGTAGTTTGTGTGAGTATCGCGATGTTTTTGCCAACAGTGAGACTGATTTTGGGCACGCAACCAGAGTTAAACATCATATAAATCTCAAAGACGATACACCATTCAAACAAAGGCCCCGACCCATCCACCCAAACGACTACGAAGCTGTGAGAAAGCATTTGCAAACATTGCTAGGCGCAGGGGTGATTCGCGAGTCAGAGTCCCCTTATGCTTCCCCAATTGTAGTAGTTCGTAAAAAAAATGGAGAGGTCCGTCTTTGCATTGATTATCGTAAATTGAATTCATTGGCCATCAGAGACGCATACGCCTTGCCAAATCTTGAAGAAGCTTTTTCAGTCCTTGCTGGATCCCGTTGGTTTTCAGTAATGGATCTAAAATCCGGATATTACCAAATTGAGATGGAGGAACATGATAAGCCCAAAACCGCCTTTGTGTGCCCGTTGGGGTTTTACGAATTTAATCGCATGCCCCAAGGTATCACAAATGCCCCCAGTACTTTCCAACGGTTAATGGAGAGGGTCGTGGGTAGCATTAATTTGAAGGAAGTGCTGGTATTCTTAGATGACATCATTGTGTTTTCTAACACATTGGAGGAGCATGAAATCCGGCTTAAACATGTCCTCCAGCAGCTGAGAGAACATGGCCTGAAACTCTCACCAAAGAAATGCCATTTCTTCCAAAGCTCTGTGCGTTATTTAGGCCACATTGTTTCAAGCAGAGGGGTAGAGACTGACCCGGACAAGGTCGGTGCTCTCCGCACCTGGCCTAGACCCCAAACCCTTAGTGAGCTCAAATCCTTCTTGGGTTTCGCGGGGTATTACCGTCGTTTTGTTCGAGACTATTCAAAAATAGTCAAACCCTTGAATAATCTTACCGGTGGCTACCCACCTTATCGGAAGGGCCCCAGAACATCTGGCCCTGACCGGTATTTCAACCCCAAAGAGCCTTTCAATGAGAGGTGGACACCTGATTGTCAAAAGGCATTTGACACCATCATTGAAAAACTCACATCCGCACCTGTCCTCGGTTTCGCTGACCCAAAACTACCATATGTGCTCCACACCGACGCCAGCACTTCAGGTTTAGGGGCCGCTCTGTACCAACAACAGGATGGTGAAATGCGAGTTATCGCTTATGCGAGCAGAGGTCTTTCATCCAGTGAAAAGCGATACCCCGCCCATAAGCTCGAATTTCTAGCTCTTAAATGGTCAATCGTAGAGAAGTTCCATGACTACCTCTATGGGAACACATTCACTGTTGTAACCGACAACAATCCCTTGACATATGTTCTGAAGTCAGCTAAACTAGATGCTGCCAGTTACCGCTGGCTAGCTGCCCTTTCGACCTTCGACTTCAACATTAAGTATCGGGCTGGAAAGAGCAACCAGGACGCTGACGGCCTTTCTAGACGGCCGCATGACAGCATGGCAGACGATCAAGAGTCTCTTGAGGAGAAGGAGCGAATCAAAAAGTTCACCTCCCATCATCTTCCTCATTCCCCGAGCAACAGGACTTACCTGTAGATGCAGTTGCAGTCTTGTGTCAACACCGTCTCCTTAACGAGGCAGATGACAACCTACCTTCTGTCACCTTGGTAGAGTCCCTCGCTATCCATCCAGATGCAGTTCCAGACACATATGAAAGTGATGGTGTGTTAGGTTGTTCTATCATACCTGCCTACAGTCTAGAAGAGCTCCGAGAACATCAAAGGTCGGATCCAGTCATTGGACAGGTTGTCCAAGTCTTGGAGAGTGGAGATGGGGCCAGTCTTGTTCCTGATTCTCTAGAGTTCAAGCTGATGCTCAAGGAAAGGAAAAGGCTGGAGATGAGAAATGGTCTTTTGTACAGAACACGGCAATCTGGAGATGATGTAACTTATCAGTTTATTGCCCCGAAGTCTCTTCGTGCTGCCATCCTCAAGTCTTTGCATGAGGATATGGGACACATGGGTTTGGAGAGAACCCTGGACTTGGTTAGGTCCAGGTTCTTTTGGCCGAAAATGGCTGTAGATGTGGAGAAAAAGATTAAGTCATGTGGGCGTTGTGTCAGGAGGAAGGCACAACCAGAGAAATCAGCACCTCTTGTGAATATCCATACATCTCTTCCCATGGAATTGGTGTGCATTGACTACTTCTCTATAGAGCCTGACAGTCACAATACCAAAGACATTTTGGTCATCACAGACCATTTTACCAAATATGCGGTTGCCATACCGACCAAAGACCAGAAGGCTGCTACGGTCGCCAAAATCCTCTGGGAGCAGTTCTTCGTGTACTATGGATTTCCTGAACGGTTGCTGAGTGATCAGGGCAGGGATTTCGAGTCCCAACTCATCAAAGAACTCTGCGCCCTAGCAGGCATCACTAAGGTGCGCACTACGCCCTATCACCCTAGAGGAAACCCCGTAGAGAGGTTTAATCGAACCCTGTTAGGCATGTTGGGAACCTTAAAAGACAAAGAGAAAAGCCATTGGCGAGATTTTGTAAAACCACTTACTCATGCCTATAACTGTACCCGAAACGATGTCACAGGTTTCAGTCCATACGAATTGATGTTTGGGCGCCAACCTCGATTACCTGTTGACATTGCCTTTGGCTTACCTGTGAAAGATGGCTCTCCCAAATCCCATTCTCAGTATGTGAAACACTTGAAAGCACGCCTCGAGGAGAGTTATCAAGTTGCCACCAAGAATTCACGGAAAGTCGCTGATCGGAACAAGCACCGTTTCGACAAAGTGGTGCGAGAGTCGACGCTAGAGGAAGGGGATAGAGTGTTAGTGAAAAACCTGAGGTTCCGGAGTAAACACAAGCTTGCTGATAAGTGGGAGTCCACTATGTACAAGGTTCTGGAAAAAATGGGAGACCTACCCGTGTACAAAGTACAGTCCATCAATGGGAAAGGTCCCACCCAAACTTTGCATAGGGACTTACTGCTGCCTTGTGGTGACCTCTCCGAAGAGGAGGAAACTGAGCCTGTCAAACCTAAGGTCTGCCGGCCAAGAACCAGACAGAGTCACCCTGAACTCTTACATGAACTCTCGGAATCTGAGGACGACTTGCTCACCTATCCTGTTCATTCCTCCGTTGCTACTGAACAAAGGTTCACTGAGGTGTGTGAAATTCCGAGGAGACGGCAACCTAATGTAAGTCCAGCAGATGTAGGGTTGCCGGCCGTGCCGTCGGGTTCCTTGACCTTCCAGCATCAGGATGGTCCTGATGACAGTAATCCACCTGGTGAACGTGTGGAAACACCTCCTGAGTTGCTGGAGGGGGGGGAGCCCGAGGTCATGGTTGAGCACTTCCCTGTTGGAGAGGACAATACACGAATGGGGATGATGAATGAGACTGGGATGGATATGACAAATGAACCGGATGTGACAACTGAAACGGATATGACAAATGAACTGGATGTGACAACTGAAACGGACGTGACAAACAAACCGGATGTGACAAACCAATCGGACATGATAAGTGAAACTGATGTGGAAAGGAATCGTGATGAGGCTCTACCAGACGCGGAGCCAAATCATACTCAGACATTTGATGAAGGAACTGAAAGTGAAACTGTAACAGAAGGAAACACACATGACTCCACACGGAGGTCAGAAAGGTCACGACAGCCCCCTGAACGTTTTCGCTACATTCAGTTGGGAAAACCTTTAATGTCTTTTGCACAGAGTGTTTTACATAGCTTTAACAAGACACTAGACACTATTAGTAACTATGACAACACCCCTCTGGACCAGAGATTAGCTCATGAAGGGACTCATGCAGATTCAAAAGGGGAGGGTGTAACCCACATGGTTACAAGACCCATTTATGTAATTTAAGGTAGTACCATGTTCCACCACATGGTGGCGAACTAGCCCTGCATTCACTGTCATGACCACTCGTTCGGAGACTCACGCGAGAGATCGCCCGAGAGCACCACTCGTCGAGTGAGCTGACGAACGGGTAGGAGAAGCATGAGATACGCTGAAAATTAATGAATAACTCCCATTAAGTGTGCTTTAAAAAAAAAAAAAAAAAACCTTTTGCTGTTAGGAGAAAACCCTACAAGTGTCGAGAGAGAGAGAGAGAGAGAGGAGCTGCCGCAAATCGTGTAAGCCCTCTATCGGACTCCGGTAAGAGCACAGCTATATGCTAACAGGCTAGGCCTCACTATTAGTTGTTTATGTTAGCTCATTGTGAACATGTTGCACTACGGAGAGTGTTTCTGTAAAACCAGTCGGAGTCGCGGAGATATTAGTCAGTGTTTCCACCCACCGTGGCATTGTGTATTCATTGTGACATGAAAAACAAGATGAGAAAAGCGCTAACTACTGTGCTAACAATAGTCGCGGCTAGCATCGTGAAGCTAGTCCAGGTATAAGCTCCAGTGTGCAAACACGTGCGCTAATGTTGGTTGGCTAATTTACCATGACACCACCGTGTTTTACGAAGGAGACCGGTGGAATGGATGTCAGGTTTTGATTTATGTGATTTATTTCATTGAAAGTATTTAAATATTTATGCTTGTTAACAAAAAGAGTGAATTGATGCAGTTCATTTACAGTTAAAAAGATAAATATCAGCTAAGAAAATTGTTTAAAAATATAAATATTGATTAATGTTAAAATACATATTCATAATGAATAATTGTGTTAAAATGTTTGTATTGTAAATTGTGTATACCATCATTTACAACGATTAGAGCAGTGTACATGTGCTGAATCTGAGTGTGTACATGTAGAGAATCAGAGTAGTAGTAGTAGGAAGTCACGTGATGAACAAGGATGTAATTGAATGTATTCTCTGCACCATGCGTGTAGATTGGTTTTGTTACCGGATCCAGGATTGACCTGTTAAGATTCTGAACCTTCGGCGGTTCAGTGGCGAGCCAAACAGTCGACAGCAGACGGAGATTGGGACCACTCTGAAGACCACGGACACCTACTTACTTCACATTGATACAGATAAGAACATTCACCACAAAATCTACCCGGGTAGTAGAACACAGAGATTCACACACACCATACTGGATTGGACTCTATTCTTCAGAACGGAAGAAAGGACACTTTCCTTGGAACTTTATTATTTTATTTTATTTTATTGAGAGAGCTCTATTTTTTTATTTTGTTTTCTTCCACAAAATCCACACACTGCAAGCTGATAACTGTTGTGGAGCAATAAATGATCATTGTTCAACTTACCGTCAGACTCCAACTTCACGAACCTAGAGGAGAATGCGAGTTGCTTTGTTCCATTAGGGTTACAAGCGCTACATATATCTTAGCACATTCATAGTTACCCTTAGCCTACTGTTAATTCTATTTACATATGTAAGAGATCATGTATAGCGAGGGGTTTTGTTGATTTTTGCAAAAATTCCCCACGCACTGTACATTATCCCTTACGTATTACACTGCACTGCACTTTACTGCTTCTTTTGCATTTCTGGTTAGGTGCTAAACTGCGTTGTTGTCACAGTACTTATACTATGTGCAATGACAATAAAGTTGAATCTAATCTAGGGCTTATAACAATTAATAAGAAAAATGTATTAAAATTGCAATATGGCCTACTGTATGTCCACTACTATAACCTACCTAACCTGCCGATATACATATAAATGTTTTTCAATGAAAATGACAATAATTATGTAAAAATTCCCTCTAATATTGCAAATAATATCTCAAAATAATCACAATTAGGCATTTTTTCATTCAGCTGTAATCCAATCTAAATATCAATCTTGCCCGCAGCTACTCAATTTAAGTCAAGACGTTTGGTCAATAGTACAAAATATACAAGGCAACCAATTGCATTCAACAAAACATTTTATTGTCCTTGGAGTAGGTAGAGGTCCAGTCTGTTCCCACAGTCAGTCCTGTTGCCGTTGGTAGCACTTGACACCCAGGCCTTGCTTTCACGACTGCTGCTCACAAACCTCAGACTGGACATGAACACTAACACATGAAAACAAGTCATTCAAAAGTGGTTGAAATATAAAATAGTCAGCTCCTGCACTTCATTTTATAGAAAATAGTTAGTTATGGATTTGATCAAGCTCTCTACAACAGTACACATCTTGTATCACTTTTCCATTTCTAACATTATCATTAAACACCATGCAAGACCCAACAAACAAACCTTAAACTTTAGAATGCTGTCTCTCAGACTCATTGTATGAGGTGGGATGAAATTGCCCATGTGAGGATCATTTACTTGAGCTAAAAAAAACATGTAGCCGTTTGATAACTGCTTTAATACAATCCTCACAACAAGAACTACTGATATCATAGATAAAAAATAAACTACTGACACATATACCAAAGCAAAATAGAATATATTACACGTGCAGTATGAGACTGATCATCATCATTGTCGCTGTCATTTCCTTTTCCTTTGAAAAGGCCGCTAACCATCTTCAGACAAGATGTGTCTGTGTCTTAATATATTGTCCGTCATGCCACACGCATCATCAGCTCCTCAAGGGCCCGCTCTCGGTGGTTGTCATGGACCAATAGCACCTCTTTTATGGCGTTCTGCTGGAAACCCATTTCATGGAACTGACTGAAGAGGTAAAGGAACTCCTCAGCCTTAAGAGAAAGAAACTGTGTTTGTGCAAATATAAATCATAGCAGCTGTATCAAAATGAGTAAAGTCTGGGAGGAGATTTAAGACTCACTGCAGGTCTTTGTCTTACCTTTGTCTCACAGTTCTGAAACATCTCCAGGGCCTCTTCTACCTCAGTCATGTCATAGCCTAGCTGACACAGGTGGTCACATGCCACAAGGTAACTCAAGATCTGCAGACACATGCACAAAGGTTCATTCATACAAGACACATTAAGATCATGATGGTCAAGGAGTGAATGCCATCCTTTATCACAACAACAGGAAGTTCTCAATACCAGGAAGTTATAAGGAATAGCAGAATCCAGCTTTAATTAAACTAAGTTTAAGGTTATTGAGTCTTGGTCCACTTTTACCAAGACGTTTCTCCTGAATACCTCAGTTAGTCCGTCTTTATAGTGAAATTGTAAATTTACTCACTTTACTCTTTTTTCATCCATTCATTCAATCATTCACTCACTCACTCACTTTAATGTTTTTATGTGTTATTTGTCAACAGCCCTCTGTGTGGTCTGTAATCTATTCAGAGAAGATGTCATGGAAAATAAACTACAAATACAGGCTGTGGAGTGTCTATTTTTACACTGGATTAAAGTAGCTAAATTTAGTTTACTGCATTTCTCTTTCATTCCTACCACCAGTTGTCTCATTGCTTCACTGATGGTCTAATACATATATAAATATGGCTACCTAAGAAACATACAAAACATCTCCTGAAAAGATAGCTCTTAGCTGTCATTCAACAGTTGCCATGGAAAAGCCTACACTGAGCCTTCAAATTGTGGTGCTGTTTATTTAAGAAGTACAGCAGCCACATTAAGATTTGAATTGCTACTAATCAAGAGTGAGAATTAAACTTCAAATCAAACCTTCACATAGACCAACTCAGAGGTATTTCCAGGTGTTTCAAGGTTACATGGATTGAATGTGTGTGCGTGTGTGTGCGGGGGGGGGGGCACAAGTCTGACTGTGTTTGTGGTCTGACCTGCTCTGGGGTCTGTTTTCCCGTTTTCTGCAGTGCAAGGATGGCAGTACGAAGGGGGTAACCCTGGGCTGTGATTGCTGCCAGCAGCTTCCTCTCCTCTGGGCTCAGAGCTGCCAGGAGTTCTGCTGACAAATCCGAAGCAGCCGAAGGAAGACCCCGTGGGGCTGAGGTCACAGTCCGGGAGTCTGGACTGAAAGACATCTGTGAATCAGCAGACTGCAGTGAGAGTATGTCTGAGGACAGGGGGACAACTCTGCTGAGTCACTCACACACATTTATTGTAAATATCTTTGTGTGACAGCAGATCAGAGCAGGGAGACCCTGAGACACATCATTGGTGCAGCTAATACCAGTGACGGTCAGGGAACAGATTTCTCACAGTCTATTTTTAAAATTCAGCTCACTGAAAAGATTTTGGGATATATTAGCTACAAAATATGCTAAGGATAGATTTCCTCTTCTTGCTAACAAAGTGCTGACTTTCACAGAAGGACATTTAAAGCATTATAAATCCGTCTAGCCACAAATCGTTGTGCTGTGTTGTGCAATGAGGAATGATCATGGAAACCTGTCTGTTACACATAAACCTGTCTGGCTTGTGTGAGGTTTATAGAAAAATTCAGGAGAAGGTTTCGTCCTGAGTGTTACGCTATATTCATAGGCAGAGGGAGGGCTATATTTACAGCAGCTGAAAGCATTCAACTATTGTTCTTCAAATCTTTATACTTATTTTTATCCTTCCTACTTCCTTCCGTTTTATGGAGTAGTCCTTCATACTTTGTGCTATTTCAGCAATTCATATATTGAAATGTGTCACTTTTTCTGGATATTATCAGATGTATTCAACTTTTTCATAATGTTTATACTTTTTAAAATATTAAACTTTTTCTGATTTTTTTGTCCCATAGAAATGCATTGAAACGGTCTTCAAACTCTTCTGCTTCCTGTGCTTCTTTCAACTTCAACTACTTCAACATACTTTCAGTTACAGACTTCATTCAAGCTTTAAAACGTTCACAAAAGTTTCAGCTATTCAGCTATGTCAGCTTCCTGACAAAATTCAAATTTATAATGGGTGTGTATTGTGTGGAATGTTCAGGGCTTTTCTCTTTCTTTTGTCCTCCCGGCCACAAATTACACTGTACACACATGATTTCCTCCTATAAAATAAACTTGTCATCTCTCACACAATGTGCTCAATGTGCTCAAAAAAGCAGAGAGACTTACCGAATTTGAACTGTGAGCCTGAGTGCAGCCAGATCCCTCCCTGCTGCCCATTAATTCCCATACAAAAGTAGAAGTTGATTTTCTGAGACAAGCAGAAATGTCCCCTGGATCTTACTCACAATACTATCAGCAATTTTTACTCCAGAAATACCGAAATGACATGGACGATTTAAGGAAGGTCTTACAGTTCTCACCATATAAAGCTTTCGCTCATACTAAGTACAGATTTGACTGGAGCTTGAGGGGCATGGACATCTAAGAATTTAAAGTCACCATGGCAACCTCTGAGCACACACACACACACACACTCTCTGTGTCTGTCTATCTGTTTCTTACAATGTTGTTTTGCTGTCAGTTTCCAATATATTTGAGTAGACTTTAACTTTTTTACACTAATCTTCAAAAATTCAAGTAGTTTCCAACCATTTCATGTAAATCAACCTCCTTCTTACAAGTTCTACTTTAAATCTACTCTCAGCTATTGTTCCAGCTATTATAGCTGGAGGACTCAATTATAGCAACTTAGTTAAAATCAAAAACAATACTTCACCAAACCAAACAAATAAAACTATTAAATGTGGTTTGCTAAATATTCGATCTCTCTCATCCAAGTCTCTGCTAGTAAATGATTTGATCACTAATCACCAAATTGACTCACTGACTCTAACTGAAACCTGGTTGCAGCAGGATGAATATGTCAGTTTAAATGAATCTACCCCTCCTAGTTACATTAACTACCACGTGCCTCGTAACAGTGGTAGAGGAGGAGTGGCTGCAGTTTGAAATCTGCTTATTAACCCTCAACCTAATGTTCCATATAACTCATTTGAAAGCCTTACGCTCAACTTCTCTCAGAGGGTGCATGAACCCACTCACTCTTTTAATCATATCCTTGATCTGGTGCTTACTTATGGTATAGAAGTGGATCACATCACGGTTTTCCCTCAGAACCCGGTCTTGTCTGGCCATTCTTTAATAACCTTTGAATTTACTTTAACAAATTATACTTTACTTGAGAAAAATCCCACTACAGTAGATATTTACCTGACACTGCTGTTTCTAGATTTAAAGAGCTTGCTGCCACACCTTATAGTAATATGATGGGCAGGTATGATGATTTTACTCCCTCGCAAGTATATTATCTTGTAGACAGCGCTGCAGCAACACTCCTTGGAGCACTTGATGCTGTAGCCCCTCTGAGAAAGAAAGTCATCAACCAGAAGAGAATAGCTCCCTGGTACAATTCAAACCTGCGCATCTTGAAGCAGAAGACCAGACAGTTGGAAAGGAAAACACATTCCAGCCAACGCGAGGAAGACTGTTGAACTGGAACTATTGTTTGTTTTATTTAGATCTAGTCTGACGCATTTCATATCGTTTTTAGCACTCTCTGATGATATTCACATGCAGACATTATCTTGCCCTTGTCGCCACCTTGTGGTCTTTTCCGTTATATGCCTGTTGGGCGCAGCATTGTATTGATTGCTACACTCGGGAGATCGCGAGTGCAGTTCAGCATCCTGTTTATAGCGATGTTTGGAGACTATATGTCTGTAAGTATATGCTGACATGTTTGTTTGCTGTTTAAGAGTGTCAGAAGGTAATGAGTGTAATGTTTGGTAGAGTTTCAATTCCTTACACAGTTATCATAGTTCGCTACGGAGCTAGCTTGTTAAGTGATATGTGTGTGTGTGTGTGTGTGTGTGTACACAGCTAACTATCAGAATGTTGCTAATCAGACCGACATAGCCTAACTACCGTATTTTCCGCACTATAAGGCGCACTTAAAAGCCTTTAATTTTCTCAAAAAACGACAGTGCGCCTTATAATCCGGAGCGCTTTATATATGGATCAATTGGTTAATTGGTTGATCCATACTGGTTGTACACAGCACTCAAGGCGCTCTGTCAAAATGTTTCAGTATGAAAAACCAATAAAAACAATTTAATAATCCAAAACACCGATCCCTTTATTTTTCTAAGCCTTTTGCTAGACTATCCGCCGGATTAGCTATAAAAGGCTAACAATCCTCATATTCCCGTTTAAGACACGAAGTCTTATCATTCACATTTGGTGAATCTCTAATCTCACCAACAAGTACGACTGGTAAACTACAAGCCCGCACCGCTTGCAGCATTACGGCTACCGTAGTCAGTAAACACCGGTACTGTGCTTACTCACAGTCCTAGTGGATGCATAGCGCAACCCCAGTCAAACGTTTGACTGCAGTATCTTCTATTCTATGCGCCTTATAATCCGGTGCGCCCTATATATGAAAAAAGTTCTAAAATAGGCCATTCATTGAAGGTGCGCTTTATAATCCGGTGCGCTTTATAGTGCGGAAAATACGGTACGTTTTCTCGAGTGTCATAAGAATGTGTACAATATGTTTAATTGATATTTGAATGTCATGAAAACACTGTAAAGAGTTGAACAGTGATTATATCTTACTTGTATGTTGTTACAGTTTTACAAAACCTTAAAGTGAGAGTGGATTCAACCACGCTGAGAGAGGAAATACAAGGAAAAGTAAAGACCCTTGAACTTCCCACGCCTCAGTTTTTATTGGACCGTCTCACATTGTTAACTATCTGTCAAGTTTGACAACAACACATCAGACGAGGACAGAATAAACGTCGAGCCTGGAATGATAGTTTATTAATATATAAAAAAGAGCTTCGCAGCACCAGGAGTACATACTTTTCATCTTTAATTGAAGAGAATAAAAACAATTCCAGATTCCTTTTTAACACTGTGGCCAGGCTGACTAAGAACCACAGTGCTGTTGAGCCATGCATCCCTCCAACTCTCAGCAGCAACGATTTCCTAACTTTCTTTACTGAAAAGATTGTAAATATCAGAACAAAGATCGGTAGTAGTGGACCACAGATTACAGCCCCTACGGAAGCACCTCCCAGACTTGGTGCATACTTGAACAGCTTCTCCCCCATCAACCTGTCAGACTTAACTTCTGCAATCACCTCCTCCAAATCAGCTACATGTCTGCTTGACCCAGTCTCAACAAGACTGTTCAAGGATGTCTTCCCCTTAGTTAACGCTGCTATACTGAACCAGATCAATCTTTCCTTAGTTACAGGCTATGTGCCACAGGCCTTTAAGGTGGCTGCCATTAATCCTCTACTGTCATAACCCTCTCTTGATCCAGATGCATTAGCCAACTACAGGCCTATATCAAACCTTCCTTACATCTCTAAGATCCTTGAGAAGGTTGTCCTAGTGCAGTTACATGAACATCTGCACAGTAACAAGCTTTTTGAAGCTTTCCAATCTGGATTTAGACAACACCATAGCACTGAAACAGCACTGGTCAAAGTCTCCAACAATCTTCTTATAGCTTCCAACAGAGGTCTTGTCTCTGTACTTGTGCTTCTGGACCTCAGTGCTGCATTTGATACCATTGATCACAGCATCTTGCTGCAGAGACTAGAACACGAAATTGGGATTAAAGGATCTGCTCTAAAATGGTTTGCCTCATACCTATCTGACAGGTTTCAATTTGTTAATGTTAACAAGGACCATTTGGAGTACAGTAGAGTTACTTATGGGTTCAGTTTTAGGGCCAGTTCTCTTCACTCTTTACATGCTTCCATTAGGGGATATAATCCGGAAGCACTCCATCAATTTCCACTGTTACGCTGATGATACTCAGCTCTACTTATCGATAGAGCCAGATGATAGAAGCCGTCTCATCAATCTGCAAGATTGCTTGAAAGACATCAAATCCTGGATGTCCTCTAACTTCCTACTACTGAACTCTGACAAAACAGAGGTTATTGTGATTGGACCTAAGCATCTCAGGGACACATTCTCCAATCCGATTGCTCCTCTGGATGGTATCACCCTGAACTCCGGTCCAACCACAAGGAACCTCGGAGTCATTTTTGACCAGGATCTTTCCTTCAGCTCTCACATAAAGCATGTGACTAGGACTGCCTTCTTTCACCTGTGCAGTATAGCTAAGATCAATAATATCCTCTCTCAGAGTGATGCTGAGAAACTGGTCCACGCATTTATTACTTCTAGGATGGACTACTGTAACTCTCTCTTGTCAGGATGTCCAAAAAAACTCACCATTTCCATGTTTTCCTTATTCCATGTTGTAAATTGTCTTCTTGTCTGTATACAACATCTATTGCACGTCTGCCCATCCTGGGTGAGGGATCCCTCCTCTATTGGTCACCCTGAGGTTTCTACTGTTTTTTTTCTTGGGAGTTTTTCCTCAGTCGATGTGAGGGTCTGAGGGCAGAGGATGTTGTCATAATGCTGTGTAAAGCCCTTTGAGACAAACTGTTTGTAAAAATGGGATATACAAATAAAATTGCCTTGCCTTGCCTTGCCCATGTTAGCATTGTTTTGAACTGTCAGGTTCCAGTGTATTGCAGCAGACTTCAAATCTTCAAACTCCCAAAGTGTTGCACTTACATTTACAATTTTTTTTTACTACATGTTATTCTGCCTCTTTAATGTTTTTACACCTTTTAGCCCCCTTGAAGCCATTCATCACTCAGAGTATAAGTTATAATTTTCAGCCTTTACAACATTGCTTCAGCTAATTAAGGCTTGCTTCAGCAATTTTTTCAGCTAAGTCACCACTGCTACAGCAATAGGGTTCAGCTGCTTTCAGCATTCACATGCATTTCCTGCTGGAATAAAATGTTTAAATCCTGCATGTCTAAGTGTAACAGGCGAAGAGTTAAAATGTGCAGCTCACCAGACAGTAAAGAATACAGATGAACCAGTGCTAACATAGCTGAAGCAATATGTGAGAAGAGATTAAAAAGTAGAATTTAGTAGAAGAAGGAGGATAATTTTGTATGAAATGGTTGGCAATAACTTGATATGTTAACGATTAGTATGAAGGAATTGAAAAGTTGAAATCAACTCAAATACATTTAGAACTGACAGCTTAAAAAGATTGGTGAACCATAACTAATATAGATGAGGCAATATCTGAAGGGTAAAAGTAGAACGTGTACACAGGAAGCGGAGATGGGGACTTGAGTTTGCGGCTCAGACTCGAGTCGCACTTAAGTCGCACACACAGATACTTCAGAGTTGACTTGGGCTCGTGCTCAAAAGATTTCAGACTCGACTTGGACTCGTGTTTTGGGACTCGTGAACAATCATTATGTTTTCTCTTTTTTGGCGTATTAACATTGGGGAAACTCTGAAACTTCTGACGAGCTTAATGTCATTCCTTCCTTTTTGACATGGTAACCATGGTAACCATATGCCTCGGGTGCGCGCCTTGTGGCCTCACGCACTAGTACCTCAGATGATACTATGGCGACCGACACACCTGCAGCTGCTGCTGTACCCTTTGTAATTACGTTTGGTTATAAAAACTTCAAACAGGACGAAACCAACAAAAGAGGCGCTGACTGCAAAGTCTGCAATACCAAGATAAAGGACGCTGGATCAACCACATCAAATTTTATCAGGCACCTGAAAACTCACCCGGATAGGTCAGTCACATTAACACATATGGACGGTTAGCAAAGATGTTTAGCTCAGCTACCAGCTTTCTAACTGAATATTTTAATAGATGAGTGAATGTTAGTTTGCTTGTCACACTTGTTTGCATGGAGTGGCGTTAACATTTATTAAAAAAAAAAAAAAAAAGTTGGGTAACATTATTCATCTACGTTCCGTTGCCACCATCTACTGGCTAACGTTAAACGTAGAAAAATACAGTTATACTGTCGGCTTACAGGCAGGTTAAAGTTACAGGTTAATTGTTGACCACGTAACGTTAATGTTACAGGTTTACCAGGTTACCATTACACTGGGTTTGAGTGAGAGGATAGAGGAATGTTTTAATTTATAGTAGACTTAAAAGATGTCGTTGGAGACCCAGTGTAATTAAACAATATGGTTGCAGAGTGCACACTTTTAACTCCCCCCTCCCCACACACTTTTCCACTAGCATAGTGAATGTTGAAATTTTACCAGCCACTGAATAGATTACCATTGTTAGTTGTTAGTAGATAATTAAAGCCGCAAGCGGCTGTGAACGGGCCCTCGCCACATGCGACCGCGGGCCCCTGCGGCTCGGGGATGCCCCTGCGGCTCGGGGAGGCCTCTGCGGGCCGAAGCGGGAAGAGAGGAGAAACCTGGAGAAAGAGGAAAAAACGCAATGTTCGGCTCATCCACCGGGTGGCGCTCCGAGCGTTGCCAGAGCTGGTCAGGTGCATTGAGGGGCAGACCTTCATCACACATGTGAAATTTGAAGCCAATGGGACAATGCATGATGGAGTTAGAAGGACTTGATGTTCCATGGCGACGCATGAGAAATGGCAGCGCCATAGCGGCCACGCCCCTTAACGTAGAGCACAGGTTTTGATAACGTTTAATCACAAAGGTCTTGAGATGATGTTCATAAAGTATGAAGTCTATCTGATGAAATCCCTAGGAGGATTTTGTTCAAGTATGTTGTGTAGAAATCACCAAAACTTGACCTTTGAGGTCAAATGGCGGACTTCCTGTTGACTTTAGAGCTTGGACCTTTTTTGTGCGTCTTGATGAGTTCTATCAGCCTACCGATTTTCATGCTCGTAGGTGAAACACATGCAAAGTTATTCACGTTTCAAACATGATGAAATGGCCAAAAAAAACTAGACCATTAAAATCAAAATGGCGGACTTCCTGTTTGGTTCTGACCATTGGTGCCAGAGACTTTTTTGTGCGTATAGACACATTACACACGTGTACCAATTTTCATGTTGCTACTCCAAAAAAAACCCTATGGGGAGGGGTTTTTGAAAATTTCAAGGTGGCGCTGTTGAGGCATTCTGCCCCGCCCATGTACCAGATTTCTGTCACTGGGAGTACTTGCCATTCCTCATCTGTGTGCCAATTTTCATGAAGCTATGAGCATATTAAAGGCATGAACAAACACCAAACATTTTGTTGTTGAATAATCGCAATTACAGCCACGCCCCTTGAGATAGAGAAAAGCTTTTAATAACTTTTGATCACAAAGGTGTTGAGGTGATGGTCATACAATATGAAGTCGATCGGGCGAAATCCCTAGGAGGAGTTCGTTCAAATACCAATGGTGGAAATTGACAAAACATGACCAATGAAATCAAAATGGCGCCTTCCTGTTTGGTTCTGACCATTGGTGCAAGAGACTTTTTTGTGCGTCTGGACAAGATAGACATGTGTACCAAGTTTGAACTTCCTACTCCAAAAAAAGCCCTATGGGGAGGGGTTTTTGAAATTTTCAAGGTGGCGCTGTTGAGGCGTTTGGCCCCGCCCATGGGCGTGCCGCATATCAAAGGAAAGAGCTCGTCAGTCTTGACCTGCGTGTTAAATTTCATGTGGGTACGAGTTCGTTAAAGCCATCAAAAAGCCAAACGTAATTTTACGACGAAGGGTCGATAGTCGTCGTACCGCCACACGGACGCCATTGGTCGTAGCTTCACGCCATTCATAATGTAGCTTCACCAACTTGTTCTGCATGTACTAGAAGTGAAATGGAGTCGATGGGCTTAACTATGTAATATTTATACATGTTGGAGTAAAAGCTGCACATTTCCTGTTGCCAACAGGGGGCGCTATGAGCAAGGTGGGAAGTCAATATATCAGGACGTTCAGGGCAAAGCCCTGATCATGTCCAGCAAGTTTGAAGCTGCTAGGATCAAGTATCCGCACGTGAGAGCCGTTCGAAGTTTGATAGCGAGAAATCGAAATTTGCCAAATTTTGTCACCCCCTAGCAGCCACGCCCTTTGACCTATCGACATTCTTTTAATACCTCTTCATTAGGATGGAGAGTAGATGATCTGTAGTAAATTTGAAGTCAATCAAGCAAAATCTGTAGGAGTAGGACTTCAAATACGAAAAAAATTCAATTCAAAATGGCGGACTTCCTGTTGACATTTCACCATGACGTAGGCCGACTTTTTTGTGCGTCTCACTCACGTACACATGTGTACCAAGTTTGAAGCTGCTAGGATCAAGAATGTGGGCGTGAGAGCAGTTTGAAATATTTTAGCGAATAAGCTAAATTTGTCGCCCCCTAGCGGCCACACCGTTTGACCTACAGAAATTCTGCGAATAACTTTTAATGTCGATACTTAGCCGATGATCTGTACCAAATTTGAAGTCAATCGGGTGAAATCCCTAGGAGGAGTTCGTTTTGAGCATGAAAAATTCAAATCAAAATGGCCGACTTCCTGTCGGGTTTCCGATGGGTCTGTAATGAACTTTTTGTAGATCTTTATGATATACATACATGTACCGATTTTCGTCCATTTACGCCAACTTTCCTATGGACTTTTTCAAAATATTCTAGGGGGCGCTATTTGCCATTTTGCCACGCCCATGTGCAAGACCACCAAAATATCGAATTTTTTCAGTGAACGCTTGAAAATAGAAAAATCTGTGAGTTTTTGAGCATGGGAAAGGGGCCAAATTGGGGTTTAATGACGGCGAAAAATGATAAAAATCCTTCCAAACGAATAACAATAGGGTCCTCGTCGAGGACGACGCTGTTGTCCGCTCGGGCCCTAAATATAAACAGAGGAGAGGAGAATAGAGGAGAGGAGAACAGAGGAAGGGAGAGAAGGAGAGGAGAGGAGAATAGAGGAGAGGAGGACAGGAGAAGGAGAGGAGAATAGAGGCATGAATAAGAGAATAGAGGAGAGGAGAGGAAAATAGAGGAGGAGGACAGGAGAAGTAGGGGAAAGGAGAGGAGAATGGAGGAGGGGAGGATAGAGGCGTGAATGAGAGAATAGAGGACAGGAGAATAAAGGAGAGGAGAGGAGAATAGAGGAGATGACAAGGAGAATAGAGAAGGAAAGGAGAACAGAAAAGAGGAGAATAAAAGAGAGGAGAGGAGAATAGCGGCGAGGAGGACAGGAGAAGGAGAGGAAAGGAGAACGGGCTGAATTGTTGGAAATAATGAGGAAAAAGTTTAAGTTTGAGGGAGAGAGACAGTGTGTGTGTGTGTGTGTGAGAGAGTGTGTGTGTGTGTGTGTGTATGTGTGTGTGTGTGTGTGTGTGAGTGAGTGAGAGAGAGAGAGAGAGAGAGAGAGAGAGAGAGAGAGTGTGTGTGTGTGTGTGTGAGTGAGAGAGAGAGAGAGAGGAACATACAATAAAATCTGACCTGAGAAGTGTATGAACGGTGTGCGTATGTGTGTGTGTGAGAGACAGAGAGAGAGAGAGAGTGAGAGTGTGTGTGTGTGTGTGTGCATGTGCTCAGAGGTTGCCATGGTGACTTTAACTACTTTATGAGAAAGGGGTCCATGAACCTCTCAAACTGCTCCAATTTAACACAAATCTGTACCTAATATGAGCAAAAGCTTTACATGGTTGGAACTGTAAGACCTTCCTGAATGCAACCATGTCATTTTGGTGTTTTTAGAGTAAAAATTGTTGACACTATTGTGAGTTACAGATGGGGAAAATTTCTGCTTTTCTCCAAAAATCTGCTCCTACTTTTGTATGGGACTGAATTAGCAGCAGGGAGGCATCAGGCTGCACTCAGAGGCTCACAATTCAAATTCTGTAAGTCTCTCTGCTTTTTTGAGCACATTGTGTGAGAGAGGACAAGTATATCTACAACTGTGGAGACAATCATCTGTGTAGATTGTAATTTGTGGCCAGGAGGATGAAAGAAAAAAGTTTCAGACGATTTTTAGATTCTCTCAAACTCTAGCTGATTTTAAAAAGTATAAATAGTATTAAAGAGAAAAATACAAGCACACCTGTCCAAAAAAGGCACATGTTTTGATATATGAATTGTTGAAATAGCACAAAGTATGAAGGAAAAAGGGAAGAAGTAAGAAAAAAATAAGTATAAAGATTCGAATAACAATAGTGTGAATGCTTTCAGCATTCACCCTAATAAGTAATAAAGACAAAAAATGGCCGACCTGAAGAACAATAGTGTGAATGCTTTCACCATTCACCCTAATAATAAGTATAAAGATTCGAATAACAATGGTGTGAATGCAGTACTGCTGTCACCAACACTCACCAAACAATCATCAGGACAATTATCATTAAAATCACCATCAAATCATGGCTAATATAATCTCAATATCACAACTAAATTTATGAAAATTAGATTAAAATCATTATGACCTGAACACTAAAAGCATCACAAAATCATGGCTGAAATTTAACTACATCATCACTAAATCACTGCTAAACTCATCACAAAATCATTTGGCAGCCATGAAGACCCAGCTGAAACCACCAGAGAAAAAAAATGCTTACCTCATCAATAAAATCATGGCTACAATCATCACTCAAGTAATTGCTATATTACAAAATCACCTACAATTAAAGGTAATGTAAGATGTTTTACAAATATGACGCACACAGACTCATCCTTCATCACTTGTCCTCATGGATCACTTCTAAGCTGCGTTCAGTAGTGGATGTCAGTTTTGCTTTCCATTGGGTGAGACACTGACATCAAATTGCTGCTGTGGAAAAAAAAACTGGAGCAAAGATGTTAAAATCTTTGTCTCTTACCATTGCTTTGTGGTTGTTGATGCTGAGGAGCCTGTGGACCGAATTAGCTCTTGTGGTTGGGGTCTTGGTGCTTGAAGATCTGTGTGAGGACGGGCTCTGGCTGTGGCTGAATGCATTGGGATCATGTTGTGTGGTCATTTCCAACACAGACAGGGAGCACTGTCGTAGGTTCTTCCTGCGCCGATGTGGCAGGCTACTGAGACAGGCTGGTGGGTTGAGCAGGTTGGGAACGAAGGCTTTCCGCTGACCACGCTGATCTGAAGCACATTCTTTATTCAAGCAACCTGTCACTGTGCATGTCTGGGTTTTGCATGCAGCACTCTCCCCTTTTTCCTCTGATGCTGATGTGGTGAAACTGGTGTGGGGATGCTGTTGAGGGTTGGTCTCCCAATGGTTAGAGCTGTGGCAGTTTGACAGGTGGCTTTGCTGAGGGCTGCTGAACATCATCCAGTATGGAGGACAAGATGGCAGCAGACCTGATAAAGAGGAGGAGGGCAGAGGCAGGTGCTGGCCAGTGGAGCCACTCTGTAGCCCTGTGAGCACCCAGTTCTCCAGACTGAATTCATACTGCCACAAAGAGACACAAGATGTTAGTGACAGAAGCAGTTCCCTGAAGTTTCTCTTTTTATACCTATAATCAAGCCCTTCTTCTTCCACTTATCTGGGGCCACGCTGCAGGGACAGCAGTCTAAGCAGGGATGCCCAGATTTCTCTCTCCCTAGACACCTCCACTCACTCCAGCGTGGGACGAAAGTTAATGACCATAGGTAAGAGTAGGAACGTAGATAGACCGCTAAATCGAGAGCTTCGCCTTTCGACTCAGCCCCTTCTTCCCCACAGCAGACCAGTAAATCAACCACATTACTGTGACTGCTGCACCGATCTATCTGTCAATCTCACGGTCCATCTTTCCCTCACTCATGAACTGCCAGATACTTAAACTCCTCCACTTGAGGCAGGAGCTCTCCTCTGACCTGGAGAGGGCAAGCCACCTTTTTCTGGTTGAGGACCATGGCTTGGACTTGGAGGAGCTGATTCTCATCCCAGCTGCTTCATACTCAGCTGCAAAACACATGTGGACTGGTTGGGCAAAATCCCATGAACCTTCGAGCACCTTGTGAAGGGTATAGAATTGGTCCAGTGTTCCACAACTGAGACGAAAACCACATTGTTCCTCCTGAATCTAAGGTTCAACTATTGGCCGAATTGTCCTCTCCAGTAACGTGGAATAGACTTTCCCAAGGAGGCTGAGTAGTGTGATCCCCCTATAGTTGAAACACATGCTCTGGTCCCCTTTCTTAAAGAGAGACCACCACCCCGGACTGCCAGTCCAGAAACACTGCCACGCGATGCTGCATAGGCATGTCAGCCCAGACAGCCCCACAACATCCAGAGACTTGAGGTACTCCGGGCGGATCTCGTCCACCCCCGGTGCCTTGCCACTGAGAACCTTCTGAAATACCTCAGTGACTTCAGCCTGAGTGATGGATGAATCAACCTCTGGGTTCTCAGCCTCTATTGAAGGCATGTCAGTGGTATTGAGGGGATCCTTGAAGTATTCTTTCCACTGCCCGACAATATCCCCAGTCAAGGTCAGCAGCTCCCCACCTCCGCTGTAGACAGTGTTGGCACTGCTTCCCCCTTCTGAGGCACTGGACAGTTTGCCAGAATTTCTCCGAGGCTGACCGGTAGTCTTCCTCCATGACCTCCCTGAACTTCTCCCAGACCCAAGTTTTTGCTTCTGCAACCGCCCGAGCTTCAGCACGCTTAGCCTGCCGGTAACGATTAGCTGCCTCAGGAGTCCCCCGAGTCAAGCAGGCTTGATAGGACTCCTTCTTCAGCTTGACAGTATCCCTTACTTCTAGTGTCCATCACCAGGTTTGCGGGTTGCCGCCACGGCAGGCACTGGAGACCTTCCAGCCTCAGTTCTGAATGGCTGCGTGAATAATGGAAGTGGAGTACATGGTCCACTCGGACTCAGTTGCTGTGTCTCAATTCGAATACTTCCATACTTAAACTAAGTTTTTATGAGTATGTACACTTAAGCCCAACATTATTCATACCCCTGTCAAATACAAGGGATTTCTTCATTTTTTCACTCACAAATTAGTATTTCATCTCAGTTTTTACTTAAATAGGACACAAAAGAAAGTCTGAAGCCATAACCGATTTGTGTTTAGATAGAATGTGTAAATAAACATCTTTAACAGGGTGAAAACAAAAAATCACACTGTCCAAAATTATTCATACCCCAGTG
This sequence comes from Caranx ignobilis, assembly GCA_021432705.1. Lineage (NCBI taxonomy): Eukaryota > Metazoa > Chordata > Actinopteri > Carangiformes > Carangidae > Caranx > Caranx ignobilis. The sequence goes on along the minus strand of JAFHLA010000307.1, from coordinate 633,616 downwards.
ATACAAAGACCGATAGCTACAGGATATTCAAACGAACCGTCGTCTCTGGGTCTAAAGTGTTTAATATTGTTCTCATTGTTGCTGAGTTGTTGTATTTTGTTTTTTAACCAGTTTTCAGACTATAAAAGTTGACTTGCTTGTGACATTTCAGTCATTTTCAAGTCAACACAAGACTTGCCATGGCAAAGACCAAAGAGCTCAGTGAGGACTTGAGAACACACATAGTAAATGCCAAAAAGGAAGGGAAAGGGTACAAAAAAATTGCCAAACAATTTCAGGTGCCAGTAGCAATGGTGCAAAGCATCATCCAAAAGTACCAAAAATTTCACACGGTCAAAAACCTCAAAGGACGTGGCCGGAAGTCAATAGTGTCACCTCGGCTTGCCAGAAAGATCAAGCGGGATGTTGAAAACAATCCAAGGACTTCTACCAAGGCTGTCCTGAAGGAACTGAGTTCAAGTGGTGTGACTCTATCAAGGCAGACACTCCAGTGGATACTGCACCAAAATGGCCTCTATGGACGTCGACCAAGAAAGACCCCCCTGCTTCAACCAAAGCATGTAAAAGCTCGTCTGACCTTTGCAAAGACCTACTTAAAGAAAGATGAAAGCTTCTGATCGTCTGTTCTGTGGTCAGATGAAACAAAAATTGAGCTTTTTGGCCACAGAGATGTGGCTTTCATCTGGCGAAAGAAGGGTGAAGCCTTTAAACCAAAGAACACAGTACCTACTGTTAAATATGGAGGTGGAAGCATCATGCTGTGGGGCTGCTTTTCAGCAAATGGGCCTGGCAACTTGGTTAAAGTGGAAGGAATCATGAGGAAAGAGCAGTACATCAAGATTCTTGAAGAAAACCTCAAGCAGGCAGCAGAGAACCTGAACCTGGGGGAGTATTGGACCTATCAGCAGGACAATGATCTGAAGCATACAGCCAAGGTGGTGAAGAAATGGTTCCAGGACAATGATATTAACGTTATGAAGTGGCCAAGTCAGAGTCCTGATTTAAACCCCATCGAAAACCTATGGATGGAGCTCAAGAAACGGGTGACAGCACGGAAACCCTCTAACCTCAAAGATCTGGATTCATTTGCAAAGGAGGAATGGTCCAGAATTCCTGCCGATACTTGCAAGAAGCTTGTGAGCAATTATAAAAATCGTTTGGAGGCTGTAATAAAAAATAAGGGGTATGCAACTGATTATTGAGACAATAATTTTGGACAGTGTGATTTTTTGTTTTCACCCTGTTAAAGATGTTTATTTACACATTCTATCTAAACACAAATCGGTTATGGCTTCAGACTTTCTTTTGTGTCCTATTTAAGTAAAAACTGAGGTGAAATACTAATTTGTGAGTGAAAAAAATGAAGAAATCCCTTGTATTTGACAGGGGTATGAATAATTTTGGGCTTAAGTGTATGTGCATCTCAATTCACAAGTATGTCAAAATGCAGTGTACTGTAAGCACCCGCATGGTGCACTCAAAAAGGTCCAACAGTTGAGTGTGAAATGATGGACATACCCTCAGTGTCCAGTGACCTCAGTCTCAACTACTTAGTAATATGTAAATCAACATACCGGTAGGCTAATGTTTTCTGCCAGTAAGAGGAGCCAGCTGACGCGGCAGCAGCGCAATCTCTACCTCCACCATTAAACAGGTGCCACACACAAGCAGAAAAAAGAAAAGCAAAAAAAAAAAAGTACTAAGGCATTGATTTTCGCTAATTGAAATAACAAACAAAACAAGCCGGTAGATGCGTTGACGGGCAATAATAGCGGTCCAAAAAATGAAAACATTGGCAACCGTTGTGACCGTTAGTTCTGCTAAGTGCGCAACAACAATATTTGATTTGAGACAACACTAACCATCGAAATTTGTGCACTACAGAAGTAAGTACATAGTGTACATAGTATGATAGTGTACTCATGGAAGTACTCGAATTGAGACACAGCAGGTGTCTCCAGCATCCTTGGGATGTGGTTGAAGCTCTCCCTGAGGTGGAGTTAAAGACCTCCCTGACAGAGGGTTTCGCCAGATGTTCCCAGTAGACCCTCACAGTATGTTTGGGCCTGCCAAGTCTGTCCAGCTTCCTCTTCTGTCAGTGGATCCAACTCAGCACCAGGTGATCCAGATCAGTGTCCAAGACATATGGCCGAAGGTCAGATGACACAACCACAAAGTCAATCATTGACCTCTGGCCTAGGGTGTCCTGGTGCCATGTGCACTGATGGACACCCTTATGCTTGAATATAGTGTTTGTTATGGGAAAACTGTGACTAGCACAGAAGTCCAACAACAAAACACCACTTGGTTTAGATTGGGGAGGCTGTTCCTCCCAATCACACCCTTCCAGGTAACACTGTCGCTGCCCACGTGGGTGTTGAACGATGGAGTCCTCAGTCGGAGCACCTTCCAGCACCCCTCCCAGGACCTCCAAGAAGGCCGGGTACTCTGCAACGCTGTTTGGCCCATAAGCCAAAACAAAAGTGAGGGACCTGTCCCCAACCCAATGGCACAGGGAGGCGACCCTTTCGTTCACCAGGAAGAGTCCAACACATGGCGGCTGAGCTGGGGCGCTGTAAGCAAGCTCTAAATTAGAATTCACTTTGGCAGGTATCAATGAAAACTTACTGGCCAGTTTGGCTGGTGACAAATAAAACTGTTTGTCTCTTTGTTTTGGTCAGAACCGAAAGCCATCTATCACTATGGCTCTGTCCTCCTGGCAGTCCACTATGACCACCACGCTGAAGTATTCTAATTAGATAATTGTGGCTCACAGCTCATAATAATCAAAAATTGCTAACTGCATCTTGTTAATGGCATGAATGACTGCAATGCAGAGTTTTGCCCTGTTTGGAGGAGAAATGAAAAGCATTAACATTCAGGATTTCTTCCATGCTCATGAGCTATAAGCCATACCCCTTGAAATTCAAACACCCACACAAACAAAAAAGATAATGAATCTTCAACATATGAAAGTTTTACTTCTTTAATTAAAATAGAATAACATGTAAAGTACATGTTCATGGTATTCAGACAGGAAGAACACCACACTCACCTCCGTCTCCCGCAGGATGGTGAGATAATCAGGGACAATAATTCTGATATCTTCTTGGACTTCCTGTAAGATAGGCATCCTCAGAGGAACAGCATCCATACTGCTCAGTTTAGACCCACACACACACACACACACACACACACACACATACAGTTTAATTTAACTTTGAAGTGTTTGGCAGACACAGGGACACAAAAATCTAAATGAGACCAGGACTATTTCATTACTGGCCATTGTTTAAGAATATGGCTAAAAGCAACATGCACTCCTTCATTTGGACCACTTAAACCAACGTCTGCTGGTTTCTGCATTAGCATTTTGGCTCTAATTGACTTTGATCCTATGTGACTGCCTGTTACAAAAGTGATTGACAGTGAGAGGAACTGTGAGATGTTTGATGTTACAAACTTAGGGTGATCAATGCCAATTTTAAGTGTTGAAAATAACCCTCATGACACAGATTTGACACTGCACATGAGAAATTGGCTGCTGCAGTTGTGAAGAGGGTGCTTAGCTTTGTCTAAGGTGTCCTGCACTCTACATGGCAAGTTTCTTTAATCAAAAGTCCTCTGTCCAGACGCCCCCTAATGCCAATAAGACATGCTGCTGCTGCAGTAACCCTGATAACTATGTAAATAACATCAATGATGATGTTAAACATCAAACCTCTGTCCAAGTGGGATGCAGTCCTTCAAAAAGTCTAAGGCTCTGTTGTGTAAAAAAAAAGGAAAATGCACCGAGCTCCGAGAAGTAGAGGGAGCGAGGGGGGGGGGGGGTGAGTGTAGGTAGGAGGGACCAGGGCTTAGCTCTAGGCAAACTAGTGAGAGAGAGTGGGGGAGGAGTGAAAGTAGGGGGGAAGGATTTAAAAACTTAACCCTGTGTAAAAGAGAGAAAGGGAAGGAGGAGCTAGTGTATGTGGGAAGGACCAAAACTTAACCCTGTGCAGAAGGAGAGAGAATAAGGGGGAGGGGTGAGTGACCACTGCGGGGAAAGTTCCAGAAAGCCTAAGACCACAGGTGCGGACACCAGGTGCAGGGGTGAAGTGTGCCAACTATGACAACACAAACTTGGGAAAAACCCGGCACGAGTAGAGAAAACGTGATAATAAGAGATAGCCGCGCCTGTTTAGGGCAGGGGCTAAGGTGTAAAAAGTGACACCATGATTGTTTGGACAAATAAAATTAGGTTTAAGGAAAATAAAGGTGGAAACCTCCCTAAATTTAAATAAAAAGGTTGTGCATTTTGGGGGGTATAAAAAATGAGTGCAAAGCCCTCCGGGTCAGTCTGATCCGGATCTGACTCGGGTTCTAACCTCACCGTCGCGTGGGTTAAACTCTACTGCACCAAGCTCTGTCGGACTTAGAAAATTTTCAAAGGGAGCACCTCCACACTTTGTTGATTTTTTGTGACCTTGGTGGACTCCCTTCAAGACTTAGATTTTTGTATCATTAAATGTTGGCGAAAATAAACGGTCTTTGATCACAACTGGCCCATTTTCAGACGTTTATTTTTTACCCGACATAATTGGCGAGCCAGCCAGGAGGGATTGCGAGCAACCGAGGATATCTGCCGGGGTGGACTGACCTGCTGCACAGCACACGTGTGGCCACAAATTGAAGGTAAGCAGTTTATTTTCTGCTCAATTTGTGTGACTGCGTGCAGTCTCCACCCGGGTAAGACCAACTCGGATAGAAGCTTGCCCCTAAAAAACCTGGCTGAAATTGATTAATATAGTCGAGTTAAAAATTATTGACGTAGTGAAACTAAGACAGAGCTTGGTGCAGGCTGTGTGTTTTGTGTCTGTGTGTCCCGTGTCTGTCTGAGCTATGTTTGTGTGTCCGGTAGTCCGCTATCTGTGTGCGCGGTGTTCGTTAGTCTGCTATCTATGTGCGCGGTGTCCGAGAGTCCGGTGTCTGTGTGTGCTGTGTCTGTGTGTGCTGCGGAGGTGTGCGCTGGTTTGAAGATAAACTAGTGCATTAGATAAGGAGAAAGCCATGAGTCTGAGCAACGGAGTGAGACAATCCTAAGAGCGTTGATAGGTCTGTGGGGGTTAGTGTGTTGCGTTCTTAGGGGGATTATTGTGAAAGGTTCGGCGTGGTAAGGAGAAAATTTACGATTAATCGTTAGGTTTTCCCGACAAAAAACAGGATAAAAAGATAAAAAAAAAAAATTAATTAGAAACTTTTTAAGGAACACCTTTGAGAAAATAGCTATAAATTCTCAAAAGCTAGAAAGCATTATAAAAGCAACCTAATGAGTACCCTAGACAATGTTAAATAAGAGCTATAGAGAGACGAATGATGGATCTCAAAAGTTAAAATAAAGCTTATTAGAAGATAGAATGAACCTATGGACGGACTACTCCAACAGAGCCACTAATGAATTAAACTGACGAGTTTTTCTTAGAGGCCGCGAGTAGCTGAAAGTTCTGATCAGCTTTGACATCTAACACTATGAATTTGTCAAGCTATGGGAAAAGCCAGTACAGATTGATGAGTAACTGGTATGCCGGCCCCGACTCCTGTGGATGCCGCTCCCGAGAGAGGGAGGACTGCGCGATCAGGAGGTCGAAGAGATAACCTCTGATGGTACCGCTCCAAATCATTGTGATGATTTAGATGAATGCTAAATCATTTCAGATGATACGGGAGGTCTGATTACCAGGGGAGTCTAGAGAGAGAAATATCTGTAGAACTCTCCGAAGGGGAGAGGTGATGACTGCAGATCAATGCGCATGAGGTGAGACACTGTAAAACACACGCATAGTAAAATTGGCCTGATTTGTGCGTTAAATCGTAGAATAGCCCACCCATATATGTACATATGTTGCATCAATAGTTAGAGTGTGAATGGTGATATAGAGCATAGTATTGTGTGAATCTGTGTGTGTGTGAAGTACTTCTAAATGTATATATATGTACATAGAAAATAGGTAGAATATAGAAAATGGTACCTTATTAATCCCGTGTAAATAAAAGTGTACATATATATATATATATGCATGCAGAAAATATAGAACCATTAGAGAATTTGCGTGATCAAACTGAACTAGGACATGTTGTTTTAGGAACTGTAACTGTTCTAGCTTTTATAATTTATTGCTGGAGTAATTTGGACAATGACTAAAGTGTATTGACCCTTTGATACCTGCCTTATCAAATTATATTAACTCTAACTGTTCTAGCTTTTATATTTTATTGCTGGAGTAATTTGGACAATGACTAAAGTGTATTGACCCTTTGATGCCTGCCTTATCAAATTATATTCACACATACTTAATTTTCATTGGTATCACATTTGATATATCCAGCATTTTAAAAATATAAGTGGGCAAAATTTATGTATTAAAAATTTAAATTGTATACATAGTATTTTTAAAAGGGAAAATATGGATAAACACATCAAATATATTTAAACCAAACAAAATAGAGAACTTCCATGAACAAACAGTATGCTTCTGTATGAATGCTAAATTTTAGTGTTCCTTACTGGAGTGATTTGGAGGATGAGTAAAATGTATTAGTATGAGTGGAGGAGAGAAGTAGTGGTGAATATGAGGCTGTAAAATCAGAATACCTTTGTTGACGAGATATAGACAATATTAAAAATTAGAACAACAGTTTCGAAGAGAATACCCAGATATAGACAAAACAGGAGAAGAATAATCGACAGTATAATCAAGAAATAAATCAAAAAACTATGGCATCTAACGTGATTTGTTAGTCTGACACAGTCACAGGAGGAGTTTCCCTGAAGCGCCGTGAAAGCAGACCAGCAGCGGCCTTGGAGCACCAGAGCTTTGGGGGAGTGCTGGAGCCGTGTCAGAGGGGTATGTAAAACAAAGATAACACAGAAATATAGTAGATCCAGGCCTCTGTGTGACTGCCATTCCTGTGAAAGTTAAGTCAAGAGATGATAGGTGCACATGCACAGTTAGACAACAAATGAAGGAGAATTTAACTCCACTAGGAAAACGCACATAGCCACTCCCACAGGAGAGGCGGGGTGTGTGAAATAGGAGTAGTCAGGGAAACACCCACACACACACACACACCCACACCCACATACACGCCCACACACACACACACACACACACACACACACACACACACACACACACACACACACACACACACACACACACACATCCATACACACACATACACACACACACACATACATCCATACACACACATACACATACACACACACACACACACACACACACATACACACACATACACATACACACACACACACACATACAAACCAACACTGTTAACAGGGAGCTATCAGGGTGGACTGCCTGCAGTGGACTTATGTTCCTGGTCATTCTGAAAAAACAAAATATAATATAAAACTTACTTTTATCATTATTTAAACAAGTCTATGTAATACAGATAGTACAAAGTAAATGTAATAAATAAATCATGGCCACATTTGAGAGTAAATAATGTTCATGCATGCAATTCAGAAGTGACATAGCTGCAGCACTAATATCAAGGTCTGCAGTTTTAGCAACATTATTGACTTTACATGGGCTTTAATATGGATTAATTCTTCTTTCTTAATGAGGATAATTTGCTCCTCTGTCCTTACTGATCCATAAATTGTGTTGCCTTTGTCATTCTTAGCAGTGGAAGAGGGGACCTTCTATAATCTACATTGTGTATAATCTAAATGCTCCAGACAGCAAACAGTATGTGGATAAAATCTTGCATTGCTGGAATCTATCTTAAAGAGTTAAACTGTTTTATTTTGATATGAATTACAGATCTCATAATTGTTGTCAGAAGTGCTTCCTAAACATGGACAGTTTAAATGACATAGGCACTGACAACCTAATGGTGGAGTGACCTGCAGCTTTTGTCAGACCCAGATCTTTAAAGATCCATCTCACCAGCCTTCTACTTTTAAAAGCACGTGGTTTCAATCAATTTTAATTTACTATCCTCAAGTTATAGGAATGCATTTTAATTATTATTTTGCATTGCAGAAAAAGGTCCATACTTGGGTTATATGGAGTGACAGAAGTCCACTGTTGGCCGGTACATAATGACAAGTTCCCACTGAGTTAGCATGAAGTGACATACTCACTCCAGCATGGGTGAATAAATATTATAAAGAAATAATAATGTAGGTGGATAACAAAAGAAGATAATTATAATCTATATATAATCTAGTGTTATTTCTCTTAGCAAAGTGGCAATATTGACATTGAAATGTAGGATATATTGGAATACAATAAGGAAAGCAATATTTTACTATCATAGCAGAGGACTGATTAACCTTACAAAGCCCACTGTTAAATTACTGCAATAACTCTACCATCTGCACACACACAAACACATCATGAGAGCAAGACTGAGGAAAGAAGATTGTGAGACGTTAACTCAAATGGAAGAAGTACAAAACCAGCACCCAAAACATGTGATGAAGTACAGAAGTGTATGGAAGAAAGCAATAGGAGAACAGCTGGAGAGGCACACTGGCCTACAACTGGAACTTTCAGTGAGAAATCTTGCGATGAAGTGGCATTTAACATCCAACTGTGCCAAACAAAAGACTCCAGTGACAGAAGAGAAGACAAGCAAACAAAGGAGACAGAAGTGTTGCAGTGGTTCAGACAAGAAGGACAGCGACGACAACAGACCCTGAAACCACACCTGTTGACATCACCGATGAGAAAGAATTTCCCTGATGGAGTTGAAACACAGGCTAGGGGTATCAGAGCAAAAGAAGAAGAACAAAAGAAGATCCCTATGGCTTCCATGTGGCCAATAAAAACATCACCACCACCATATGGCCCTGAAGAACCAGTCATCAACAGCACCTTGAGAACCCGCTCCCCTGAACCAAAGCCTACTCCAAAATGGCTGAAACAAGAATACAGCCTGGCTCAGCTGGAGAGGCAGAGGGAGAGGGCCATGGGGCAGAGGAGACAAACCACTTCAAGTGAACACAGTGATGAACCAGAACACCAACAGAAGTTAAAAGTACAACCAGAAGGAACACTGATGTCTCAAGCTGATGCAAGCAGGAAGATACAGCGGCTGAATGAAGAAAAAGAAGAACTTAAGGCAGTTATACGAAAGTTACTGAAGAAAGAGGAAGAGGCGGATGCAAAGGAGTTGAATACAAGGCAATTGATGAGTGAAATATTGCAGCTTCAAAATGGAAAAAGACTTGGCCTCCGAGACTTTTGGACTCCAAATGAACAACAGGAGGATGAAGAAGAAGCAGCCTCAGTGTGTCCAATAGAAACAAGAGCCAGTGGACAAACTCAGCATGAACCATGGTCCACTAAGTATATGGTTGAACTGGCTGGCAGACTGCCAGACCTCACGGAAGAAGCACACAAGTGGATCATGAAGCTAGAAGAAGGCACAGCAGGTGTGAAGATGGTACTGGGGAATATGGAAGCCCTATTAATGCATGTGATTGGAAAGCAAATGGCAGAAGAAATGAATCAGCAGCTAGTGAACCGACTAGCCCAGCTGCAGCTTGGTGAATCTACCAAGCAGAAGAAGGATCAAGAAGAAACACAAGTTCCAGTGGTGACAGTGACCCAACCAAGGCCACCACAGCCAACAGGAACAGAACCACACCTGCCTGTAACCCAAGCCCCAGCTCAAGTCACCAACTCTCCAATGTCAAATCCAGTGGCAACAGGGAGACCAGTCAGTGCACCAGTACCACCCATACATGTGCATGACACAACACCATGTGGAGGATATCAGAATCCTCCAGGAAGATGGCAACCAGCACCAAGAGGAGCCCCAAAGAAAAACCAAAGAAGATCATATATGCATGCTCAGTCTTATGAAGGAGTCAGTGACAGACTATCGACTAATGCACCATGTTGGGGATGTGGGCAAAGAGGACACCAACGCAGGAACTGTCCCATAAACCCGTGGACATGCCCAGCTCCAAATTAGCAATAGAGGAACCCAGAGGAGCCAGGAGGGTGACTATAGTGTCACCACTGTCCACTACGCTACAGGACAAAGTGCACTGAAAAACAAGTCCCCGAGATTACTCAAGCAGTAAATGTTTAAAGAAAGAAGAGGAAATGACAAAGAAAATTCTATTGGACGAAAACGACAACTTCACACATGACATTTACTACAGAGACTGAACATCAACACAAAACTGATGCGAGAAATGTGGAGTCGGCTCAACCAATCTGCATCAAGATACAGCCTAGAGCTGCCTTCCATACCAGAGACAGAGTCCACTGAAGGTATCAAGCCAACAGTCAAAGAGCTGTTAAAAGCTGGAATGTTGGTAAAATAAATAACAAAGAGAAATGTAGAACACAATTTTCCAATCTGAAAATCACAGTCTAATGATTATAGACTATAGACTAGTGCATGATTTAACAGCTGTCAACTTTATTATCTGACACTCCCATTGTCCCACATCCTCACACCCTACTCTCACATATACCACCTGCTGCTGAATGGTTTATAGTAATTAACCTATGTTCAGCCTGTTTTAATGCTCCCATTCACCCAGATTTGCAACACGTGCGCATTCACCTGCATAGGACAACACACATACACTATATTATCAAAAGGTTATGTAGAGAATCCATCAGTAATTAACAAAGTACTGACAAAGCACCTACAACATTTAACTCTGGACTACACGATCTTTTAGTATGTAGATAACTTTGTTGGTTTGCAATTCCATCAGAAACATTTTGAAAGAAAAAACCTACAAATTTGTTAAATGCTTTAAGTTAATGAGAACACAAAGTCATTAAGACTGTGCAGGAGTATTTCCTCTCTGGGAATGGCAGGATACGGTTGTTCATGGATTGGTGACTGTGAAAAAAACGTCACCCCTGCTTGCTCTTACTAGAGCAACAGGTCAAAATGATATCAACACAAAGCTACAATGGAATTATGTGACTGAAACAGCTTTCTAAAATGTTAAAAGGGGATCTGTGCACTGCTCCAGCACTCAGTAATCCAAACTATCTTAAGGAAAAATATATTTCACCTGTATGAGGCAGAAAACATTTGGGCTTAGCAAATATCAAGGCATAACAGGTAAACAGCCACTTACAGCACAAAGCTAGACTACATTGAAACAGGACTGCCACCTGGTTACCAGGGCTTGGCAGTCACAGAATTTGCTTCTAAGATAAATAAATTGATGAATTAAAGCCTGTGATACTATAAATATCACACCAATTACATATGTTGTTAATTAACCCAAGATTTCTGTTAACCCCAGCCGGAAAAGAAAAAGAAAGAAAAAAACTTGCCTATGAAGTTATCCTTTCAGCTCCTGAACAGGCCATCCAGCAATGCAGCACAGTAAATCCAGCAATCAGGGTGGCTTTACCAGTGGATGACACTCCTTGTGACTGTGTACAGGTTACAGGTAATATCATGTGTGTTCAATGTGACTTGTATAGCCAACCCATTCCAGCAGACCTCACATTGTTTGTAGATGATTCCACCTTTAGTGGCAGCAGACTGTGAACTCTTAACAACTCTCCCTTTTCTCATCCAAGCACAGGATAGTACCTTACCACAGAAAAGATCATGTGGATCAAAAGAGGCACGATTACGAAGACCACTGACAGACCAGACAAGAGTTTTGGTGAAATGCAGGTCGTTTTGTTCCTTCTCTGTTTTTGCTTATAAGTTTCGTTAGAATAGCGCATGGTCAGGACCATTGCGCCAGGGGGGAAGTGATCAGACGCGTACAGGTGATCTGATGGTCCCCATTTTTTGGCAGCAACAGCGGATGCATACCATACCATCCCCTGATGGTCTGTTTTGTCATCTAATGGTAGGGTTTGTTGACAGAATTGAAAGAGGGAAGAGAAGGAGCTGAATATTGGTAGTTATGTGTCATTTCGGCAGTTTGGTAGCTAAAACACCAAGAGCACCGGATCATAAGTCAGTAACTAAGCTCTTGTGTAGATAAGTGGTTCTAAAAGTTTGGTATGCCAAATACAATCAGTTCAAGCCTAATCATTTGTTCAGCTAACTAAAACTGTATTGGAAACAAAAAGCAAACTGAAACACTAAATAAAAACAAAATTAATGAAAATTTCAAGACTATAATAACTTTGGTTCAGAGAAAAGTATACATTTTAGGATAGAATAGAATAGACAGGACTTCCCTGAAGGCAAAATTAATTGTCCAATAGCCTAGCATAAAAACCAGAAACAACAGCCTCACCTCCACTCACCCTCAATAGAATAAATAAATATAAAACATAAACATCTCGAAGGAATTACATAAAATAAGTTCAAATAAGTGCAAAAGCAGAGCTTAAATTAAAATTAATATTAGTGAGTAAAATAAAAGTGAACATTGGCTAAGATAGTAGTTGACCATAAAAGCAAGTTCGATTGGAAAGATGCTTTGTCTTTGGCACTAATACCAGAATTCACAAAGTTGTGTGCGACTACAGGAAGGGGACAGTAACACCTCCCCATAAAATATGTCAGCTTTCAAACGTTAACCTTAGGCCCTAAAGGCATATGGTTGATTTGATTTGTAAATATCATATTAAAGCGTAGGCCCCTAAGTTCAGCAATGTTGACTTAGGAGTAGATATTAGGGGTGGGCGAAAAAATCGATTCATGTAGGAATCGCGATTCTTATTCTCTACGATTTTGGATCGACTCATAAAATTCAAAAAATTTATTTTTGCTAACGTTTCTGTACACAGCGTCGCAGCTGCTAAATATCACTGAAGGCACGGGGAAGTTTGCCCGTGTCGACACGCCCCCAGTTGAACTACGCGTTTAAGTCATTGACACTGAAATATGGAAAAAAAAAAAGAAAAGGTTTTATTAGAGCAACTTTAGTGTGAATCAATGTTACCTTTTTATCTGAAATTTACGTTTATGTGTTTACATCATTGGAACCAGTTGATATAACTTTTTCAAATTTAAAAATCGCATTACAAAGTGTATTCTGTTTTAATACCATAATTTGCATCATTAACATATTTTATCAATTTTTGATAAAGACGAATGGTTTTGAAGCTAAAATCTATTTTAATTGAATCGTGACCCTAAGAATCGGAATTGGATCGAATCGTGAGACACCTAAAGATTCCCACTCCTAGTAGATTTATCTTACTTTTATATGTTTTTACTGTGCATTTATGATATTTCTGCTTGCCTTACTAATGGTTACATCATAGCAGACCATTACAAGACATAACCAGTGCTAGCTATAATTCAGCTCAACCCCAAGATGTAGAAAGGACAGCGAACCATCTCATGGTGCCTCTAAGGCCAGGGGTGATCCCTTGCTATGGACGTACATGGTCCAACCAGCCCGAAGACAGGAGAAGGTGATGTCAACTCCACCCCCGTCAACATGCATGGAGCAGCTAACGTGTGCAACCTACAACGCCTGAAGTTGATGGGCAACTTCTACAGGAGGGGACAACATCTCATATTGACTGTGCTAATAGCACTGAGCTGTGGAAAGAAAATCCAAGCAGCCAGAATCAATCATCTGATGAAGAACAGAGTGGCATTCTTGAAGGAGAATCGTGCATTGTGGATGAAGATCAGAATGCTGGAGGAGGACAGACAACATCTATCCTCCACTGCCTGGGACTTGTCACAGTCTGTGAATTGTTACCATACTCTGAGAAGGGGTAACACAGCTGGTAGTAGGCATTGCCTTGTCTGCATATGATTTCCCATTACAAGCCCTGTCATCATGCTTATGCTCATCACATGACATGAGTTTTATTTTCTTAGTTTATTGTATTATTAAACTTGTTAGTACACTATATTTATCCATAGTTTAAAACCTACTTTTGGTTTGATCTACTGAGTACCATTGCAAATAACCGGTTATACCACCAACCAGATTCTGTATGAGTGATGTTTGATATACCTGTGTGATGGTTAGGTCTTATTTTGTGTTTCAAATACATTAACAATTGAGCATTTACCGATGGGTTTATATTTTGAGATGAGACTACAGTAGGCACAAACATTTACTTCAAATGTATGTTCCTTTCCAAATTCTGAGGGATTTTTACAGAGGGGTTTGTTAGTATATCATCAACCTGATTTATACAACATTTTATTCCTAAAAAAACAGGGCGAAATTTGATTTCTGGGAGACTGGTAACAGTATTTTTCATTTACAGAGTGATAAAAAAAATATTCAAACACCCCACTGTGGAAACTTTTGGTTCTAATATATAAAAACTAAAACAAGAATTTTGAGAGTAGATTTATCTGTTCAAATCTCTGTTCGGGGTTAGTATACAAATTGGCACATATTCACTGAAAAATTGGCTTACTTACATATTCAAACATAAAGATTTGGGAAAACTTGTAATGGAAACTATTGGTGTTAATGTAAATGATGAACTTAGGAGGTTTCATGGGGATATCTGTTAGTCTAAAATTTTACCCTATACACCTACACTGCCCCACCATAATGCAACCACTACCATATTATGGGCTGAAAGTAACTACTGTGACACAAATGTTACTGATTTTTGCTTCATATATATTTGATTTTTAACCATACTACTGAGTATTCTATTCACTTATAATTCTTTACATGGTACTGAATCCTTTTTACTATATTATATATTATATGTTTTATGTTTTACTGCTAGAATTAGTATAAGACCTGTGTGTAGCTTATTAAGAGTTTTACCTGCTGACAGTTGAATAATTCTTTATCTTCTGTTATCATGCATCATATGTTTTTGTTTTTCCCTTTTTTTGGTTTAATGATACTTTGAAAAGTCTCACAGGGGGGAATGTTGTGTAAAAAAAAAGGAAAATGCACCGAGCTCCGAGAAGTAGAGGGAGCGAGGGGGGGGGGGGGGGGGGGGGGGGGGGGGGTGAGTGTAGGTAGGAGGGACCAGGGCTTAGCTCTAGGCAAACTAGTGAGAGAGAGTGGGGGAGGAGTGAAAGTAGGGGGGAAGGATTTAAAAACTTAACCCTGTGTAAAAGAGAGAAAGGGAAGGAGGAGCTAGTGTATGTGGGAAGGACCAAAACTTAACCCTGTGCAGAAGGAGAGAGAATAAGGGGGAGGGGTGAGTGACCACTGCGGGGAAAGTTCCAGAAAGCCTAAGACCACAGGTGCGGACACCAGGTGCAGGGGTGAAGTGTGCCAACTATGACAACACAAACTTGGGAAAAACCCGGCACGAGTAGAGAAAACGTGATAATAAGAGATAGCCGCGCCTGTTTAGGGCAGGGGCTAAGGTGTAAAAAGTGACACCATGATTGTTTGGACAAATAAAATTAGGTTTAAGGAAAATAAAGGTGGAAACCTCCCTAAATTTAAATAAAAAGGTTGTGCATTTTGGGGGGTATAAAAAATGAGTGCAAAGCCCTCCGGGTCAGTCTGATCCGGATCTGACTCGGGTTCTAACCTCACCGTCGCGTGGGTTAAACTCTACTGCACCAAGCTCTGTCGGACTTAGAAAATTTTCAAAGGGAGCACCTCCACACTTTGTTGATTTTTTGTGACCTTGGTGGACTCCCTTCAAGACTTAGATTTTTGTATCATTAAATGTTGGCGAAAATAAACGGTCTTTGATCACAACTGGCCCATTTTCAGACGTTTATTTTTTACCCGACAGCTCCTCCTGCTCATCAGATATCCAAATTCACCCCATCTCTAACCATAGTTCATTACAGTACAATAAGTACAGTGGTGAAAATACATGAAACTGGCACCACCCACCCATTTTAATTTCACATGTAAAAAAAGAACAAACAAGGAGAAAAAACAAACAAACTGAAATCTGGTCACCTTATTTACTGCACCACACAACAAGCGCTCACATGACTGCATCAAGTCCAAAAACTGTCCATCACTATTTATGGACCAAGTCCATGATGCACCCATCTCCCATAGTGCCAGCACTCATGTTATACCAAGTTGATGACCCATCTGTCACATGGTAGAAATGGTTTATTATCTGTCCATCACTCTGGGTGCCAAGTCCATGAACACAGTGGTCACAGACAGTTCTGAGAAAAGCTGGAGGCTAAATCAGATTTGCTTTCCCAGAATTCCTGTGTCTCCCTCTCAGCTTTTCTATATCTGTTGAGTGTTACACAATGAGGAATGAATGATGTCCAGGGATTACAACAGATTACAACACTGTTTACACAAAGCAGCTGGGCACTCACTGACATACAGACTCAGAGTCGCTGTGCATTTCAAAACATTAAGTGTTTTCAGAGGAGGATTCAGTGGCTTGCTGACAACCCAAACCATACGGCAGGAGCAGCCGGTACTGAGATAAACCTGCTGAGTGTCCCTGCTGTCCTCAGAAAGTTAATCACATATTGGTCCCAGAAACACCCAAACACCAGGCAGACAGATGGTCCCGGATTTACTTCATCAGAGAGCACAGGTGCTCTATAAGCTCATTGTATC
Source organism: Caranx ignobilis (assembly GCA_021432705.1). Lineage (NCBI taxonomy): Eukaryota > Metazoa > Chordata > Actinopteri > Carangiformes > Carangidae > Caranx > Caranx ignobilis. The sequence continues at coordinate 617,148 of JAFHLA010000307.1, read as the reverse complement.
TCTTATATGTAAAACACATTAATAGCCCTCAGCCCAATTTTATGTCTACAATAAAACAATCTTCTGCCTACGTTCAGTGAACTTAATGGTGACAATGCTGAATGATGCTGCAGAATCGCATCTGTCTTCTAAATACTATTTTTTTTTTTTTACCTTAAAGTCAACATTACGTTTTACTTCGCCACATCAACTGTTTTATGTATATTACTTTTTATATTTCAAATGAAGGAATATTATCATATTCTCAATTTGTGAATGCATACTATGTAAAAGTTCTGTAACAGTTTCTTTTTTAATGTATAGGTGTGTTTACTCTTACCAGCAGACATACTGTCAACTGTCAATTTAACCAAAGTACAATATAGTTGACTAGAGTTTTCTTATTTAAATACAATATCTCATTATATTAAATTCAAGAAATATTACCTACCTGTGCGCCAGAACTGAAGCAAAGCTGTGTGTGTCCTCTCAAGTCAGTTTGTGTGTGAAACTTAACTGAAGTGCAGGTCTAATCAGGGGAGGTGCTTTAAGGAGAAACACATGGAAGACTAATCTATTGACCTACAGTAAACTCTGTCAGCTGATTCACTAACCACACAAGGAAACACTCACACAACATAATAAGCAAACAGGTTGCAAAGATGACCACATAGACCTGATGTAAACTCGAGTTTACATCAGTTGAGCAAGAGTCGAGCAAGTATTCCAAGCAAGTAGTCTGTACAGCCACCTCAGGTCTAGAGCATCATACCAGTGGATCGGTGGATCAAAGATAACAAAACAACATACAAGTTAACACATTGGTGGGTAAATAAATCTATACCTTCCTTCATATACTCTTCTCATCTAATTACAGTGAATTGTTACATCAAAATAAAATTTCAATGCCGTGTGTGTGTGTGTGCATGCACGTGTGTGCGTATATATAAGAGAGATATTCTCCTGCAAAACTACAATAAGCAGAACCACAGCTGTTGATCTATGTAATAAAATATATATGAATGGATGTAGGTTTTCACTAAAATAAAATGTCATTCCAGTTTCTGTTGGATCTAAATTTTGATAAGGGTTGACATCCATCATTTCACCTTTGTATACCTCTGCACTGTGCACATTGTGTATTCTGCCTATTCACTGTGCTTCAGACCTCTGAATAAGGACCACAACTGGAGATGATGGATGTAAATAGAGTATTTAATACTGATTTAGTCTATCAGCCATTTTCCTCATCTGACAGTTTAAATGTAAAAAAAACAAAAACAAAAACACAGAGTTTAAATGTAAAAAAAAAAAAAAAAAACAACAAAAAAAAAAACACTGAAGTAAAGTGGTGAGGTGAAGTTCACCATGCTGAGTTGTCGTTCACGTTAATGGTGGAATGTCTCAACAAAGGATTAGTTCTTCTTCAAACTGTGAGAGGTGTCAGTGAATAAGTGTTGAGGCTAGAACCTGGTTCAGCTTAAGTACTTTCACCAAAATTGCCCTTTTCCTCCAGCCTGAGACCAACAAGCCACTTGCTGACAACATCAAGTGAGTCGGAGTCTGCCTAGTCACTGTCAGCAGCCAGCAGCGCAGAGGCCCAGTCCTGGTCTGATGGAGGGTCTGGCAGGACCCAAGTCAGAGGAAGTGGAGAACCATTTGGACAATCTGCTGCAACCACAAAGATGTCCCACTGTCTCCTAAAAGAGTAACACATCAGTCAGGACAATTTGTTCTACTTTTATTTAATAGGTGCAGTCAGATGTTTTATACACAGAGACAGTATTTACACAGTGAACTGATCCACTGCTGTACATCTTTGACCAGGGCTATTCAACTATATTTTTGAGGGAACCAATTTTGTTGGAAGGCTGTGGCCTGTGGGCTGGTCATTCTTCTGAGCTATCTCCTGTTACCATTTCATTCACAGCTGCAGTGTTGGGCAAATTACTCTGGAAAAGTAATTAAATTACCGGTGATACTGATTACTCCTCTGTTCTGCTTACTTTATTTCAGAAGTAATTAGTTAGATTACTATTTACAGCACTAGTTACTCCATCCCCTAAAATAAATAAATAAATGAATACATTAAAAAAAACAAACAAAAAAACGAATAACCTCTAGCAGGACAGCGGAGCAGGTCGACATTGTGTAGCCCAGGATGGGTGCTCAAGTCTGGGTGAGAGGAGCAGAGAGACTGGGCTGGAGCATATAGTGAATGTGGTGCACGTGGGTAAGTGGAGAGGACAACGGGGATCAGGCAGAGTGGGCTAAACTTTGACCCCCTTTGACCTCCCTTTTAGTATGATCTGTCAAAATGGGAATCACACCCAAACACTTAAGATCAAAACTCACATATTTTACAGGGCTAATTAGACAGACACATGATCATCTCTCCGTGAACACTGACATTAAGGAGCTGTCTATCTGTGTGTGTGTTTCTGTTTGACTTTAATGACAATGACAGAAAACTGCCAAATGTTTGATTGACAACAATAAACCTAAATCTATTGTATGCCTGTGTGTGTGAATGTTTCTGTGCGACATGGTGCTTCCAGGTGTGTGAGAGTGTTGCCCTGCCTTTTGACATGCTGGGTCAGAGAGAGGGGTGCAGTAGTAACACTACAGACCAACGTCTCAATCAGAAAGTGTCAGTAAATGTAAAAGAATTTCTAAGTTGAAATGTAAAATCTGTTCTCCTCTGATACCCAGAGCAGTACCCAGAATGTCAAGTGGGTTTTTGGAAAGCTGAGTTTAATTTCGTTGAGTTTCTCTCAGCTTCAAATTTACGCTCTTGTTGCTGGCATCGTGTCACACGCTTCTGCCAACACAGCAGATGCCCTTCATTGCAGCAGGTCATGAAGCTTTGGGTGAGTGCATATGAAGGACAGAGTATGCTGTATGTAGTAAACATATTAAGTTGGCTATAGAAAACTGACCTGATCTGTATTAAAGAGTGCAGTGAGTGTTGAGCCTGGGTGTAATATTCTCCAAACGGCACCAGGGCAGAATCAACAGGACACTCATCTATGAAAAATAATGAAATACAATTAAAAAACAAACAAACACACATGACTCAGTCATACTGTTGAGAAACTACAGTGTTACCTCCAAACAGCATGGCATCCATTCTGTGCTTCCTCTGCAGATGTCTCTCCCTCTCCTTCTTCACTCGTCTCTCCTGCTCCCTCCTCCTCTCCTCCTCCTGCTCTCCTTCCAACATCACCATCAGAGCTTTTTCCTCTGCTGAGTAAACCACTGTTCTCTTTTTCATTACACTTATCAAGTGCTCCAGTTGTTGACTGAAGGTTTTGTCGCAGTCCTGCTCTGTGACAATCCCTGACACAGACACAGACACACCTCTGTTAATGCTACTGCACTGACACTCAATCATTTCACAAAAGCCTTTTTAGAACAGCCAATTTAAAATGTTGTCCACATGACTGGATAGAAAGATGACAACAAGCCTGAAGCATTTTCCATCCATCTGAACTGAAGAGCTAGCTGTTAGCTCAAGAGAGGCAGTGAAGTGGGCCTATCCAAGTTGCCACTGTGACCATGAACCACCTCTTTGGTCCATGTTGGCTGACAATTCTGAGTTTAGGAAGAGAAAGGCTGTAGCGAGCTGGAGGATCCGATAGCACTGCATCTTGAATGACAACACTGTGATGGACCAATTTGTTTTGAGTGTTCAGACACCACTTCCATGAAACTAGCCTTTTTAGGTTATTCAGAGAGCTGTCAGATGTCTTCCTTAAAGTTAGCAATCTCTCTGTTTGCTTTCTGGAGTATTAGGCAATCCTTACAGTTTGCAGTTGGCATTGTTGTTGGTATAGCAAATGATTGGCTATACAGTGGTGTGAAAAAGTATTTGCCCCCTTCCCGATTTCTTACTTTTTTGCATATATGTCACACACATTAAGACCATCAAACAAATTTTATTATCCGACAAAGATAACCCAAGCAAATATAAAATAGAGTTTTTAAAATTATGATTTCATTTATTAAGGGAAAAAAAGCTGTCCAAACCTACTTGGTCCTATGTGTGATGAATACATTTTTTTGGAAAGCTGAGTTCAATTTCACTGTCCACACACAGGCCTGATCATTGCCAGACCAGTTAAGCCAAGAAATCTGTGTGTTACAAAGCCATTTCCAAAGCTTTGGGACTCCAGCCAACCATGGTGGAAGCCTTTATCCAGTAATTGAGAAACCCAAGAGCTTCTGACCTTGAGGTCACAAACTGACAGCCGAACACTCTCCTTCAGGATTTTCTGGATATTTTTGAGTTCAGTCTGGTTATCGCAAGTTACATTCCATGGAAATTACTCTTCTCAGGGTTTCCAATGACATCATGATGGCCTCTGATGCTGGCAAATGTACAATCCTGGTTCTGCTTGATCTCAGTGCAGCATTTGACACTGTTGACCATCACATCCTTGTAGATAGGCTTAGGGACTGGGTAGGCATCTCAGGGACCGCCCTTTATTGGTTCAAATCCTATCTGTCTGATCTTTGTCAGTGTCTGTTGGCCCTCATACGTCAGAGTCTGTTCTTGGTGCTCTTGAAGGTATCTCCTGGGTTTCTGTTATCCGGTAATTACCGGACTTTGATTGGTAAAATCTCCCTTAGTCCAGTATTTTTTAACCCCTCCGGTCAAAATGTCCGGTGAAAATATTCTCTCTAAGCACAATTAGAATTTTATTAAAATATTTCCACATGTCCATCCATCCATCCATCCATCTTCCTCTGCTTATCCAGGGCCGGGTCGCGGGGGCAGCAGCCTGAGCAGGGACCCCCAGACTTCCCTCTCCCCAGACACTTCCTCCAGCTCTTCTGGAGGGACCCCAAGGCGTTCCCAGGCCAGCCGGGTGACATAGTCACTCCAGCGTGTCCTGGGTCTTCCCCGGGGCCTCCTTCCGGTGGGATATGCCCGGAACACCTCCCGAGGGAGGCGCCCAGGGGGCATCCGGTACAGATGCCCGAGCCACCTCAATTGGCTCCTCTCGATGTGGTGGAGCAGCGGCTCTACTCCGAGCTCCTCCCGGGTGACAGAGCTTCTCACCCTATCTCTAAGGGAGCGCCCCGCCACCCTGCAGAGGAAACTGTGCCTTTCGGCTCAGCTCTCTCTTCACCACGACGGACCGATACAACGACCGCATTAATGCGGCCGCCGCACCGATCCGCCTGTCAATCTCACGCTTCATCCCTCCCTCACTCGTGAACAGGACCCCGAGATACTTCAACTCCTCCACCTGAGGCAGGAACTCTCCCCCGACCCGGAGAGGGCAAACCACCTTTTTCCGGTCGAGAACCATGGCCTCAGACTTGGAGGTGCTGATTCTCATCCCAGCTGCTTCACACTCAGCTGCGAACTGCCCCAGCGCATGCTGAAGGTCCTGGCTCGAGGGAGCCAACAAGACAACATCATCTGCAAAAAGCAGAGATGAAATCCGGTGACTCCCAAACCGGACCCCCTCCGGACCCTGGCTGCGCCTAGAAATTCTGTCCATAAAAATAATGAACAGAACCGGTGACAAAGGGCAGCCCTGTCGGAGGCCAACATGCACCGGGAACAAATCTGACTTACTGCCGGCAATGCGAACCAAGCTCCTGCTCCGGTCGTACAGAGACCTTACAGCCCTCAGCGGAGGGCCTCCGACCTCCCACAGAATGCCACGGGGGGACACGGTCGAATGCCACGGGGGGACACGGTCGAATGCCTTCTCCAAGTCCACAAAGCACATGTGGACTGGTTGGACAAACTCCCATGAGCCCTCGAGCACCCTGTGGAGGGTATAGAGCTGGTCCAGTGTTCCACGACGAAAACCGCATTGTTCCTCCGGAATCTGGGGTTCGACTATCGGTCGAATTCTCCTCTCCAGCACCCTGGAATAGACTTTCCCCGGGAGGCTGAGGAGTGTGATCCCCTGGTAGTTGGAACACATCCTCCGGTCCCCCTTTTTAAAAAGAGGGACCACCAGCCTGGTCTGCCAGTCCAGAGGCACTGTCCCCAACTGCCATGCGATGTTGCAGAGGCGTGTCAGCCAAGACAGCCCCACAACATCCAGAGACTTGAGATACTCAGGGCGGATCTCATCCACCCCCGCTGCCTTGCCACTGGGGAGCTTCCGAACTACCTCAGTGACTTCAGCTTGGGTGATGAATCAATCAACCACTGAGTCCTCTGCCTCTGCTTCCTCCATGGAAGACATGGCAGTGGGATTGAGGTGATCCTCGAAGTACTCCTTCCACTGCCCGACAATATCCCCAGTCGAGGTCAACACCTCCACTGTAAACAGTGTTGGCAGAGCACTGCTTCCCCCTCCTGAGGCGCCGGATGGTTTGCCAGAATTTCTTCGAGGCCGATCGGTAGTCCTCCTTCATGGCCTCCACGAACTTTTCCCATACCTGAGTTTTTGCTTCCGCGACTGACCGGGCTGCTGCACGCTTGGCCTGCCGGTACCCATCAGCTGCCTCAGGGGTCCCCCGAGCCAACCAGGCTCGGTAGGACTCCTTCTTCAGCTTGACGGCATCCCTTACTTCTGGTGTCCACCACCGGGTTCGGGGATTGCCGCCAAGACAGGCATCGGAGACCTTGCGGCCACAGCTCCGAACAGCCGCATCAACAATGGAGGTGGAGAACATGGTCCACTCGGACTCAATGTCTCCAGCCTCCCTCGGGATCTGGTCAAAATTTCCACATGTCATTTTATTTAAAAAAAAAACAACAACAACTGAATCTTATTTTTTATGAATGTGTAGGCCAGGCCTATGTGGAATGAAACTTTTTCTTTTTTCATGCAGAACTAAACTTGTCGCATCTGTTTCATTTACTCTAACAAAGCATACACCGTGCAGTACATCAACCATAGCGGGAGAGGTTAAAAATGTCGAAACAAGCAAATCTTATAAAATATTTTCTGAAACCAAACAGGTCTAGGGAGAAGGATTATGATGAGTTTTTAATGCATCTATATTTCAAACACATATAGCAAAAATACATTATTTGATTTAAAGTTGGCAGCACACCAACCATTATTAAAATGGTACGAGCCAGTCCAGATGTGTGTTTGTGTTTGCAGATTGTTTTATCTAAGAATAGGTAGGCTTTCAGTTTCTTTGTGTTCATGTTAAAAGAGCACAGGCTTTTTATTTATTTATTTATTTTATAAGTTAGACATGTGAGTCATTTGACAGCACTCATTTTAGACGGTGCTGTGCTCTCCAGTCGGTTCACCTGTAACTCACCTGCAGCTGACTGAGCTGAGTAGCTCTGCTGCCCCCCCCCACTTTCATCTGGTGTTTGGCTGCACTTTGTATTGAAAGAGTTCAAAATGTGAAGAACAAACTTCCATCTGAGCACCCAGCAGCTGAGCGAGAGCACAGTGGATGTGGCCGCTAAGCTGTAATTGCATGTGTTTTATAATATTGGCAAGGAAAAAAAAGAAAATGAAATAGAGAATGGGTTGCCAATCGGCACACGCCTATAGTCACAGACACACATCAGTTAATGGTTATTAATCGATTAATAAGCGACGGTTATCAGTTTGTATCCCTATTTTCAATAAAAAGATTATAAATTGGCATGCCTTGATATCATTCTTATATAGCCTGCATGTCATTTATCATTTTAAGCTTAATAAATTCAGATAATATTTGACCGGAATTTCAAACATTTGTCCAGTAAATTGAAAACCTGCCAATCACATTGCCAATCAAGCGGAAAACCTGGGTATCTCATTTGTATTTGTATGTGCATGACCTTCAGTTATACTATTCTTTTAACCCTGATAGGACTGAAGAATTGGCTATGTTGCAGGACTGTCTAAATATAATAAAGGAATGGATGGTGAGTAACTCTCTTCAGTTGAATGCAGCAAAAACTGAAGTAGTAGTTGTTGTCCCTGACAGCCTGTCCTCGAAGGTGGCCAGCTGTTTGGGGCCCCTATCTACAAATGTGCATCCCAGTGTGAGAAACCTAGGGGTTATATTTGATCAGGCCATGCTTCTTGATAAGCACAGTAAAACTGTAACCTGTTCCTGTTTTTTCCAGCTCAAAAACATTTCCAAACTTAGACACATAGTATCCTACTCCGAACTGGAAATGATCACCCATGCTTTTTTCTCCTCACGTCTCGATCACTGCAATTCTCTTTTTCACCTATCTCAATAAAACTTCTATAGACTGTCTCCAATTAGTCTAGAATGCGGCTGCTAGGCTTCTGTCCAGATCTCATAGATTCAGTTATATCACCCCTGTTTTGGCATCCTTACACTGGCTCCCCATTAATTTCAGAATCTAGTATAAAATTTTAATCACATACAGAGCCCTCCATGGTCAGGCACCTGCACATTTGGTAGATCTTCTCTCTTTTCATTGACCTGTTATGCCACTAAGATGCTGAGCGCCATCTACTCACTGTCCCCCACACAAAATTAAAACCAAAGGTGACCAAAGGAGCCTTTGAGTCTATCGCTCCTAAATGGTAGAATGCACTGCCACATGAACCAAGAAGGTGTGCGTTCCAGTAATGCATAATATGTAATATCATGTAATCTATTCTGTGTAATGTGCTTTAATTCTGATGGTCAACACCATATTTAACTGTTGGCATAAAGCTCTGTTTATGAAATGCTGTATTAGTTTTACACCAGATGTAACAGGACTCACACCTTCCAAAAGTTTAACTTTTGTCTCGTCAGTCCACAGAATATTTTTCCAAAAGTCTCTGAGATCTACAAGATGTTTTTTGGCAAAAGTGAGATGAACCTTTGTGAACTTTTTGGTCAGCAGTGGTTTGCACCTTGGAACTCCATGGCTGCAGTTTTAGCCCAGTGTCTTTATTATTGTTGAATGCTGACCTTTACTGAGCCAAGTGAGGCCTGCAGGTCTTTGTTGTTCAGGGTTCTTTTGTGACCTCCGGGATGAATTGTTGCACTCTTGGAGTATTTTGGTAGGGCAGCCGACCTCCTTGGGAAGGTTTTCACCACTGTTCCAAGCTTTCTCCATTAGTGGATAAAGGCTCAAAATCCCAAAGTATTAGAAATGGTTTTGTAACACTTTCCAGACTGATGTATGTCAATGATGTTCTTCAAATCTTTATACTTACTTTTTTCATCTGTTCTTGAATTTCTTTAGATCGTGGCATAATGTGTTGCTGTTTGAGATCTTTCAGCCTGCTTCACTTTGCCAGACAGGTTCTATTGGAGTGATTTCTTGATTCAACTGGTCTGGCAGTGATCAGGCCTGAGTGTAGACAGTGAAACTGAACTCAGCTTTCCAAAATAAACTGATTTATCACAGTTAATGATTTAGCAAGGGGGACAATTACTTTTTTACACAGGGCCTTTTTTGCTTTGATTAATGAAATCATCCTTTTAAAAGCTGCATTTTATATTTACTTGGCTTATCCTTGTCATACTAAAATTTGTTTGATTATCTTTAACATTTAAGTATAACAAATATGCAAAAAAGTAAGAAATCAGGAGGGGGGCAAGTATTTTTTCACAGCACTGCATGTCACAATAACAAACAAATCTAAGTGTGAGATGACCAAAATATCATTCCAAGAACAAGAGTCATAGTTAGGTAGATTTCTTTTATCACCCTCAAAAATGTATGCTTTTTCTGATGGCTAAATTCCACCAGATGCATGTGTGTCCTCTGGAGCATCAGCGGAGCCTATACGTTTCAATTCTAGTCAATGTTTGTGCTTCCTCCGGCTGCGGCTCCGCTGCGTCCCGGCTCTGGCACAGCTCTGGCCTTCTGCAGCTCTCCGCAGCAGATACGCAGAGCTTCTATTTTTGTTGGATGCCGGAGCACAGCGCAGCAATGCAGCACACAGTAGATCATGTGGGACAGGATATCGTGCGCAGACACAAAATAAAACAACCGGTTAATTTTCAAAATAAAATAGAACAAGTTTACGGCAGATCATATTTTCCTGCACTACACCTTGAAGCCTGAAGTCAACAGGTCAAAGGTTTTCAGATATCATTTCACCCCATTGACACCATGAACGTGGAGATTCTGATTGTAAAATCAACAGGTCAGCACCAAGTGGTTGATTTTCCTACTGCTCCTCTGGATTAAATAAACTGTTTTTGGTTTTGTGGTTCTACATCTCGCTATATTGCGTAATTATGCATGAATTTGCTAGATCGGTGGGTGTTGATGAACGGCGGAGCACGGACCAGACACGCAGCGCAGCCGTTCAGCAATAGACCCATATCCAGTGGAATCCCGGGGTGAGCCTCTGCTGCTGTAGGCCCTGTAACTTCAACTATTTAACATCTGATGGGTAATATTCCTCATCAGGTCAAAGAATATGGTTAAAAACACTTTTGATCTAAAATATAACATGAAAGTGTTTTAAAAACCTGGACAAAAGCCACTTTCAGCCAGTGCTTGACACTGTTTCTGGTATCATTTCATGTCAGATGAGACGTGGGTGATGGTCCACTGTTCCTGTGTAGCTGCACACAGGAGATTCCTCTCACCTTTCCTGGACGCTGCTTCTTTCCTCAATCTGCGTAGTTTCTCCAGAGATCTCAGGATGTCCTGCATCCTCTTCACATCAGCCTGTTTCCTCCTCACCTCACAGAGGACAGTGTCTGCTGCCAGTTTCAGCCCCTGCTCCTGGTGCACAAACACAGAGTCCTCACTTTTTATTATGCTGCTCATCATCCCTTTGTGACACAGCTATTACAGCCATAACATTTAAAGCAATGGGAGTATGTCACACAAGCTAAGTAGAGTTATTTACTTATTTAATCCAGAGCAACATGACTATGCATTTAAAAAAAATAGGTATTAGAATACCAATCAGCTATTGAAAGTTGTAACACTTTTGAGTAAGAATTAGCTGCACCACCAAGGACAGGTATTTAGCTGAAAAATCATGGTTGTTATTACGGAGCTTCATAAACTTGAGTCTGGCCCGGTTCGCCTGTCTCAGGTCATCATGAAAGCTTGCACTGGACCTAGCGAAATATTTTCATTAGTGTCGGAGGCGGAGGGCTGAGTGTCCAGTAGAGCAGCAGGTCAGCTGTAGAGAAAACAGAGGAGGCTCCAGCAGCATCATCTGTCTGCTGTGAGGAGCAGTGTGGAGTCAGAGCCACCTGATGATAGGACGGTAAGAAAGTGGAGGAGAAAACTCCAACTGTGAAAACACTGAGCTGATAATGTCAACTCATCTCTGGCCTGAAGAACATGCACTAAGGCTCCTGTATGCAGCATTACAGTGTGTGTGTGTGTATGTGTCAGCGCTCTTGATCTAGCAAGGGCTGTGGATCTGTGGAGGTGCCCTTACAGACACTTTCCAGGACTACAGAACTGAGAACTACTTTGGTGAACTATGGAAAGTGGTCGAGGAGCTTGCTGAGCAGGGCAAAATCGGTGTACAAACACACTATAAAAGACATCCTAGAATAAGCTCAAGATTTCTTTACTCACTGGTGATGAGCACTGTAGGACAGAGAAATTGTGATGATGAGGGCTTCCCCAGATCACTCTTTCATCAGGTGATTGACTGTCTCATAACTGAGCTGAAGAGGTGTCTTTCAAAGAAAAGTTGTGAGATCATGCAAGGTGTGCAGTCTCTGAACCCAATGAGTGCAACTTTCTTAAATGAGGAACCTCTGTTTACCTTTGCAGGGACCTTTGAGTCAGATTCAGGTGACCTCAAACATGAGGCTCACCAAACCAAACCATTTTTGAGATTTTGAAGTGGTCCCCGAGGTAGAACAGTTTGGGAACCACTGTCCGTAATGTTCATGTTTCTGTAGGTTGAACAGGTTGTTGATGAATATTTAGCTTTTCACTCAGTTTTATTGCTCTGTCTCACAGTAACTAACGAGCGGAGTTCCCGTCAGCTCAGGTGATCTGCAGGTTCTTGTTTCACTTCATAATTCTACTGAATATTATATGAGCACAACTAAAGCCAGGCAATATTGGTTGTTGAAATATTCCCTTGAAATAAGCGAATAAAGACCCACAGGGACACATATGTGGCCAATGACTATTGTACTGTGTTCGGGCACAGCAAGAGGCCAAACACGGTACTCCCTTGGCCCCATTATCTAAACTCAAAAGCTGTGACCCCAGCCTAAAATCCTGTGATCTTACCTTTTTCCTCTCCTCTACCGCATGTATCTGCATTATCCTCCATGTGTCTATTGCAGCCTCTCTCCCAGAGATGCGCTCCTGCCTGTGATCCTCCTCCAGCCGGAGCAGACCTCTCGCTCTCAGTCTCCGGAACCTCCTCACACCTGCACGGTTCAGTTTAGCTTTTACTTCGCTCACACGGTCTCGGTGACTGAGGAACTTCACTCTGTCCTGGAGCTCCCGCTTCGTGCGCAGCACAGTCTGGTGGGAGTCTGCCCACACACTATCATTCTCCACGTTGTGTCTCAGAGTGTAACAGAAGTCTTCCAGCGCGAAGAGGAGCTGAGCCGCCCCGTACACAGCTTCTCTCAAAGCCGGGACAGAGAGGTGGTATAACCGCTGCCTTTGCCGGGTCCGCGGTCTCTTCGACACGACAAAATCCTTATTGCTTTTTAAAAACTGCTGAAGCCACTGGATGTCCTGCCTCTTTCGTGAGGTTGCTTCTTCCTCGGGCTCAGCTGCTGTTGTGCCGGGTCTCCAATGGTGGTCCTGACCCATAGGAGGGCGTAATGAGCCGCCGAACATAATCCCAGCTGCGCGGAAATCCTCATCCTCCTGCTGATGCCTTTCATCGGAGTCTGACAGCGGCTGTGGGGGCTGAGGACCAGCTCTGAGTTCTTGGAGGTGGCCATATATGTTAACCGGAGCGGGGGGCAATGTGTTCAAGAAGTGTCCTGGGGGAGGACCGAAGGGACGCTGCAGTACAGATGCGTTAAATCCACATGGAAGGGCCAACTGAGTACCATCGAAACCCCCCCCTCCGGGAGCTGGTGCGCAAAAATCGAATTCGTCGACTCGGTGACTGCAATATCCTGATGAAGCAGTCCACAGACGAGTAGCTTGGTCCCACTGTGGCGGCTTAGGGGCCGCATTGTTTGGCGGTTGCCTAATGGAGTACGGAGTGTCCAGAAAGCCGCCAGGATAGGCAATAGGAGGTTGCTCAGAAGGAGCACGATGCCCGGACTCCATGTTCAACCAATTCGTCTCCTGTTCAATGGCCGCAGACAGTCACGCACAGTGAAATGTCTGTAGATCACAGCTGCTTCCTCATCCGCGTTCTTCTTCTTCTTCTTCTTCTACCAGCTCCTCGGGGCTCTACATCACCCATAGCCTGCAGTGGTAATTGTTGGTATTGCAGCTCAACACAATGTGTGTTACAGTGTGTGTGTGTGTGTGTATGTGTATTTCACCATCCCTCATCTCTGTCAGTCAGCGTCAGCCCCCTCCTCGTGCTTGACTCGGTCTCCGTCTTGCGCGTGGGCGCACACACAAGAACGTGCGCATGGACAAGTCAAGCCAAATGCGCTAAATCGCATTAGATTGTAACATTCAAATTACCCCGCCATCGCGGTCACCACCCACCCATTTGGTTGATTCCCACTCTCTCTCTTTTTTCCTTTCCATTTTAGGTTAGTTTTATGTCAATCAAGGACAATGACTCAACCCCCCGTCTACTCTCTCTCACTGAAAGACCCATCTGTCATGGACTGGATTGACCTTGACTAGTATCTAAAGAAACCCTACTGCATAGGTGGGCCTATGGACTGTTCATCTCTTGTTCTCAGTGTGTGATAACAGGGATGGGTATCATTCATCGTCTCACTCTTGGCATCAGGACTGGATCAGGATCACAACCAACCAGCCCAAACCGGTTGAGTGAAGGTTGTTATCTGTTTAACATAATATGAAGGGTTAGGGTTACCATGCATGTAGTTCAGTTTTTCATTTGTAACACAGCTGGACTGAAATAAAAGTGTAGACCCATCTCAAAGATGATAGAAAGAAACAGATGGCACCTGAATGACCTAGATCAGGGGTTCCCAACTTTTCCATGCCAAGGCCCCCCGAATATCATTAGCCTCTGCCCAGGGATCCCCTTTGCAAACCCACTGAGTCAGGAGCAAACCACCAGGTCAACACTAACAGTTTATCACGTCATTAATGATATTTTGACTGGAAGGCAATCAGAAAGATGAGCATGGCAAATAAGATTTTGAAATGTTATATTGTCATAAATTATACTTTATAATAATGCTCAAAGTATAATAATTCAACTTTATTTTGTGATTTGCGTTTATCCTCATTTTACCTCCAATTTGCTGAGGATCCCCTAGCATCCCCATAAGGGCCCCAGCCCCCACTTTGACCTACACGTCCTGACCTACTGTCACAGCAAAGGGTCTGAAAACTTATGTTCACATGATATTTCAGATTTTCACTTTAAATGAATTTGCAAAAATGTCTAAAATTATGGGTTTGTGCTGTCATGATGGGATGCTGAGTGTAGACTGATGAGGAAAAAATAATAATTTTATGGATTTCAACACAAAGCTGCAACATAACAAATGGTGGAAAATTGAAGTGGTCTGAATACTTTCCATACCGTATGCACCTTATCTACTTATACATGCTAACGTACTGAGTAGAGTGAACTGCGCATGAACAGCTTGTAACAAGGACAAGGAAAATACCCCCAGACCATAAACACATGCCTAATCCTATAGTATCTAAAATCTAAAAATATTTTTATCTATATTTTATCACAAATTATACACAGTTTTTAATCATTTATTAAAAACAGAGTATATTTCAAAGTAATTAAGTCTTAAGTTGCAGGAAGTGGAGAGAGGTGGGGTGATGACTGATCCTGCTAGTCCTTGTTTGTGCATGACTTGCACATTTCACACATTCAGGTGCTTCTCTGCTGGAAAGTGTTTCAGTAGGTAAAATGCCTCAGAGGATAAACAGCAAGATATATATTAATTTACATCATTGATTTTTGATCAATTATCATGAGTTAATGCATCTTATTGGTAGAGTTTTAAATGATGAAGCTCATAAAAGTTCAGCAGCAACTGAGACATGGAGACAGAAAAATTCTTTGTTTGAAACTCATATAAAACCTTTTAGCAATCAAAACATGTGAGTCATGCAAGGGAATTCAACGACAGAGCATGTGAAATTTAAAAATTTACAATGGAGGTTTTAAAACAAATGGAAAAAAATCATTTCATTGTTTCACACTAACATTTTCAGACATGCCACACACAGACAGCAATAGTTCAGGCATTTCATGAGTGCAATACATATCAGTCAGTCCACATAAGGCAAGGAGTTGAATGTTTTTGAAAGCAAAGTGGTTGAGTTTAATTTATATACAGGTCATTATCAAAATATTGCTTTATTTGTCAAATAAAAATATTCTCAGTTAACTTGTTGATTGGAATTCCACAGATAACCTGGAGACAAGTTGTGAAATAAGAGAGAAACTCTTGGAAATGTTCTGAGGAAACAGATGTCAGGAAAAAATAAACTCATTGGCCATTTTCAGAGTCCTGGTTCCCACTCTCCTGCACCTCCAGCTCCTCCGTGCTCACCATGTCAGGACTGATAGCAGCGTATCTTGTCCCATGGAACTGACGTAGGTGAATCTTAACATAAACAACAAGTAATGTCACAAAAAAAAACTAATGACAAATCAAGTAAAACAACACATCACAGCAGACACCCAAACAATACAAAGCCAGTAAGTGTAAAATATTAACCACTAAACAGGAAAACATCATTCATGAGTATCTGGAACAGGGAAAATGGACATCTGTCAAGGATTCTTGATAATTCATTTGTCAGGAATCAGTGCAGAACAGTTTGGATTATTTTTTCCCTGATCAAACCTTTGAGTGGAGGGAACCGACCGTACATGTGTGCAAGGGATCTGACTGTACCTGTATGTACAGGTTGACCTCTGCACTCCTGCACAAGTATGGGAAGTTTCCACCTGTCTTCAAGTGAGCTCGTCTAGCGTTGGGGTATAGTTTATACATCTCCTCCTTGGCCTCCAGGGACAGAGCGCTCTGATCAAACACCTGAAAAACATTCACATTGAAAACATCAAATTATTGTGGTAGAAACATATATACATTGATGCTGGTGTAACTGTATCTTACTTACATCTATAATGGTGATGGCAACGTCTTTAATTTTATGTGGCTCCACATAAGAGTTCTGACAGTTGAGTGTTAGCCGCGATGCTAACTCACTTTGGTTCAGGCTCTCCAACTACAGCATATATGCACAAAGATGAGAGCTTACCATTCAAACATCATCTCATTTTTACTTATCACTAGTTTAAAAGGAAGAGTTCACAATTTGGAAAACACATTTCAAAGAGAGTCATCTAGGTAAAGCTATTTTTTGTCAAACATCATCCATCTTTCACCACCATGCTCTCTCTCTTTCATATCCTTTCCTCTGACTCCGCCTTCCTGTGGCTCCATCCAAGACACCTCCTTTGAAATCCCCCAAGAGAAACCATCTGTGACTTCATTGCCTGTCTGTGATCTACTGGTTCATCAAATTTCCCCTTGTAAAATGTCAGGACACTGTGTTGCTCTTCTGTATAATCTTGGTTCACTTGCACATGTGACATCTTACCATGCTCTTTCATGTTTACATTAAGGACTGCAAATACCAATTAGTTTCATCGTGGATTAATCTTTCACTTATTTTCTTGACTGATCATTTGGTCAAATAAAAACGACTGTATTGATCAAAGGTCCAAAACCCCTGATCAATACAATGCAAACACTAAAACATTTAATTTAGAATTATATAATAAATATCCCCACACATTCATTTTAACTGACTGATTAATAATCAACCTGCATTGATTAGTTGATAATTAGAATCCTGTGCAGACTGAACACCAACTCACTAACAGTAAGCTTTGACAGATGACTGAAACTGTTCACATTCATATGAACATTATAGGGCTCTAATTTCGTAGACCAGGCACAGGCAAGGTGCAGCGCAGGTGCACTGCGCCAACAGGGCGTGTCCAGGCACACTTTGCAAGTTTCATGCGCCATGCACCCCGGTGCAGGTACTCCTCTTTCCCACCTCCGTACCTCCTACTGGCGCAAGTAGCAAAGAGGGAGGAGAGAATGCGTGAGTGGGTTTAACACAGCTGACTCAGATCTTCACCAATCAAATGAGCTCCTCTCCTCACCTTTAAATGCGTTGTGGGCGGGGCGCACTGCAATTTTGTCATTTTATATTTCGACATGGACGAAGGAGACAGCGATGCCAGACGGCCAGACTTCTCCTGGAAGGAAACTGATGTTCTGGTCTGGGAGGTCCAAGCTCACGCTATGGTAACATGAACAGACCTCCATGGAATGATGGAGCAGAAGTAGCCTGGGAGGAGGTTACTGATATTGTTAATCAGGTTTGCCCTGAGACACTGAGAACCGTTGGCCAGTGTGAAAAAAAAAAAAAAAAAAGAAAAAAACACCCTCTCAGCCATGAGCATCAAGGGTTTTGGTGGAATTAAGGTTGGGATTACAGGTAAGGCAAACATCGTTTTCCACAAATAAAGACACTAACATTTAGAAACCTATATTTGAATCCGTGTAACAAAGATGAGTAGTGTTCACAGATCACCACATAAACAAATACCATGCGTAACAGGGATGAAATCTGAAGCACCTGTGCATAAAGGAGGCATCACCAAGCTCCCTGGCCTGGTCCTTGTCGGGGAGTGTCTCTCTTTTTCTCTTGAATCCTCTGAGATGAGAGATTCTGAATATATCCTCACTATCTGATGCTGAGGCTGTCTGTGGCTGAGAGAGATGTGAACTTTTTTGTTTGCATCACAGTTTCAGCTGTGTTGATTCAGTCAGGTTGAGTTCCAATTACTACGCGTGGCAGCCATGTTTGATCTGACATCAGATCTGACGGGACAATCGATATAGATATAAATTTACGTGCTGACATTGAATAGTGGCTGTTGTGTTTATTTATGGCATTGAAATGTGCCTGACATTCTAGAAACCTGCCTGTGAGGTTTTGGTGACATGTGCTCACTGTGCATCGGTCAACCAAATTACCACTGGACCAGCTGTGCTCTGCCTGTGTCAAAGGTAGACCAGCGAGCTTTCAGTGCACTTTGGGGGCAGCCATTTGGCACGAAACTGTCACTGTGCTAAGCTGAATCTGTCAACACCTCCCCCTACAGTGCTGCCACACACATCTCAGGGCTCCTCTGTCTACCAAATTGCCAAATTGACCGCATGCAGTGTTGCACTGGACGTAACTAGCATTGCATGGGGTTCGCCACCCTGCACCACCCTGTGCCTGGTATGAAATTAGAGCCCATAAAATCCATTTTTAACTTCTGCTGAACATTAAAGACAACAAGTGGCTCCTCTGTTTACATGAAATACTGATACAATGTAATTAGCAGGAGTGATAATAAGGCACTCAAATGTAGAAAAGGTGCTTCCACCATGGTGTAGTGACACATGCAGTACCTCAGTGATGTCCACTCACCCTGTCAACCATGAAGTCAATTGCATCTGCCATCTTTGGGTCCATGGGTCCTTTAGCAAAGTTCCCCAAAACAATCTTCTTCAACATGAAAGCTGGCATCAACCAGAAGCTGAGGAGCATGGTGAGGATAAAACAAATTGATGAATTTGAAAATCCAAATGGAATATGTGATAAATCATTAAATACCACCTGTTGGCTGTCCATGTCTGGTTAAAGATGGAGGTGTCACTGAATGAGTTGCACAGAATCAGAGAGTGAACTCTGGGAGATTTGTGTGTGCACTCTGCAAACTTCTGAGCCAGGAATCCTCCAAGAGAAGCCCCGAACAGGTGGACCTGGAGATACAGGAGAGTGCTCATTCATTTCAATTCAGTTTTATTTTTGTAGTGCCAAATCATAATACCCTGCCAGTTTTACAGGGCAAGGTAACTTGCACTTGGCTACAGAGGGGAGGAAAAACTCCACCCCGTCTTTAAAGCCACTTTCCCACTGAAATTAGCGGGTCAACACAGGGTTTTTTAAATGCTGGTTGACCTGCTAACAATCGGCATATGGCTCCTTTCCAATTGACCAAAAAACCTGTGTCTGATCTCCAGCTGGTGAGCTGTCACCGTTGCGTGTTGCCATGGGTACAGAATGTAACTGCACACATATCACTATGCACATGAAAATATTACCTATTAGGGATGCACATGATTAACTGTTTGACCGTTAATTGATAACAATAACTATTTTTTGTATGAGCTCCTTATATTGTCAGCTCATGGGGGCGTGTTGACACTTGCAGACTTAAACTTGTGCCTTCAGTCATAGGCTATTTCGCAGCAAAAAGTTACACGGGAGGACTTACAGTATGTACCAGTTATGCAGCGCAGTCCCCGTGATGGACTGTGTGTGGCATGTGTGTCACCTGTAAGGATGGCACTGCTAAAAAAAAGAAAAAAGAACAGCACTGCGCGCTCCATCCAGCTCACCTGCAGCTCGTACAGATGAGCTGTGAGGGGAGCTGTTACTCTCTCCTTAGTCTGGTGTTTAGCTGCACTTTGTATAAAAAGAGTTCAAAATGTGATGATCTAAGTGCCATCTGAGCGCCAATCAGCTGAGCCAGAGCACAGCGGATGTGGCGCTGCGTGTGTGTTTTAAAAAAACAAAGTTCTCTCAATCGCTGATAGAGGATCGGGTTGCTGATCGGAACAAGCAGAGTCACAGACACTCATATCTTATCAGTTAATGGTCATTAATCAGTTTAACTAGCGTCGGGTATCGGTCAGAAAAAAAATTCAAATATGCATCCCTATTTCCTATCACTGCGTGTTTATACAGCATCTAACTGTACATAAAAATATAGTGCAGTGGTGGTCAGTGTTTTTTCCCCTCCTCGTCCCCATGGATCATGAGAAGCTCCCTTCACTGGCTATCTTGCCAGTGTTGAGTGGTTTGACGTGGGTCAGTGGCCCTTTCCCACTACCGTCATTAGCCGATTGTTAGCGGGTTTAAAGAGGTTTTTTGGCCAGGAGGAAAGGGGTATAAGTTACTTTATATTGTGTGTAGTCATGATCCAGTGCCTTCTCCAGTGCAGAAACTCCTTCTTAGATTTTTTTATGAAGGGAAGTGAACTCACCCCATACAGCAAACACATTCAAATGATTCTTTCCTGTGTTAATGCTGCTCTAACCCTCTCACTGCATGAACTGATAAAAGCTTTCTGTCTTCCTGTTTCTTTCTATATTCCACCTGTAGTTATACTAGACAAGTGAAGGAGAGATGGAACGAGGGATTGATAGACGGATTGGGGCAGATTTCAGTGAAAATTAATTGAAAAACATATAATATGATTATGGCTAGATTTATCTGGAGATCTGTACCAAAAAAAGACGCTTTCTTGAATCTGTAGAATATGATGCGTAGGCAGGACATCTCTGCAGCATGACATTTATTTTGACACACATTTAGCCTTCAACAAATATTGCGCGTTCCTATGATTTGAAAATTGCTGTAGGCCATACATATTTTCATATGAATTATTTGTGCAGCCCTAATTTATATGCTTCTACTTTTAGTAAAGCATTTACATTGTGATATTGATACTTTTACTTAGACCAGGTAAAGAAGCAATAGGTCATAAATGTACCCCTCAAAACATGTAAAAATTCTTTTTGCCATTCATAGTTTCATTGTGGAGCTAGGCCTCACAGACTGTGTTTCACCATCTCTGTGTTCAGGATTTAATGGGGAGGTCTGACATAGCATACGCCCGCCCCCCTGCTCCGCTGTTCAGCGCACTGGCATCTGTGGTTTTCTGGCTTTCTCTCGAGTCTTTTTTTTTGTCCCAGTTTTCTTCCGGCTCTGGTGGCTCAAATATGTAGGACTGCACATTACCAATCAAACGCCCATTTTTAGGTTGTACAGTACCGTTATGATGAATGCAGTAGTGAGGGGCTGGACCTCTCCCGCTGTGGGGCATGGTTTCCATGCCATCAGCAACAGTGTTTCCAACCCCTCAGCAAGGAAAGTCGCTATTGGCTGTCCTAAAAGTCACTAGAAGTTACTATGACATCATCGTCTAATTTGCATAATTGGCAGGATTTTATTTAATCTTGAACAAATCTTAAGCTCAAACTTGTGGCACACACCAGGCAGTTAGAGCGGAATGAGTTCCAGCTGCGATCACAAAACAAACAGACCGCGGGTTCGACTGTAGCAGCACCGAGCCCACGCAGGTGCTCAGACTCATGTGCATATACTGCCCAAATCAGTCTCAACTGATTTGCCGAGGACAAAGTTGTATATATGGTACTAACGGTACCGGAAAAAAGCAGGTAGCCAAGTATTGGTTCGCATGACAACCCTACTACAAAAACAGCAGTATTTTGCTATGTGGCTGTCTGTGCTGAAGTCGCTACAACTAGATAAGTTTGCGGTCGGCAAACTTGATCTTTCAAGGGGATGTTCTACTTGGTCACATGGTCCATTAGACCATGGGTTAAACGTACACCAGAATATCCCTTTAAGCCCAGCATGAGATACTAGATTCCCTGATCTGATGAAACCAGGACTGAAATATTTGGTCTCAGTTCTCATCATGAGTTACGTTTGAAGGAAGCCGGACACCACTCATCACCTGCCCAAAACCATCCTAATGGTAAAATTTGGTAGAGGCAGCATCAGTCGGTGGGACAGAGAGATTGGTCAAAGGCCTGGGCTGAACAGAGCAAAGTTCTAATGATGTGTCTGCAGACAGACACAGTCGCATCTTAATTACCAGACATCAAAGGAATCTGCTACATGGTGTGGAAGAAAATATTCATTTGGTATAGTGAAGAGAGTAAAACCCTACATCCCACTGGTTTGACCCATTGGTCTTTCATTACAATGCTACCTTTCCCAAAACAACACCTTATTGCCCATGTCTTTGATCATCAATACATTTGGGTTCTTCCTGTCTCTTGATAATCACGTCTCTTGTTAATTCAATCACGTGTGACACAAAAGGACCCTTACAATACCTTTGCTCCCCATGTAACCTGTGACTCCCCCCTGTGTCTGTGTTGCCAAATTCTATCAGCATATTGACTTTCCAACAGGGGGAGTAACACTTCAGATCTAGTATATACTAACATCAAAGGCTCATACAGAGCAGCCCCCCTCCATTATGTCAGTAACCCAGACCACCTAGGCATCCTTCTCTGTCACAGTCTGGCCGTCAGAGGCAATTTCTACTCTGCAGGACTGCTTTAAATCCACACAGTGGGACGTCCTCAGGGAGGCTGCCACACATGGTGGGGTAACTGACCTGCACGAGTACACAGAGTTGGTGATCGGATACATAGACAAATGTATAGATGATGTGACTGTGGTTAATTCCATCAAATGCCGCACCAACCAGAAACCCTGGATGCCTGGTAAACTGCAGGCACTACTGAGAGCCAGAAATGCTGCTTTTGAATCAGGGGATGCTGAAGCATACAGTCTGGTGAGGAATAAACTGTCTCGTGGCAACAAAGAGGCAAACAGGCAGTAGGCCAGAGAGTCCATATTCACTTCACCCACACCAAAGACTCACGCCGAGTGTGGCAAGGCTTCCGGACCCTGACTGATTACAAGCCGTGCTTCCCAGTAGAGCGCCTAGGGCTGAAACGATTACTCGAGTAATTCAAATAATTCAATTACAAAAAATGATCGATTCATTTTTTCCTGAATCAAAGCTTTTTTTTATTGAATACACTCTCTTGTGGTTCACATGGACTTTTATTACTGACACACAGCGTTGTTAAGACTTCAGCGGAGCAATCTAAAAAGAGACATAAGGAAAGAAAGACGATATCAAAGGTGTAGGACCACTCCAAGTTGTGTTCACTGTGAGACTGAAGTTTCATAGCGTAACAGCTCGTCCTCAGTGATGCAGCAGTGAAACCGAAAGCATCCAGTCAAGTCCACTGAGCGGATCCAACACAGTGCAAAGCAACATAACATAATGTAAACATTACATGTGCATTTAATGTGTTCGCTAATCAAGATGAACACTGGTGTTGAACGTACAGTGATTAGTTATTTGTAACGACTAGTTAAGAATGTGAGTTGATATTGACGGCTGCTTATGACATCCCTGCACAAAATTATACAGATATTATATTTAGTAAGCATATCAGTACATCACAATTATTGATTGTACATTAGCAAACATGTCTTTTTAATACAGCAATTTAATAAGGCAAAACACTATAATAGATTACTCGATTAATCAACAAAATAATTGATAGAATAATCAATTACAAAAATAATTGATAGCTGCAGCCCTAAGTGCATCTCAATGATCCTTCACTGCCAGACTAACTCAACACATTTTTTGCACAATTTGAAGTCAGCAACCTGAGCTCCACACAGACACAGAGGCCCCCACCAGAGCCCAGCGACCAGATCCTTCAGCTCTCCACAGAGGAAGTGGAAAAAAATTTTGCCCATATTAACCCACGCAAAGCCACAGGGCCTGATAACATCCCTGCGCAGGTTCTGAAGAACTGCACAGAGCAATTGAAGCATGTTTTCACAGACATCCTTAATTTGTCTCTGAGACAAATTACATAACTGGCACATGTATGTCCTCCCATGTAACTTTTTGCTGCGAGTGGAATCTACATGTGTCAACACACTCCCATGAGTTGATGACATAAGGAGCTAATTTGAAAAAAAAAACAAAAAACAAAAAAACGTAATCCTGATCTGTAATCATGTGCATCCCTAATGCACAGCCTTCACTTTTGATAGGCTCATTACTTCTTATTTGTGATGTTTGAGCTATCAGATGTGCTGGGGGCGGGACATTGCACAAAACCCCAGTGTGTGTGTCTATGAGCTGTATGTAGACAGAGGCGGTGAAAAAAAGGAGCAGTGGCTAAACTGCTGCTGCAGCCTCTGCCAAAACAGCGCCATGCTGGAAATTCAGCACCATGCTGGAGAACTTTAAGCCCTGTTTATTTATTGAAGATTCTTTTTTTTTTTTATTAACTATTCTTTCTGAACTGCGCTTTGTTTAACAGAAACACTATTTTGTTTCTCTGTACTTGTGCCTGAGAAATGACAATAAACCAGTCTAAGTCTAAGACACCTAAAGTTGGTCCAAAGAAAAATTAGACAGTCTTACTTTATCCAGCTGCAGGTGATCCAGAAGCTTCCTAAAACCATCAAAGAACTCCATGAGGTCCCAGTAGACAGGATACTGTAGCTGGAAAAACATGGTGGACTCACTACAGGTTCATCACAATGGGACCAGGTAGTTGTCACTGGGTTCCCATCCACATGTGACTAACTGTCCTGGATACAGACTAACAGTAACAGGTTGGGTTATATCTGAGGCCATTAATTTGTATGATCTGATAATCTGGGTTATAATCCTTTTCAGAGTAATAATCAATGTGGTAATGATGACCTCTTAACTGAGACAAATCTTAATTGAATCTTAATCTGGTTCAGTTATAACTCATAACTGTTTTCTTATGGAGTGTACAGAGTAGGTTTTTGAAAATGTAATAGAAATTATCCTGTGGGTAGTAGAAATAAGGCAACTGGACTTCTTATCTTGTTTGAAGACGTTTCGCCTCTCATCCAAGAGGCTTCTTCAGTTCTGAGACTGTTGCAGGAAAGCCAGGCATTTAAACCCTGTGTGGTGGTTTCGGGTGAAACTAGAGTCACATGACCAGAGTCACATGACCACACCCCCCGAAACTGGGGGGGGGTGGTCATGTGATGTTACCTCCACTCCCGGTTTCATGTAGCTCTGGAGTCATGGAGTCAGGAGTCGACACTCCTGGTTCCATGAGGTTCCTTTGAGACACATGTCCCCGGTGTGTGTGGGGTTTAAATTTCCTGGGGAGAGCTCCTAGGACTGCATTGTAGGTGGCTGATAGGTGGTGTCTTAGGCCCCCACCTCTGTTCAAAGACGGTTTCTCTAAGTGGACATAGATGGCTTCTTTGACTCCTCTCTCGAACCATCTGTCCTCCCTGTCCAACACATGGACATTGGAGTCCTCAAAGGAGTGACCGTTTTTCTGTAGATGCAGATGTACAGCTGAGTCCTGGCCTGATGATGTGGCTCTTCTGTGTTGTGCCATGCGCCGGTGGAGGGGCTGTTTGGTTTCGCCTATGTACAGGTCTGGGCACTCCTCGTTGCACTGGACAGCATACACAACATTGCTGAGTTTATGTCTGGGTGTTTTGTCCTTGGGGTGGACCAGCCTCTGTCTCAGTGTCTGGCCTGGTTTGAAGTTGACCCGGATGTTATGTTTCTGGAAAATCCTTCTGAATTTCTCAGACAGGCCTGCCACGTATGGAATGACAATGTTCTTTCTGTTTTCCTTTTCTGTCTCAGTTGTTGGTTTCCGGCGTTTTATTGATGATTTGACAAAGGTCCACTTAGGGTAGCCGCAGGTTTGGAGAGCTGTTCTGATGTGGGATGTTTCCTTCTGTTTCCCTTCTGCACTTGATGGAACCTCCTGGGCCCGGTGTTGTAGAGTCCGAATAACTCCCAATTTATGTTCCAGGGGGTGGTGGGAATCAAACAGGAGGTACTGGTCAGTGTGTGTGGGTTTCCGGTAAACCTCGATGCTGAGGTTACCATCCTTCCCAACCGCCACTGCGCAATCCAGGAAGGGGAGCCTGTTGTCCTTGACGTCCTCCCTGGTGAAACTGAAACAAATTTGCACACTCTTACACCTCTGCCTTTCCACCACCTATTTCAAATACAACGAAGGCTTCTACAGGCAAAAACACGGCTGTGCCATGGGTTCCCCAGTGTCCCCCATCGTGGCCAACCTCTACATGGAAGAAGTGGAGGAGCAGGCGCTGAAGTCCTTCAAAGGAACAACACCAAGCCACTGGTTCAGATATGTAGATGACACATGGGTCAAAATCAAATCCCAAGAAGTGGAGGCCTTCACCCAACACATAAATTCAGTTGACAAGAACATCAGTTTCACCAGGGAGGACGTCAAGGACAACAGGCTCCCCTTCCTGGATTGCGCAGTGGCGGTTGGGAAGGATGGTAACCTCAGCATCGAGGTTTACCGGAAACCCACACACACTGACCAGTACCTCCTGTTTGATTCCCACCACCCCCTGGAACATAAATTGGGAGTTATTCGGACTCTACAACACCGGGCCCAGGAGGTTCCATCAAGTGCAGAAGGGAAACAGAAGGAAACATCCCACATCAGAACAGCTCTCCAAACCTGCGGCTACCCTAAGTGGACCTTTGTCAAATCATCAATAAAACGCCGGAAACCAAGAACTGAGACAGAAAAGGAAAACAGAAAGAACATTGTCATTCCATACGTGGCAGGCCTGTCTGAGAAATTCAGAAGGATTTTCCAGAAACATAACATCCGGGTCAACTTCAAACCAGGCCAGACACTGAGACAGAGGCTGGTCCACCCCAAGGACAAAACACCCAGACATAAACTCAGCAATGTTGTGTATGCTGTCCAGTGCAACGAGGAGTGCCCAGACCTGTACATAGGCGAAACCAAACAGCCCCTCCACCGGCGCATGGCACAACACAGAAGAGCCACATCATCAGGCCAGGACTCAGCTGTACATCTGCATCTACAGAAAAACGGTCACTCCTTTGAGGACTCCAATGTCCATGTGTTGGACAGGGAGGACAGATGGTTCGAGAGAGGAGTCAAAGAAGCCATCTATGTCCACTTAGAGAAACCGTCTTTGAACAGAGGTGGGGGCCTAAGACACCACCTATCAGCCACCTACAATGCAGTCCTAGGAGCTCTCCCCAGGAAATTTAAACCCCACACACACCGGGGACATGTGTCTCAAAGGAACCTCATGGAACCAGGAGTGTCGACTCCTGACTCCATGACTCCAGAGCTACATGAAACCGGGAGTGGAGGTAACATCACATGACCACCCCCCCCCAGTTTCGGGGGGTGTGGTCATGTGACTCTGGTCATGTGACTCTAGTTTCACCCGAAACCACCACACAGGGTTTAAATGCCTGGCTTTCCTGCAACAGTCTCAGAACTGAAGAAGCCTCTTGGATGAGAGGCGAAACGTCTTCAAACAAGATAAGAAGTCCAGTTGCCTTATTTCTACTACCCACAGGATAAAGATGACCTGGATGACTGAGAACCTTCACAGACGTAATAGAAATTGTTCATTCTTTTGTTCATCCTTCTCTTGCATCTTGCATCAAAATCTATTCAATTATTTTTTTCCATTAAATCTATACTGGTCAGCACTGCAAATTTAATGTCTGCCAATAAAACAAAAGATACAAGTCCTGTTTAATGCTGAAGCCGCAGTGTTTTTAGACTTACTGAGATAACTCTGTAGCCCCAGCCCGTTAGAGCCAACACCTGCTGGAAGAACACCTCTGCTGTCCCACTGACAGGTGGGAGGAATATGATGGGACACCTGATGCTCTTTGGACCTGCATCATATAGTGACCACACCTTGCTGTCATCATCATCAACAATAATCTGGAAAAGAAAGAAACAACACAGTGGGGAGAGTAAATTCTAAAGTCTTTTTTTAAAACTGTATTCACTGTAGCCCTAACCCTACCATTATGTAGAGGTAAAAGCGTTAATTCAAACACAATCACTCACTGGTTCTAACTGGTTACACAATGTAACAATCATTGCAATGGGCATTGCTAACATGGCACATTCTTTACAACACAGGATCACCCAGCACCCGGTGTAAGCCAATTGTGAGTTTAAAAAATCATTTTTTTCACTTTTTCAAAATTGATCTTTTTTTTTGTTTTTTGTTTTTTTACACGTCATACAAATTTTACACATAATTAGAAGAAATGGTTGCATCAACAGGCTAGAGGAATAGAGTGCACTCATTTGAAATAACATGTAAAAAATTAGCGCTGCTTTGCAGCAATGGTCGGGGCCAGCATTTTTAGTCAAATTTAGGCAATTCTGACCAACAAGAGCCAGAATAGGAACATAACAAGAACATCAGCATTACAAAATCCATTTTGCATTAGCTGAGGCTTGAACTCACAACTTCTGACTCTAAGAACCATCCCCTAATTCATGGAACTAATTGTGTAGAGGTGAGACCCACTGTGTGGCTTCACAAATGGACTAAGCCAGTCACCAGGGTGACAGCAGCTGTCAAGGCAAATTTCAAACTGCTCTCAAAAATTCTGTTATCAAGACAAAAATTTGAAAATACATATATTGCAGTGACGGCATGGGAATGTTGGTCATTCATTTTTGACGATAAGTGTTTTGCTCCAAAAGTGAAAAACTGATGTTTTATAAATGCCATTCTTACATTGACTCCAGTTTGTTCCCATGACAGCAGAATTCAACATGTTTTCAAAAATTCAGTTTTTGAGCTAAAATTCTGATATTTGCCAAACTTCATCAGCCATGACTCCAAAATATTGTCAGTTTTTTCCAGGAAGATTGAAAATGTATCTAGCAAGAATTGACTGGTATATGTTTACATCAGTCTCGTTCATGCACTGTAAGGCTTAATTTTTCAATTTTAAAAAACCTGAGTGGTATTTTTGTGGAGGATGGTCTGAAGATGCAGTGTAGCAAATTTGGTGTCAATTGAGCAAAAATTATGAGGTTTAATACATTTTATAGTTTATGAAAAAACACAGTGATGGACAGGACCCAGTTGTTCAAAAGGTTTAATCTGGATCAAAATGACCCATCATTTCGCCACCCAGGATCATGTAATCCATTTTACTTTTACTCCAGTTGCTCAAAGCAAAATTGGATTGGATCAATCCGATCCAGATGCAAACTTTTCAGGACTACCAAATCCGGATAACCATTGCTAAATGACTGTGTATCACACTGAAGGCTACTAGGTCTGTAAACATCAGGTAGAAAGAACAGCAGCATTGGGTCACTCAAAGTGTGTTTATTTGAAAACGGGATGTTTGTGTTGTTTTCGTACAATGCCTTTTAAACAGCCAGACCTGGGCCCTGTTTCAGAAAACAAGTTTAGTGAAAACTGAACTCATTGACTCAGAGCTGGAGGAATCTCTGGGTTTTCAGTTTCACAACGCCAGTTCATCTTGATTGCTTGACTGACTTGGCGGGTTTTCTTCAACTAACTCTGAGTTTCTCCTCTTTATCTGAGGCCTGCAGACTGAGAGCAGCAGCAGAGTGTGTATAGTCCGTCAGGAGAGGATTATTAGACCTCTGTTGGATGTTTTATCTTTCCTCGATGAGTATTTGATTGAACGTTCCTGTTTTCTGCACCGTCAGTTTATCTGAACCGCCCTCATATCGCTCACTTGACACATGGACATGCGTGCAGTTCAGAGCAAACTGCACTTTTTTCTGTCTCTCTATTTTTTTCATATAAGGTAGGCTATCAGTCTATCAATAATCAATGTAGTATGGAGAGACTCGATGCACTTATCAATTTATTTCCAGGTGTGATCGATGCATAAGAGACTACACACATCCCTGTCACGTTATCCTTCGAATCCCAAGAAAATTAGCTTTCCAGTGGTGTATAACATGTAGGCACACAGACAGTGGGCTGAGTGAAGCAGCGTCGGAACAGCAAGGGCTTAATCTTATTTAAAAATATATTAAATTTCATTTCATTTCATTTTTAGAATGAACAATCAGTCAGCTCCTTGCCTCGCCGCTTTTCTTTTAAATTCCTGCTCTTTTCTTTAAATTACTGTGTGAATTGTTGTTAAATATAATTGATTAGCCTAACTTTTTTTTTTACTACACCGACTCCCCTGGGACTCGGGCCAAAACAGACCTCTGCCACTCTGACGGCCTGTTCTCCTGGTCCACCATGATCCACTGGTCTCTGCCCTCCTCCTGCACTACCTACATGTACATACAGTCACATTGTTTACATTGTGTGTTTTAATCAGTCCTGTAACACACACTGTGACCGTGGTACCAGCAGGGTGACAGAAATGCTCATTGTTAATGTGCAGAGGGACAAAATGACAGCTGTTACTTTGGTCCCAACACTTAAACTTGACTTGCTTCTATAGGTGAAAAACTGTAACTGTGTCAAACTGTAGGATGTGTTAGAAGAATAATTCATCTGACTAACCATCATAACACCTGAAACAGTAAACACAGCCGAGCGATCGAAAAAACAACACAGCTCGAGTGAATTTACTTTCCGTCACTGAAAACAGGTTCTTGAATGTAACTCGGTCAAGTAAGACGTATCCTCCAGAGTTTGCGCAGTTCTGTAGGTTATGCATGCAGTACATGCTGACATATCACACTTGTAGGCTCGGAGAAAATCGCTTTGTTACTTTGGACCCGGCCATCCCCTGCCTGCACGACCATAACAATCACATTGATCGCTTCATACAAACAGCTGTTACAGACCACTGTGGCCAGCTGTGCTTACAGGAATTATTATATTGTTTCTATTGTTTATTTTTTTCCCTCACTAGTATTTTTTTCATATAGCATTAACTTGCTGTCTACATGCAGGTCTTATAGAAGAGAAACGCACATTTCCTTTTTGGTTATAAAAAACCCAAATGACCTGCAGCTTTTTACAGATTAGTAAATACAAAAACTGGCAGTCATCATGACGTTCAGACCTCGGTTTAGACCTTTTTATATACAGTCTATGGTTTAGATTCACTGAGAGCAGAACATAATCACTGCTCCTCCCCGTGGACAAATGAGGCATTGCAGCTGGTTTTCACTGAGGCTGTTTAGGGGTGTTTCAAGTCAGGGCCTCATTAACAACGTCATCACAGGGATCACATTACCCCGAGAATTCAGTGGGGTTCCATTATCGGCCATCAAGAACCAGCCAAGTACCCATCACTGAAACAAGGGCACTTTTGAGTGGCTCTATCTGTATGGAGACAAACTTGAACATATCCAGTTAACACACATTTGGAGACTTCAGTGTAAAGACACTTAGATGTTACATTTAAACAGACAATATTGAATAGGGGCAGCTTGGGACAGCTGAAAAGTTGACTTCTTTGCTCAGGAGATTTAATAATATTTATTTATTTTATTTTATTTTTTCTGTTTGGGAGGTTTGTAACAAAAGATCCATGTGGGGATCAATAAAGTAATTCTGATTTTGATATCACATGTTGACTGCCTGCAATGAAATTATACCACACCCAAACTTTATTTTTATATTTCATTGTTAGCTGCTGCTAAGTTCATTTGTGCCTGTTAAGTTGCACCTGCTCAAAGACACATAGAATAAATGTTGATTAGAAGGGAACTATGCAAGTCTGGTCGCTGTTTTGCTAACCTTCCTCCGGGCCGTGTGCATTTGTTTTTGACGAAGCTGGTGAAGAAACAATCCATGGAGCGGTGGATAATATTATATAACATACACAACCTTACGACATGTATATTTGTGTAGTCTTAACTGTCATAAACAAAAGATTATGGGTTACAGAGCGTGTTTCTGTCGCGGTGCGCAGAGACGAGAGCTGGGACACCGGGTTGGCAGCCAAGTGCTGCACTGATGTTGCAAGGTTGGTTTTCAGCCCAGAGACGCCAGGTGGAGGACAGAGAGCCTGCATTCTCCCTGTAACAAGTTATGTATGCAACCATCACAATTACTCCAAAGCTGTTTAATTAAGGTGAAAATGTTGCATAGCTATGGTAAAAATCCTGCGTAGTTCCTCTTTAAGTGGAACACCGGACATAAAACTTTTTTTTTTTTTCAATTAATCCTCACATATTGTCTCGATCAACAATCAGAGCTCACTTTTTGCAGCTGCTATAGAAATGATTTTTTCTTCCTCTTGGGCATATATAGGCCTACTTATATTTTGTGTCAGCATTCATAAATATATCTAATGGTGAGAAGTAGGAGGGGGGAGGCTTTTTTTTCATTTGCTGCCATGGTGAATTATATTATCTTTGTTCCACTGTGGTGGCTCATGCGCGAGGTTGACTAACTCAGACTAATTTAGGGTTGATTGAACTGTTATCACCTGTTCTGAAAGTTGGACAGTTCAGGGTTAGTCAACCTGGAGTTGAGGTTTTAACTCTGAGTCCAAGCAGTTCATTCGTCAAATATATTGTGAATATTTTTCCATGTTTTCTTGATTTAAACTTTATTAATCCCCCTAAGAGGAAACTCAAATCCAAACAAGTGGTCAGGAAAAAGTTCTTCATTTGTGGAATGATCAAAAGTAACTTTTTTTTTCACTGTAATGGTTTAAAAAAAAATCAGGTGCAAAATATAAATACATAAATGTATATAGTACATTATAAATGTTGTTCATTTGACCAGTTTGAATGAACTTTAAATTACATTTTGTTATTTCCAGCATGTAATCCAGATTGGATTATCCACAAATTGCCAAAAGACACCAAAATTGCACATTCAAATCAAAATGGTTGACCTCCTTTTTGTTTTAAACTGTGGCTGCCAGAGGCTTTTGTGCATTTGGACCCAATCAATGGGCGTACTGATTTCATCCACATATTCCAAAATAACACCAATGGAGAGCAGACATGAATGGTCAAAGGGATGCTATTGAGGCATTCTGCCCCACCCAGGTGTGAGAACCCTAGAACATGAACATTTTTACCAGGCCCAGTGTAGGTTTTTAAGTATGTTTCAGCTGTCAAATAGCAATGTTTGGTGGAACATACAGCCTCAGAGGGTTGAAACCTTTGCATACCATTAAGAGCTATCCATGACTCACAACACTGCTCAGTAAATCACTTTAATTTGTCCACAGTTACACATTTATCCTCATACAAGATGTGTGTGTGTGTGTGTGTATTTTTACTTACCCTTTTCAGGGGCACTGTGCTTCTGAACCAGTTATAATCAGGAGACACTTTAATCTCCTCCATCTGAGGACAGAGTGGGGCAGAGGGACACGTAAGGACACACAGGGACACACTGTCAGAGCCTATAGTCACAGAGAAACAGATGCAGACAGGGACTGACAGACTAAAATGGTAAATGGACTAGTACTT
Organism: Caranx ignobilis; assembly: GCA_021432705.1. NCBI lineage: Eukaryota > Metazoa > Chordata > Actinopteri > Carangiformes > Carangidae > Caranx > Caranx ignobilis. The sequence goes on along the minus strand of JAFHLA010000307.1, from coordinate 584,214 downwards.
ATATAGTGCTTTACTAGTCTCTAGGACCATTCAAAGCGCTTCACACTATTGGTCACATTCACCCATTCACACACACACACACACATTCATACTGCACTTTTGTAACTACATATTGCACTTGATATCTTACCATCTAACCATTCACACACATTCACACACAAATGATACATCGGGGGACAAGTGTAGGTACAGTGTCTTGCCCAAGGACACTTCGACCTGGACTAAAGGAGCCAAGAATGGAACCACCAGGTTATGGGACAACCCGTAACCTCCACAGCCACAGCCACAGCCGTCCGACTACTGTCAGAGACACATAGGGATGGACAGGGACAGACAGTCAGAGAATTTGGTCACAGACAGACAGGGACAGACAAACAATGAGAAAAGGGGCTATGCCGTGAGCAGTGACAAACTGGTATAATAATTCAGGCCAGGAATTTGACTCCATTCCAGGTAGGGCTGTAACAATCATAAAATTGTGGTTGATGTGTAATTGCAATTAACAATTTAAATATCTTTGTCTCTGTCACACATTCTAAATTCTACTTTTCCATTCAAAGGACACACTTGCCATTAGGCATGGGCTGGTTACTGTGCTCACGGTATACCAGGGTATGAAAACGTCACGGTTTCAAAACCACTAAAATTTTCTGTCATACTGCTCCTGCAGTATGTGCTGTTTTTTATGTTTCGTCAAAGAGAGAGTGTGCAAGTCAGAAATCCCTCAGCTCGTGTGCAGCTGCAGCAACTATCAGACTATCACATGCGGTGCTGTAGCGCTGCCACAAACACACCAACAACAACCTCAAAAGCAAAACACACAGCTCCCTCTCATTGGAATATCTTACCACCATCCGTTAGATCAGTCTCTTCCTTCCATCTATTTAAGACCTCATTAATGTCCTTGTTTCAGACACTTTGCTGTTGTTATTAGTTTAATTCCTTTTTTTCTTCTCTATTTATTAAACATTTACTTGATGTATCTTCAATGTATATATCTATTTGCTGTTGTGATGGGGATAGGGCCTGGTGCAATATGGTGGGATGGGCGGGTGTGGGAGCCGTTGTGAGCACTTGTTTTGTGTTGTGTTTATGTGATTGTATTTGTACCTGCTTGTATGTGAGTCTTAGAGCAAAAAAAATCATAATTCACATTTTTTCAGAATCGTGCAGCCCTAGTACAAAGGTTAATGGCACCCACTAAGAGAGCTGCATAACCACTTACAGTGCCATAGGATTAGGGATGTTGATAAGAATTTACTCAATTAAATTAATTGCAGTTAATCGATCCTTTTCCATGGGAGTGGCCTCAGCATGTAGCTATGATCACTAAAATGATGACAACCAGTGAGTTTAACGAGTTAAACAGCCGCCGACACTGATAACTGCCTGAAGAGTTTGAAAGTATAACTTCATATGAACGCAGCTCAACTCGACCTGCTGCCTCAGCACAAGACCAAGCTCTGATAAATACATCGGATCCGCGCGGGTACAGCAACTGGGTTGCTATTATTTTTTTTTCTCACAGTGCACCCTTCATTAATATAAGCTTCAAGCTCAAAGCTGTCTGTCCTCAGACTGTCCTGACCTGTCCCTGTTGTCCCTGTGTGTGATGTTCACACAGGGACAACATGGAGCTGCTTGTGTGACAGGTTATTGAGTTTTATCAATGTTTCCAACAGGCTGAGTTCAGTAATATCATTATAGTGTAGTGGCAGGACAGACCAGTTCACCTGCACGTATCAAATATTGTGTTGGTCATAATATACCTAGAACAAGTTACTGCTTGTGTCTGTTGATTTAAAGAAGTTAAATATGTCCATGTATGGTCCACTCTGGGTCACATTAGAGGTCCACATAAAGTCAAAGGAAAAATGGTTATGGTCCTTTTACTGTTCTCTAATGTAAAAATGGGTCACATTGAACCCTTAACATTATTTAAGGGTTAAATAAAGTGCTACTTCAACATTTTTCATTGTGCTCCTCAGGTAAACTAATAAATGTTAGTGTAGAGCTCTGTATAAGCAATGTTCAATGTTTATGTTATAGACCCTATACTGAGGGAAAGTTAGGTTCTCAGGTAAATCACTTATCAATTAATCGTTAATCGATCGATAAGGTCAACCAACTAACAATTAATGAATTAATCGATAATTTGCATCCCTACATAGGATATATAACAACATAGTTGAAGTAGTGACAGAACTTGCACTTCAGAAATTAATTTTCACTATAACAGTACTGCACTGTTATCGTGCAGCAATTGTTTATTTTTATTGTTTGTAACAGTGAGACTTGCTGTGTTGTAGTTGCGCATATGCAAGGAAGTCCTTGTTTTTAAAGACGCTGTATGTAAGAAATGTATGGCAAGTAATCATAAAATCACCCAATATGTCAAAAGGAACCATGTTAATTTGAAATACTCTTTTAACTGACAAGTACAGCCAGAATATTTGCATTTTTTTAAAAAAAAGCACGCAAATCATGTTTATGTTTTGACTTTGTGTTTTGGCCTGATGGGTCACCCACCACTACCTACCAATCACAGAGTCTGTAGCATTTCGGCCTACAGGTTGCCAGTTACCACTGACCTGTAGCTAGAGCTGGGAGATAAAACAGTCTCCAGTAGGGGTGTGCAAAGCATTAAGTATTTGTATTTGTTGGGGGAAAAAAGGATTTGTATTCGAATGAAATTCAAAATAGGTGTAAAAATCCAGTTTATTTGAGTTACACTTCTAATTTAGGATATGTAAGTGTAAAAAAAGTACTCTTTAATTAGCCATTATAATAATTATGGATGTATTTGAGATATTGGTTGATGTTTTTCATGAATCCAGCAATAAACATGTAACGAGGAACATCACTGAATAGAAAAGAACATACTAACAGCCATGACCTCATCCACGCTTAAACCAACAACTAATAAATACCATTGTGAACATTATGAACTCCACCACCACCCATCCTCGTTGGAGGACGCTGAACAGACAGAATATAAACAAATGATTACTGAGCTAACAGACGAATGCTAACATGAGAGAACCCGACTGCAGACGGCTCATTCCGTCACGTGAAGGAGAAATCTCCCAGTCAAACTCTGCTTCCCCCCAGTTAAGGTTAAAAAAAAATCTATTGAACAAAAATAGTGATGCAGTTAAGTCCTGTTTGGTCCAGACAGAGCCTCCTCTGTTGCTGTGTTGATCAGCCTGTCTTTTTCACTCTCTCTGACTCCTGAACGTCACTCAAGCTTCCGGCCAGCAGCACAAATATTCACTGTGGTGACGAGGAAACGCAGCTTTTTGATATGATGTTTTTCTTGTTCTTGAATAAAAATAATTTCAAAATTATTTGTTTGAAATAAGTATTTGTAAATAATACGTTATTCTTTCCTTTCCGAATACCGTATTAGGGTTCAGCTCCACCCCTTAGTCTCCAATTGATCAATTTTGATTATCAGCTATGGTCATATTTCTTCAATATCACACAAGCAGAAATAAGCTCAACAGCAGCCTGTCACTCTGCCGTCAGATACACCGCCTCCTGTGGTGAGTATGTATAGTTAGTTTGAGCTGCAGTAGCTCCAGCTTTAGCTAATGGAAAGAAGGATAAAGTGAAAGTTGAAAAAGAGGGAGAAATAAGTGGAAGTGGAGCTGATAGCAAATAAAGCGATGGTGAATGTGTGGAGCTGTTCATGAGATGAGTCTGGCCCAGTCAATTCACCTGTCTCGGATCATCATGTGTAAAGAAGCCTCACACCAGAGACTTAGATTAGTATTGGAGGTGGAGGGCTGAGTGTCCAGTAGAGCAGCAGGTCAGCTGTAGAGAAAACAGAGGAGGCTCCAGCAGCATCATCTGTCTGCTGTGAGGAGCAGTGTGGAGTCAGAGCCACCTGATGATAGGACGGTAAGAAAGTGGAGGAGAAAACTCCAACTGTGAAAACACTGAGCTGATAATGTCATTTACTCTGTGGTAACACGTCTCATATGTTGACTCATCTACGGCCTGAAGAACATGCACCAAGGCTCCTGTAGATGCAGGGTAACAGTGTGTTGTGTGTAGCAGTGCTGCATGGTGCGTAGTGTCAGAGTAGTGAAGTAAAACAATAACCTGCAGAGTTGACGTGAACTCTGCTCGATGTTACTGTGCATCTGAGCAATAAAACCGTGAAAATAAAAAGCTTCATCAACAACCTGCTCAACCTACAGAAACATGAACATGTAGGAGATATTTTACTATGAAAACAGATGTTGATGTGCTGCTGCTCCATCCTCTCACTGCACGTAGTAACTAATGCAATCTGAGTGAGCCTCAGGGTACCATAGCCACAAAGCTGGAGCAGGGCAGAGGTTGGGATTGTGGCTATCTGGCAACCTCAGGCAGTCTGGGGGCACCAAGGGGGAAAATGCTCCAGGGTTTGGTTCAACTGGACTAAACAAGGTTGGTGTGAACGCAGTCTAAGTCTGGCTAATTTAAAGAGTTCTGTTCCATCAACGTGGATTATATGAAATTAAACCTTTAAACCTTTTGAGTTGCATCAATTCGTTTTCGAGGGGGTCCCACGAAAATACAGACAACAGGACAACACAACAGTTACCAACTTACAAACACAAGAGGCTCACAGACAGAGCTGATCTCAACTGTGTAATAAATCACCTCATATTCTCAGACTAATGAGCAGTGACAAATATATTTCACCACAGATTAGATTTAAATTTCCAAATTTTTCCTCACACATGAAGACACTACAGACACTGAACCAACAGTAAATAAACAAAAATATGTTGTCATGATTCTTAAAGGGATGTTCCGTTGAAGTTTAACCCATGGTCTAACCCCCCGTGACACCGAGTAAGACCCTCCCTCGAGAGATGAAGTTTGCCGACTGCAAACTTCTCTAGTTGTAGCGACTTCAGCACAGACCGCACCAGAGCAAAAATACTGCTCGCCTCCAGCTGCTTCGGAGTTGAAGGAAAGCCCTGACGAGTCGATTACCGAATGCAGTACAAAAGTAAGGAGTCCAGAGACGTTTAGTTCCAAAAAATCATGCACGCTTCGACTGTGATAGTTTGAGTAACTCAACTCCATTCATTTCCCTGTCAACACTCGCTAATTATTGTTAGAAACAGATAGCAGTGTTTCTCGTACAATAGAACCCCCCCCCCCCCCCCCCCCAACAGGACCCCCACCCAGAAATTCAAGTTGTACATTTGTTTTTAAATTGCTATTCCCTCACTCAAAATCCTGACACACGTGTTCTGTTCATTAAATAAAAACCTTACTCTAATTTACGCAACGTCAGAGTCTAATGCGCTGCTTTGGTTCGTTACATACATTTCTCCTCTCCTCTGCGGGCGGGGCTCTTCCCTCGCTCCTCTCTCACAACACACGCACCCATGCACTCAGTGAGGGCCTCTCTCCCAGGTCAGCCCCGTCCACTGCACTTCCCGATCTGTTGATGTCGCCACGAGCGGACCTGTTGGTCTGACTAGTCCCAAACAGCTGGAGTCCTCCACGCGAAGCTGCTCCCTCTCTGCCATCTTCAGTCGCGCTGATTTTTGAATTACCGCGGATGCGATAATGCGGGTAATGTCATAGAGTTGTTCCGATTCCAATACAAGCATCGGAAATGCCTCCGATTCTGCCGAAAATGCCGGCATCGGTATCAGCCAGCACTGTAGTCCAGGCACCGATCCGATACCGTGTGCATTACACACGCATCTGTTGACCACTCTGTTAGCACGGCTCCAGTCGAACTCTGGAGCGGTCCATTTATAAAACGAAATGCGCTTTTGTCTCCATTGTTGAAGTTTAGCCTTACTTCTGAGAGTTTCATCGGGACTCATGTAAACATTCTGGTCAGTCGTCATGGAAACACGACGCTCCGCTAGTGGTGGCGTTTGGACCAAAGTGAAAACAAAGGTGTGAAACAATGTATCACTGTATACTGCACCAGTATGTCTGTGTGAAAACGTCCAGGTGGCTGCACTGCAGCAGTTTTTAAAGGAACTGTTATTTATTCCCAGATTTCTTTTTCAGTTGTGTCTGACTGTCAAACAGGACAATGAAATAAAGTTAGATTATTTTGCTGTATTCATCCATGTTTTACAAAGCGTTTAACCTGAACTAGGCCATAATCATCATATCACAACCATACAGGCATAGTAGTATACCCACACACAGTAAAATATATATTTTTATAACACGCTGGTATTGGTATCGATACACAGTATAGTATCAATATCGGTGCCGATTCTCAACAGCCCCCTGCCAGGTAGCATGTTTGCTTAACAGCACATGTTGCCATAGCAACTGACTCAGCATTAAACTGAGCCGACTCTCTGAAACGGAAAACTGTGAGTTTCCCTCATCTGAGGTTCAACATACTCAAAGTTTTCACTAATCCCGCTTTCTGAAACAGGGCCCTGGTCTCCTAAGTATGTGTGGTTGTGAGTGCTTTGTCAGAACATAATAATACACAACACCAGACAGAGCTTCAATTTTCACCTGATTTTAGAGGTGGTCTAGTCCATTATCTTAATATCTGATCAACCAAATCATATCAGTAATAACAATATGTTTTTCATCAAATAGTTACATGATAATAACAGCAACACTGTTATTACGCAGAAAAATACTCGTTTAAATGTCAGTTCTTCATGTAAAATGGTCTGGGAAGCATCCTCTGCAGCACTATAGGGATTCCACTAAACCAAAATGAACAGAGAGCAGAGGGATATTGTGAAATCTCGCTAGAGTTTGTTGCTAAGACAGAAGCAAGAAGTCACAAACAATGTCAATTTTCCCTGATCTGTGGGGCTGAAAATGGTTCTGATATTTATTTTGGTGACAATGAAGCATAAGAGGTGGTCAAACCCTGAGCACTCCTGTGTCAACGCAGTTATGCGTTTGTGTCAAGACAATACTGAAGGATCATCTACTTTACTGACATTTTCTAACACAGTCTAATTACTTTAATTTCATTTTCTTTAACAAGTGGATAAGACTGAATTTAAATGTAAGACCTTTGTTCACTTAACACTTCCTGCTTGCTCTCTCATTCCCTCTCACACAAGCACATCGACAGCGCACTCGTATGACTATTGGCTAAAAAGAACATCACATACCTGTTAATGTCAATAAACCCATTTATGTGTGTAGTTAATCTACTATTGTTTGTTGTCATACCCGGTTCAACCCTAAGTAACCGCCAAAGAAACCCGGGACCAGATGTTATTGGTCTGAACTTAAAATTGAGGGACGGAAACAGACATACAATCTGAGAAAGAAGACGCAGTCGGGCAGGACAAACACGGCCACTCTTTTCGTGTGTAACAAATCTCAAGCAGTACAGACACAGTGGAGTAGCACCCTTTCACTGTGCAAGAAACCGCTGACTACCGCCACAGCCTACATGTAAACAGTAAACAGACACACTGCCGTGAGACGTCGTGTATGAAAAAGGCTTTAAAGACCTGTTACCGTGTTGGTCGTAGATGTTAGACACCGTGTCCGCAGGGTTTTAGCCACATCTCGACACCATTTTCTGCCGCTGCCTGGTCATATGACTGTTTCGCACACTTCCGCAAAGCTTCGACACCGCCCACCGAGCCACCGTAGAACACACGCTGACGAGCATCTTCTTATGTTTTCATGTCACACCACGGATCTATCCATGTATCACACACATCTAACTGTATGGTCACACAGGGGATCTCACTCATGAAACGTGAGCAGCACGATTTTGTGTGGAAACTGTGTGCAGCGGGAAATTTACGTGGATTTCCGCATTCATCAATCTTTTAGTAGCGCTGATCTTTTCGAAACTAGCCTACTCACAAAATCTACACATGGTCCTGACTGTGTGTAGTGCATGTGTAAATGTAGGAATGCACATAAATAATGCTTGTCACTATTGAAAATTACAATTTTAATTCGTATTACTCTCTGTTATGTACACAACATGCTGATGCCTTTGAAACACGTATTTTAAACATGACAAACTATTAGAAATATTTGGAGAGGGACAGGTTTTAGGGATCGGTTACGCACTTACGCATGAAGACTCCATCTAATGATGAGGACAACCTGATATTAACCGGAAAAAGTTTCATTCTATAAATGTGTAGCTGATATGCAATGCAAGTGTGTGTTGCTACACGCCCGATGGACACACACTTTGTCCTGCGCATAATTAGCGCAGTTGGCACCGGTTTGGATGGACCCATGAGAGGCGGCTGGCCCATCACTATAGCCTGCCTGTACAACTTCATGTGTTGATGTCGCTGTTATGGCCCAACTGGTTTCTGCGATAACTGGTTCCTTTACTCAACCGCTGCAGCTGCGCTGCGTTTCCGTCGGCAGATTCGTCACAAATTCACAACACATTACCAGCGATTTTCAAGTCGCAGCTCCCATCTACTGCAGCGAATATGCTTCTGTGAGTGAGCCCTACGTACCAGCCACATAAAAGAAAGCAGAAAGCGGAGAAAATATAATATTTATATATTTGCAGCGAGCGGGACTCGATGTCGCTTGAGCAAGAAGACAATACACTCTATTACAACAGTCTTCCTCCGTAAGCCCCGGCAGCTCACACTTGAATCCACATTCCTTACATCTCACGTCTAACGCTGCCCTGTTCACTTGAACGCATCATGCTCGCCTGACAGAAACAGAGGTAAAATCATGGCCTCGCCTCTGTCAGACCACGGCGACTTCAAGTGACGTTTCTTTTAATGTACTTCCATAAATACGTGAGTTTGCGTTCTGTAAGATCTGTGGAGAGCTGTAAAGAAGTGCACGTACACAAAAATCATGTGCAGTACACTAACATGATTAAATGCAGGTCGTTACTCTTCACCCATGTACTCATGCAGTGGTTCAAGTGTTTCGTTTTGTTGACTTATTATTTAGCACCTTTAGACAATATTTTCGTCACTTTTTCAACACGACAGGCTTTGTTATAGTGCGTAGTGTTGTGCAGAGTGCAGCGTAGCGCAGAATATGTTTGCAGACCCGAGGAAAAAGACCAAGAAACACTGATGCATTTGTTTGGGTATTGTCAAGGCAAACCAATTGTATGAGATCAGGCCCGATCACAATATGCTCGTTCGAGATGAACTGCGCCTCGCTTGGAGGGTGGACGAGACCAGGCGGCAGCAGCAGGGGGCGGTGACAGAAAGCTGCAGTCATGTCGGACAGTTTCCAGCCGCCGTCAAAGAATATACAGTAAGTCACAGAAATATTTCCATCCGGTTAGATCCATTTGTAGGCTACCTGCAGAACACGTTCGGATGGCTGAAGAAATTGCGTTATGCTTTAGGCAAGGCAAGGCAAGGCAATTTTATTTGTATAGCTCGTTTTTACAAACAGTTTGTCTCACAGGGCTTTACACAGCATTATGACAACATCCTCTGCCCTTAGACCCTCACATCGACTGAGGAAAAACTCCCAAGAAAACCCTTTAACAGGGAAAAATGGAGAAACCTCAGGGTGAACAACAGAGGAGGGATCCCTCACCCAGGATGGGCAGACGTGCAATAGATGTTGTATGAACAATTTACAACATGGAATATGGAAAACATGGAAATGGAATCAGTCATTTAACAAAAAATGATGAAGGAAGCTCCTGGTGGGCAGGGAGGGAAGGCCAGCTTAATGATTAGCCCAGTAGCTTTGTAATTTATCAAGTGAAAGGGAGTGAGGCTTGCTACTCTGGTGCTTCTGGCATGCCTGACGCAGATGTTTCCAGTCTACAAACCCATCTCTCACAAATGGGCTGTCAGCTCCGCCACCGAAATGTCTACACATTTTACAGAAAATCGCATTCGTTTTCACATTGTATTCCAACCAAGAAAACTCCCCATACCACTTGGATGAGAAACACCATGATTTTCCATTTTTAACTGTGTAGGGAAATTCCTTCAGATGTGGCTGTGAATGTGGTTCCTCAATTGCGGATAAATCGGTAGGCAAAGCCACATCAGGCTGGCCGGGAAAGAGCTCTGGTGGTGGGGAGCAAGCGACTTGGTGGGCTAACCATATTGCAGGCGGAGTCCATAAAACCGGGCTGTGTGGGCTCGGATGTTCGAGGCAGTGGTGTGTCATCTTCTTCGAGTCTGGCTCGTTTAAAATATGACATTAAAGTACTTTGTTTCATCATTTTCCTAGCCTATGTCAACTGGAGTTAAAAGTCCACTGGCTTAGCTAACTGACTATAGTTGATAGGCTGTTTTTTCCTTCATTGGCTTTTTGGCAGTTACAGCGCGCCCGCTGCACGTCACGCGTGTAACTGTAACCATGACAACAACAACAGCAACTGCTCTGGGGTCTGGTCGCATTAAAAAAAAGAAAAGAAAAATAGACATATAGACTTACATATCGCATTAAAAAAAAACTGATGAGCATAAAAGATCTTCTTTCAAAAATGTAATGTTATTTCAAAACCTTTTCCTCACACGTGGATGGGTGGGCCAGTGATTCGTCCGGGCAGCACTGGCCCGTCCAGGCCCATTACTGGCTACGCGCCTGGTGCAGGGGGATGGAGCTCTGAAGAGATCTGTGGAAATACAGAGAGTGCGAGGAACCAAGGCCAGACTACAAAGGGCAACAGGTAATGACAGTTCAAAATGTGTGAGGGGAGAGGAGAGGAGAGGAGAGGAAGGATAGGGCTCCATGTAACCTGATGTGTCCCCCAGCAGTTTAAGCCTATAGCAGTGTAGCTATAAAATGGATCAGCACTACCTGAGCAAGCCCTAACTAAAAGCTTTGTTGTAGAGGAAGGTCTTAAGCCTGGACTTAAATGTAGAAAGAGTGTCTGCCTCTCTGACCCATGGAGAGAGCTGGTTCCATAATAGAGGAGCCCGGTAACTGAAGGCTCTACCTCCCAGCCTGTTTTTAGAGATACTGGGGGTCCCTAACAGACCTGCATTCTGGGAGCGAAGTGCTCTGGTAGGGCAGTATGGAATAATGAGGTCTTTCAGATAAGTTGGAGCTTTGTCATTAAGAGCCTTGTAAGTAAGTAGAAGGATCTTGAAGTCTATTCTATATCCTACAGGAAGCCAATGGAGAGAAGCTAGAATGGGAGAGATGTGCTCTCTCTTACTAACTCTTGTCAATACCCTCGCTGCAGCATTCTGGACCAGCTGGAGACTCTTTAGAGAGCTTTTTGGACATCCTGACAAGAGAGAGTTACAGTAGTCCAGCCTAGAAGTAATAAATGCATGGACCAGTTTCTCAGCATCACCCTGAGAGAGGATATTATTGATCTTAGCTATACTGCGCAGGTGAAAGAAGGCAGTCTTAGTCACATGCTTAATGTGAGAGCTGAAGGAAAGATCCTGGTCAAAAATGACTCCAAGGTTCCTCACGGTTGGACTGGAGTTCAGGGTGATGCCATCCAGAGTAGCAATCTGATTGGAGAATGTGTCCCTGAGATATCTGATTGGAGAATGTGTCCCTGAGATGCTTAGATCCAAACACAATAACCTCTGTTTTGTCAGAGTTCAGTAGTAGGAAGTTAGAAGACATCCAGGATTTAATGTCTCGCAAGCAATCTTGCAGATTGATGAGGCGGCTTCTATCATCTGGCTCTATCAATAAGTAGAGCTGAGTATCATCAGCGTAACAATAGAAATTGATGGAGTTCTTACGGATTATATCCCCTAATGGAAGCATGTAAAGCGTGAAGAAAACTGGCCCTAAAACTGAACCCTGTTGCACACCACACGTAGCTCTGCTGTGCTCCGAATGGTCATTATTAACATTAACGAACTGAAACCTGTGAGATAGGTATGAGGCAAACCATTTTAGAGCAGATCCTTTAATCCCAATTTTGTGTTCTAGTCTCTGCAGCAAGATGCTGTGATCAATGGTATCGAATGCGGCACTGAGGTCCAGAAGTACAAGTACAGAGACAAGACCTCTGTCGGAAGCTATAAGAAGATCGCTGGAAACTTTGACCAGTGCTGTTTCGGTGCTATGGTGTTGTCTAAATCCAGATTGGAAAGCTTCAAAAAGCTTGTTACTGTGCAGATGTTCATGTAGCTGCACTAGGACAACCTTCTCAAGGATCTTGGAGATGTACGGAAGGTTGGATATAGGCCTATTGTTGGCTAATACATCTGGATCAACAGAGGGTTTTTTAAGTAGAGGATTAATGACAGCCACCTTAAAGGCCTGTGGCACATAGCCTGTGACTAAGGAAAGGTTGATCTGGTTCAGTATAGCAGCGTTAACTAAGGGGAAGACATCCTTGAGCAGTTTTGTTGGCATCGGGTCAAGCAGACATGTAGCTGATTTGGAGGAGGTGATTGCGGAAGTTAAGTAAGACAGGTCGATGGGGGAGAAGCTGTTCAAGTATGCACCACATCTGGGAGGTGCTTCCGTAGGGGCTGTAAACTGTGGTCCACTACTGCCGATCCTTGTTCTGATATTTACGATCTTTTCAGTAAAGAAAGTTACGAAATCGTTGCTGCTGAGAGTCGGAGGGATGCATGGCTCAACAGCACTGTGGTTCTTAGTCAGCCTGGCCACAGTGTTAAAAAGGAATCTGGAATTGTTTTTATTCTCTTCGATTAAAGATGAAAAGTATGTACTCCGCTGCGAAGCTCTTTTTTATATATTAATAATAAACTATCTTTCCAGGCTCAACGGTCTTCCTCGCGTTGGCTGGAATGTGTTTTCCTTTCCACCTGTCTGGTCTTCTGCTTCAAGATGCGCAGGTTTGAATTGTACCAGGGAGCTATTCTCTTCTGGTTGATGACTTTCTTTCTCAGAGGGGCTACAGCATCAAGTGCTCCAAGGAGTGTTGCTGCAGTGCTGTCTACAAGATAATCTACCTGCGAGGGAGTAAAATCATCATACCTGCCCATCGTATTACCAGAAGGTGTGGCAGCAAGCTCTGCTGGAGTGAGCTCTTTAAATCTAGAAACAGCAGTGTCAGATGAACATTTACTGTAGTGGGATTTTTTCCCAGGAAAGGTATAATTTGTTAAAGTAAATTCAAAGGTTATTAAAGAATGGTCAGACAAGACCGGGTTCTGAGGGAAAACTGTGATGTGATCCACTTCTATACCATAAGTAAGCACCAGATCAAGGATATGATTAAAAGAGTGAGTGGGTTCATGTACCCTCTGGGAGAAGCCAATTGAATCTAAAAGCAACTTGAATGCTGAGGCCAGACAGTTATCATCGATGTCCACGTGAACATCCCACTATAATGACTTTGTCTGAGTTCATTGCTAAAATTGACAGAAAGCCAGGAAATTCTTCTAAGAACTCAGAATAAGGTGCAGGAGGACGATACACCACAGCAAGTAAAAGTGGTTTCTCTGCTTTCGAGTCTGGGTGAGAGAAGCTGAGAGTAAGTGCTTTCAAATGAGTTATATGAAGCATTAGGTCAGGGGTTAATAAGCAGATTTGACTGATAAACTGCAGCCACTCCTCCTCCTCTACCAGTGTTACGAGGCACATGGTAGTTAATGTAACTAGGAGGGGTAGATTCATTTAAACTGACATATTCATCCTGCTGCAACCAGGTTTCAGTTAAGAGTCTATATGTCAATTTGGTGATTGGTGATCAAATCATTTACTAGCAGAGACTTGGATGAGAGAGATCGAATATTTAGCAAACCACATTTAATAGTTTTATTTGTTTGGTTTGCTGAAGTAGCGGTTTTGATTTTAACTAAGTTGCTATAATTGGCTCCTCCAGCTTTGGGTTTAGGCTTATACAGCCTCGAGGCAGACACAGTTTTTATGGGATATAAGTAGGGTTGGGTGGGTGACAGCACAAAGGAACCTGCAGAGGGGCGTGTAAGACTGCAGCTCTGCCTGCTGGTGTGAACTCTGGGAGATTGTCAGGGGTTAGAATGACTAACAACGTGCTATGTTTCTAGATAAGAGAGATGCACCATCCAAAGTAGGATGGACGCCATCTCTCCTAATCAGACCAGGCTTTCCCCAGAAACTCTTCCAATTGTCTTTATAGGCCACGTTGTTTGCTAAGCACCACCTGGACATCCAGTGATGGAACGACCACATGCGGCTAAACATGTAGTCACTAGACAAATTGGGCAGCGGGCCAGAGAAAACTACAGAGTCCAACATTGTTTTTGCGTAGTTACACACAGATTCTATCTTTGCTACAATTGTCCAAGAAATAACCAATATACTTATCAGAACTGAAGTTTGACTCAGTGTGAATATTTTTTCTTCAGCTGTTACTGTTACGTGATACGTAGCCAGAGAATAATGCTCACTTTGCACATGAATTCCACTGTGTTCATCATCTTACTGGGCATATGGGATGTGGTGTGATTTTTACTATTTAATCTCACAAATGTCACAAATAGAAATACAATCTTTGTATCAATAAATCCTACTTCTGAGACTTAACAGTCCAGATGTTCTCACAGCTACATAGGCTACACATGGGGAGGACAAGCAAAAGGTTCCTTATAATCTTTATTTATTGATGTATTTATATTTGTAATTATACACAGTACATATGTGGGAATATGTGTGTATCTGACATTGTGTTCTATCCTTTGTTCTTTTTGTCTGCTTTGTAAAGCACTGATTGCTCGTTCTGATGAGTGTTATATAAGTAACCTTTATTATTATCATCAACTACACAAAATACATTTGTTAACAGATTAAATTTTAACTGTACAACATGAGATTCATATAATCTAGCATTAAATATTACAATTACAGAGAAGAAAATTAGGATTTTCGACAAAACATAGTGTATGTAGTCCTAACTAAGAGTCAATCAGCTCTTTGATGAGGTGACAGCCATGCATTTCCCATCATGCCCTGAGGCTTACAGTTGGTGGAGAGCAACTGCGGCGCCTGGCTCTAAAAACTGCGGCCGCCTTGATCTCGTGAGGTTATCGTTGCGTGCATGACGTCAGAGCAAGTCGGACACAAATCTAACCGGCATGCATTGCACGGTGGTCGCCGGTGATCGATTCTGCGCAGGCCTGGCTCATCTCGAACAAGCCTAATGTTACGTGGATGTTGACGTAATTGGCCAGTAGGAATCTGGATTTGCAAATGAGTTGGATGGCTCAGAAAGGAAGACTGTTGTGTTGGCATTTATTGTCTTCTTGCTGAAGCGAGATCGAGTCCCGCACGCTGCAAATTTATAAATATCATATTTTTTTCACTTTCTGTTTTTTCATGTGGCTGGTACATAGAGCTCACTCACAGAAGCATATTCGCTGCAGTAGATGGGAACTGCGACTTGAAAATTGCTGGTGATATGTTGTGTATGAGTGTGAAATTGTGGGGGGCCCCACACAAAGAGTAGCCTAGGGGCCCATGGCCACCTTAATCCTCCTATGGCACACATTTAAAGGCCCCCTCCGATGAAAATCGTGTTTTGTTGTTTGTTGTTCCCATTTTTCTGATGCGAGAGGACATATAAACAGAAAAGTAAGCACAAAATTGCATTTCTAAGTATTTCTGCCTTCAAATGGCTGTCAAACAACGGCAGACCCTAACGGGCAGGTTCAGGCAGACTGGGGTTGTTGCATCACAAACCCAGGGCAGGCCACTAGTGGTAAGTTCCCGCTCAATTTACAAAAATAACATTATAACCATTCTGATGTATCCACTTGTAGATGACCATATTCATGTACCCCTTCATCTTCCTCCTCTGAGCTGGCATCTGGCTCAAATACCCCTTTTCCACTACACAGTTACAGTTATACTCAGCTCGACATGACTTGGTTTAGGTCCTTTTCCAGTACAGACGAGTTCCTCCTCAACCAGGACAAGTTGTCATAGCATGACGGCTATGGCCGCATCATCTTGCTGTTTTTTTCCGGTCCTCTCTTGAGCTCCAAACACACTCGTCTGCAGTCATCTAACTCAGATGAAAGAATAATGACAGCCTCAGTACAGCTCAGTGGCCGCTGCTGCCAGTGTGTTTTTAAAATTAGTGGGTTTGATTATTGTATCGGATTTTGCGCTTGCAATGATTTAGTGTCGCGGAAATGAAATCTGTGATTTATGCTGTGTGCCAACCTCATTTACTCTGACCCAGTAACATATATACTGAGTCCTGAACAAATCTTACAAGTGTTCCCTTTACTATTATAAGATTATTCAAATAGACCTTGTGGTTGCAGAGATATACTCTGCATGTCATTTTCCAGCAGAATTCCAAAAGAGAGGCTAGTTCTTAACAGGTTAAAAGGATCCAAATATTTCATGAAGAGTTCAAAACTCCCTCGTCCTGCAACTATGAGTTGAAACCTGTAAAGTTTCCCTGTGTGAAACAGCAACACAAAGCCAAGCACTATCATGACAATGCTGAAATTAAAAAAAAGAACAAGGAATATATGAAGAACCATTACATGACCAATCCTGAAATAAAACAGCAGAAACAGGAGTATATCACCAAACAATACTGACAATATCTGACTTTTAAAGAGAAATAGAAGCTGTGTTTGACAAAAAGATATCCAGATGATTTAACCTTTAAAGAGAAACAGAAACTGTATTTGACAAAAAGATATCGAGATGATGCAAATTTTAAGGAGAAACAGAAGCTATATTACACCCAAAAATACAACGAAACTCTTGATTTCCAGAACATAGGCATTTCTATATTAGCAGTCTTTACAGTAATGATCTGACATACAGAGCACGACACAGAGAGCTGATGAAGCAAAGAATGCGAGAGAGATATCACAACAATCTTACTTTTAAAACCATGCACAACATGAGATGTGCCATGAGAATAAAAAGAAAATACAGATGGATCAATAGACAAACACCTGAAAGTGACAACAGTTTGATTGCAGAGGCCATATCGGTGTTCAGATTGCAAATTAAGGCTGGTCCCACTTATGTACTGTTTGTCACAAAGCATTGTTTCCAAACCAAGTGAAACAGTGTAAGAGGTCAACCTATGTGAAAAATCCACATGTGGTCGCAGCGTGCCTAACTGGTAAATATGTTCGTGTTTGTGATGAGGTCTGTAGAAATGAACAACAGTGCATATATGAATATATTTGTCACACCTGTCATGATCACCATAAACATGGAGCCATGCTGTCTCTTGCTGTAGTTAACAACATGGAGCTTATTAACATTCCCCCTGAACTGTGTGACCTCAACATTTTGGAGAGACATATTGGAGAGGCTCTGAGGAGTAAGAGATTATAGTTTCCGTTATGAAACATCTGACAGTTTTATTGCAGAATAACACAAAAATATCACCTTTACAGTGACTAAAATGACACAAAATGAAATAAAAATAAAATAAATTAGAGCTCTTTCAGAATAAAATAAAACAAAAGATCAGAGAGTAAATTGTGTAATTCTTAGTTTCTCTTCTTCAGTTCTTGTTGTACTGTTTATGTTCCGTGTGGTTCCTGTGTTGGTTTTCCGTGTTTTAAGTTACACTACCCGGGTAGGTATAAGTGTGTGCTTGTCTCCTTATCTGGAAAATCCTGCGCGTCTAAGACGATCTGACTGTGAGGATCCTGCTGTAGCTAGCCAGTCTACTACAGGATATCTTCAAACTTCTTCTGGTGGGTCTGGCTCGCCATCAATCTCAGACTTCATTCAGCTGATCCGGGGTCACCAAAAACCAGTCTGCACATATTGTGCAAAGCAAATCACATTACTCACTCATCATAAACAAAGTCATGTCAAATTCAATCTTTGCATTAAGTTTTACACTTAACTTTTTAACATGTAAATAGGGATAACCTCTCCATGAGTTTACAATTTTTTTTTTTACAGTGTTTAGACATGAATTCCCCACATCCACACACAATGAAATTAAAACTTTTTTTTTTAATAACACAGTAACATCACCATCATCTATAGCTTCCAAAATACTTCCAAAAAGCTCCGACTGGTTTTTAACTTGCATTCTACTGCATCATATCATGCTAATGTTACAACTCACTAGCCGACCGCCATGCTAGCCGATGGCTAAACACTAACAATATCACCACTCACCGGAGTTTCCACGGTAAATAAACACTCGTCGGCCTTCCTCAAGGTAAGTAGAGACACACATCAACATCACATGATTCTGCACCATTTAACATTATCTTCTTAGCAACTTTCTCTGCACTCTTGCTTGTATCACCACATGGCTGCTCTCTCTTCCTGCTTTTTTTCTGGCATTTTTCCTCCTAGTCCCGAGCGGAGGATTGGACCTCTCTACAGGTGCCGATAAAGGAAAAAAAACAAACAACCGACTCGCAGGGAGTAATACCTATAGTAACCATTACCACACTTTTAGTGTGTGGTTACACAAAGGAAAACAGAGTGCTATAAGAGGTAATGTGGTTTGTGTCCCCTCTGAAGTGCAGGAAACTAGTGAAGCCTTGCCCAGACTGAGGAGTGAGTCTCAGGTGTTGAGAGTGAAACTGAATCGACGACTGAGGTCATCAGCTGTTTCAGACTGTAACCTGGTCTAAACTGGTTCAGGCTCTGCATAAACTCAAACAGATTAACCTGCAGTATAAAGATGTAAGTATCAGAGATAATGCTGTACTGTGTGACCCCACACTTCCTGATGGGGAGGAGGAGGAGGAGAATGACACAATAAATGATGATGATTATGATGAGGATGATCTTATGGAAATTGATGTGTCTGAGAATGAAGCGTTTCAAGAGACAGAGAGCAAGCCTGATGACGAGCAGGATGTTGACTTGTTGCAGTGATCAGATTTTTCCACCCCTCAAAGGGAAAATGTCCAGAGCAACACTATGGATCACTGCTGAAGCTGTATGTTCCCTACCGATCAGATGCAGAACTGAAAAGGTCTTACTTGCACGTATGGGTCCTTTTACCACAGTGGCATTGCATTTCTGCCAGGTCGTGACCATGGTGAGCCAGTTAAGGAAATTGTGAACCGAACCAAAGACAAATATGAGAAAAATAGTAAAGAGATTGAGCAAGCTGTGGAAGAGTACGAACAGAACAGAGGAGTGATTGATGAATGGAGTAACCTGGCACCTGAATCTGAAGTTGTGAGGGTGGAGTGTATTGAAGAACTGGAGGCAGCAGAGCCAGATCACGATAATGTACAAGAAAATGTGCCAGACTACAGGCCACTTTTGCAGGGCTTTGCCGATGCCCGGCCACCAGACGCTCTGTTTGGCGCGCTCGCAGCATTTGACTATGCCCATGTGACCATCATGCAGCCTTTCCACTATCTCTGACCTCAGGCTTTTGGGAATGACGATTCTGTCGCTGTAAAGGAGCAAGTTGTGGCATGTAGTGAGAGAGTCTTTAACTGCATAGTACTGCTTGGCGCTGTCTGGCACTTTGGATGCATATTTTGGCCAGCCGTTACTCACAAACTGCATCACCACCTGCAGCTCCATGTCAGCTTTTGTGTGCTCTTTAACCTTATCCAGACGTGAATGAGACATCGGCCATGCTGCCTGTGTGGCCTCTTCCAGAGCACTTATGTCATCCAACAGTTCAACCATCTCCAAATGTAGTGCTGCAGAAGGGTGGCGTGATAGTGTGTCTGCTACTACAAGCTGTTTGCCCGGGACATACTCAGCTTTTGAGTTGAATTTCATCATTCTCAGGAGTAGACGTTGGCAGCGAAGCAGCACTGCATCTATGTCTTTGACGGTGAAGAGCGGGACCAATGGCTTATGGTCCGTATGCACAGTAAAGCTATCCAGGCCATACAGGTATTTCGAGAACTTTTCACATGCCCAGACAACCGCCAAACACTCTTTTTCAATCTGTGCATACCTGGTTTCAGCATCAGTCAGGGTGCGAGAACAGTAGGCTACCGGCCGTAGCTGTCTCTCGTGGTTCTGAAGAAGAACAGCACCCAATCCATAGCTGCTGGCGTCGGCACTCACAATTGTTGGCTTGCTGATGTCATAAAAGGCTAGTGTGGGTGCTTCTGTCAACAGCTGTTTGACTTTTGTGAAAGCCTGCTCCTGTGCTGGGCTCCACATCCAGGCTTTGTCAGCCCTGAGAAGGTTGTTGAGTGGGCGTGTGACGTCTGCTAGGTTGGGCAGATAGCGTCCCAGATAATGCACCATGCCCATGAACCGCTTCAGCTCTGTGGTGTTCTGTGGCGGCTGGATGTTTCTTATGGCCTCCACTTTTTCCATATCAGGTCTCACACCATGCCTGTCAACAATGTGGCCCAAAAACTGAATCTGTGTCTGTGTCAGTTTACACGTTCCTTCATTGAGCTTCAGCCCAGCCTCTTTGAGTGTTTGCAGCACTTTATTTAGGCGCTGGTCATGCACCTGTTATGAATAAGTTACAATTTGATGCTATATTTAAGCTATGATTTGATACTATATGCATTATTTAGTAATGTTTCGATTGACTGTGGTTTGACATCATGTATGCACTGTTCTGTTACAAATAGATGATCTGACACTGTGTGCTCTGTCCTGTGCTTGAACGCACATAACCTGATGAGTGTCCCTACGACACCAGATAGCGGTGACTCTCACCTGATAAGCAAGTACAAGATGTAACTGCAGTGTCTTCTCTCTCTGTCAGCTAGGTCTGTTACAACAGATACACACCTGAGTCACAGCAGATTCACACACATACTTAACACATATTCTGCAAACACATCATAAACCAAGAGTGGACAGCATCATCTGACTCATCACACTCTGTCATAAAGTCCAACCTCTGCATTGGGCAGGACCAACCCAAGAAGATACTGTGAATTGTAAATGTGAACTGTTTTCTTAAAGCTGTGTTCATTTTGGCTGAGATCCTGAGTGAGCTCCGTCACTACGCACCCAGCGCTGCTGTACTTTACCTGTGACCTGAATAAATTCTTCGTCTGTGAACTGAAGATTTCTCCTCCTCCTCATGGGCTTCCAATAAAAGAACCGATTCTTACACACCTCAGGTGTTTCTCCATAGATTATGATGTCGTCCATGTATGCTGCTGTATGCTTTGTGGTCTTTGAGGAGATTGTTCATCTCTCTCTGAAAGATTTCTGGGGCGCTGGAGATACCAAACGGAAGGCGGCGGAAAAAATACCTCCTGAATGGCGTTATGAAAGTTGTAAGTTTGGCACTGTCTCTGTCTAGAGAGACAGAATCCTGTTGCAGCATCAAGCAGTGAAAACACACTTGAACCAGTCAACTTGGGGAGTATATCATCCAGGACAGGTAAAATATACTTTTCTCGCTCCACAGCTTCATTGAGGTGGTTAAGTCCCACACATATTCTCACACGTCCATTTTTCCTTGGCACAGGAACCATTGGTGCACACCATGCCGTTGGCTCGGTTACCTCTTCGATAATACCTCTCCGTTGAGCTCCTCTTTTACCTTGGGGAGTAGGGGTACAGAGACCCGACGAGCTGTGGTGAGAGAATAGGGTACTGCTCCATCTTTCAATTTAATTTTTACTGGTGTTGTCCTCAGAAGCCCCACTGGCTCACTGGGTGCACTTGACACATTCTCCACTCTTCGACATGACGAGACGTGACGACATGTTTAGCCGCATGCGGTCGTTCCATCACTGGATGTCTAGGTGGTGCTTAGCAAACAACGTGGCCTATATAGACAATTGGAAGAGTTTCTAGGGAAAGCCTGGTCTAATTAGGAGAGATGGCGTCCATCCTACTTTGGATGGTGCATCTCTCTTATCAAGAAACATAGCACGTTGTGTTAGTCATTCTAACCCCTGACAATCACCTAGAGTTCAGACCTGCAAGCAGAGCCGCAGTCTTACACGCCCCTCTGCAGGTTCCTATGTGCTGCCACCCACCCAACCCTGCTTGTATCCCATAAAAACTGTGTCTGCCATGAGGCTGTATAAGCCTAAACCCAAAGCTGGAGGAGCCAATTATAGCAACTTAGTTAAAATCAAAACCGCTACTTCAGCAAACCAAACAAATAAAACTATTAAATGTGGTTTGCTAAATATTCGATCTCTCTCATCCAAGTCTCTGCTAGTAAATGATTTGATCACCAATCACCAAATCGACTTACTAACTCTTACTGAAACTTGGTTGCAACAGGATGAATTTGTCAGTTTAAATGAATCTACCCCTCCCAGTTACATTAACTACCATGTGCCTCGTAACACTGGTAGAGGAGGAGGAGTGGCTGCAGTTTATCAGTCAGATCTGCTTATTAACCCTTGACCTAATGCTTCATATAACTCATTTGAAAGCCTTATGCTCAGCTTCTCCCACCCAGACTTGAAAGCAGAGAAACCACTCTTACTTGCTGTGGTGTATCGTCCTCCTGCTCCTTACTGTGAGTTCTTAGAAGAATTCCTTGACTTTCTGTCAAATTTAGCAATGAACTCAGACAAAGTCATTATAGTGGGAGACTTCAATGTTCACATGGACGTCGATGATAACTGTCTGGCCTCAGCATTCAAGTTGCTTTTAGATTCAATTGGCTTCTCCCAGAGGGTACATGAGCCCACTCACTCTTTTAATCATATCCTTGATCTGGTATTTACTTATGGAATAGAAGTGGATCACATCACAGTTTTCCCTCAGAACCCGGTCTTGTCTGACCATTCTCTAATGACCTTTGGATTTACTTTAACAAAAAATCCCACTACAGTAGGTGTTTATCTGACACTGCTGTTTCTAGATTTAAAGAGCTCATTCCAGCAGAGCTTGCTGCCACACCTTCTGGTAATACGATGGGCAGCTATGCTGATCTTACTCCCTCGCAGGTAGATTATCTTGTAGACAGCACTGCAGCAACACTCCTTGGAGCACTTGATGCTGTAGCCCCTCTGAGAAAGAAAGTCATCAACCAGAAGAGAATAGCTCCCTGGTACAACTCAAACCTGCGCATCTTGAAGCAGAAGACCAGACAGCTGGAAAGGAAAACACACTCCAGCCAACGTGAGGAAGACCGTCGAGCCTGGAAAGATAGTTTATTAATATATAAAAAAGAGCTTCGCAGCGCCAGGAGCACATACTTTTCATCTTTAATCGAAGAGAATAAAAACAATCCCAGGTTCCGTTTTAACACTGTGGCCAGGCTGACTAAGAACCACAGTGCTGTTGAGCCATGCATCCCTCCGACTCTCAGCAGCAACGATTTCGTAACTTTCTTTACTGAAAAGATCGTAAATATCAGAACAAGGATCGGCAGTAGTGGACCACCGATTACAGCCCCTACGGAAGCACCTCCCAGACTTGGTGCATACTTGAACAGCTTCTCCCCCATCGACCTGTCTGACCTAACTTCTGTAATCACCTCCTCCAAATCAGCTACATGTCTGCTTGACCCAATCCCAACAAGACTGCTCAAGGATGTCTTCCCCTTAGTTAACGCTGCCATACTGAACCAGATCAACCTTTCCTTAGTCACAGGCTACGTGCCACAGGCCTTTAAGGTGGCTGTCATTAATCCTCTGCTTAAAAAACCCTCTGTTGATCCAGATGCATTAGCCAACTACAGGCCTATATCCAACCTTCCCTACATCTCTAAGATCCTTGAGAAGGTTGTCCTAGTGCAGCTTCATGAACATCTGCACAGTAACGAGCTCTTTGAAGCTTTCCAATCTGGATTTAGAGAACACCATAGCACCGAAACAGCACTGGTCAAAGTTTCCAACAATCTTCTTATAGCTTCCGACAGAGGTCTTGTCTCTGTACTTGTACTTCTGGACCTCAGTGCTGCATTTGATACCGTCAATCACAGCATCTTGCTGCATAGACTAGAACACGAAATTGGGATTAAAGGATCTGCTCTAAAATGGTTTGCTTCATACTTATCTGACCGATTTCAATTTGTTAATGTTAATAATGACCATTCAAAGTACAGCAGTGTTATGTATGGTGTGCCGCAGGGCTCAGTTTTAGGGGATATAATCCGTAAGCACTCCATCAATTTCCACTGTTACGCTGATGATACTCAGCTCTACCTATCAATAGAGCCAGATGATAGAAGCCGCCTCATCAATCTGCAAGATTGCTTGAAAGACATTAAATCCTGGATGTCTTCTAACTTCCTACGACTGAACTCTGACAAAACAGAGGTTATTGTGATTGGACCTAAGCATCTCAGGGACACATTCTCCAATCAGATTGCTACTCTGGATGGCATCACCCTGAACTCCAGTCCAACAGCAAGGAACCTTGGAGTCATTTTTGACCAGGATCTTTTCTTCAGTTCTCACATAAAGCATGTGACTAAGACTGCCTTCTTTCACCTGCGCAGTATAGCTAAGATCAGAAATATCCTTTCTCAGAGTGATGCTGAGAAACTGGTCCATGCATTTATTACTTCTAGGCTGGACTACTGTAACTCTCTCTTGTCAGGATGTACAAAAAACTCTCTGAAGAGTCTCCAGCTGGTCCAGAATGCTGATCCATTTTATAGCTACGCTGCTATAGACTTAAAACTGGGGTTGGTAATCCTGGAGAGCTAGCAAGAGAGCTAGCAAGATTTGAAAATTGCACCTCCTCTGAGTTCCACCCCCCTCCTCCCCCTCCCGTCAGTGTGTTCGTCCAAGCCACGCCCCCACAAACTGGAACGCGCACCACACGAAAATGAGAAGCGGCAGGAGGAGTACTATATATATATATATTTACTATAATCTATGCAATACTAGCGTCACCGACCCGTTTTAAACCCACAGAGAAGCTAATATTAGCATTAGGCTAATACAAGCTACAAAAGTAGCCACGTTAGCAAAAGTTACACATTTCATAAAAATAACAAATCCTCCCCGGAGCAAAGCATATAATTACCTGTCCAACAGAAAGAGAGCAACCTCAGCATCACTTTTCAGGTCCTTCAAATCTCTCAGTTGTCTCCACAAAAGTAACACTGATGTTTACTGTGGTTTGACATCTGGCTTTATCCAGAGCCTTTTTGTTAGCAGCCTTTTCCGCCTCCGGCTTTCTCTTCCTTGCCTTTTTCTTGGGGCGAGCCGTTACAAGTAACGGTGGAAGTAGTAACTGGGGCTGCATTTTCTCAGCCATTGCTCATAAATGAGCATGAAATCCGTTCTGCTGTAACTCTGTACGCTGATTTCTTCCGGCAACAGCGACACGTGAAGATTGTGCACACGCGTCGGAGACAGGGATTGAGGGGGACGGATACAGAACTAGACATGAAGGCATCTGATTGGTTTTTGGTCCTCGCACCAAGGAGCTTGGATTGGTCGGAGTTTTGTCAGTCCTGCAGCTGCCACAGAGGACTGATGATTTTCGTTGCTTTTTCTGAATACATAATGTATTGATTACTCAGAAGGTAGAAGGACCATTTCACCCAGTATAAAAAAAAGTGTTTCTGAACAGGATTACCAACCCCAGCCTTAAACTGCTGGGGGACACATCAGGTTACATGGAGCCCTATCCTTCCTCTCCTCTCCCCTCACATATTCTGAACTGCCATTATTTGTTGCACTTTGTAGTCTGGCCTTGGTGTCTCGCACTCTCTCTGTATTTCCACAGATCTCTTCAGACCTCCATCCACCTGCACCAACCAACCAACCGCCGCCTCCATCACCTCCTTTCTCCTGCTGTTAAACCGGTCTGCACTTCCTGCTCATGACCCTGTCTGCCGTCCAGTAGTCCCATTAAGCTGGCCTTCCCTCCCTGCCCACCAGGAGCTGCCTTCATCATTTTTCATTAACTGACTGATTCCATTTCCATGTTTTCCATATTCCATGTTGTAAATTGGTTTTTGTCTGTATACCACATCTATTGCACGTCTGCCCGTCCTGGGTGAGGGATCCCTCCTCTGTTGCTCACCCTGAGGTTTCTCCATTTTTCCCTGTTAAAGGGTTTTCTTGGGAGTTTTTCCTCAGTCGATGTGAGGGTCTAAGAGCAGAGGATGTTGTCATAATGCTGTGTAAAGCCCTTTGAGACAAACTGTTTGTAAAAACGGGCTATACAAATAAAATTGCCTTGCCTTGCCTTGCCTACATTTACTCTTTGTTTTTACCAACACTCCAGCTTTTAACAGCCCTTGATTGTTGGCTTAATACCATAATTGGATTTTTTCTTTGGTATAGAAGGCAGTTCTAGGCTTCATCTTGATGCAGATTGGTTGAGCCAACTTCACATTTCTCAATCAGTTTTGTGTTGATGTTCAGTCTCTGCGTCATGTGTGAAGTTGTTGTTTTTGTCTGAAAGAATTTTCTTCTTCATTTCCTCTTCTTTCTTTAGAGATATTTCTACTTGAGTACTCTTTGGGATTTGTTTTTCCTGAGTTATTATTGTATATTTATTATTATATTATTATATATTTAGACTGGTATAGTGCACTTGTCCTGTAATATTGCGGACAGTGGTGGCACTATAATCACCCTCCTGGTTCCTCTGGGTTCCTCCATTGCCAATTTGGAGCTGGGTTTGTGGGACAGTCCCTGCGTTGGTGTCCTCTTTGCCCACATCCCCAACATGGTGCATCAATAGGTGGTCTGTCACTGAGTCCTTCATAAGACTGAGCTTGCGTATATGATCTTCTTTGGTTTTTCTTTGGGGCTCCTCTTGGTGCTGGTCGCCATCTTTCTGGAGGATTCTGACATCATCGAAATGGTGTTGTGTCATGCACATGTATGGGTGGTATTGGTGCACTGACTGGTCTCCCTGTTGCCACTGGATTTGATATTGGAGAGTTGGTGACTTGAGCTGGGGCTTGTGTTACAGGTAGTTGCGGTTCTGTTCCTCTTGGCTGTGGTGTGCTTGGTTGGTCCACTGTACAACTGGAACTTATGTTTCTTCCGTCTTCTTCTTCTTCTGCTCGATGAGTTCACCAAGCTGTAGCTGGGCTAGTATGTTCACCAGCTGTTGGTTCACTGGATTCCAGAACATGCGCTTCAGCTGGGAGCAGCAAAGTCTTGTAGCTCTGAGTTTTTACTCAACCTTTGCTTTATTTTTGTTGTGTTTTTGTATGTTTTTGTCTTATTTTGTCAACTGATGGATACTTCTGTGGGGAGAGGAGCTTCTTCAGGAGAGGAGCTGCTGTCATTGAAAATGGAGCAACTCTGGAGGATGCTACCCTGTTCCAACTGGGATGAGGAGCTGCTTTCGTGGTTGCTGTGCTGGTGGTGCAGAGGTTAAAGGCTTGGAGATGGAGATGTACTGTGAGTCCTTTCTGCCATCAGTCATCATACAAAATATCAAATCTCTGCTCAACAAGAGTGATGAGGAGCTGGAGATATAGATGAAGACTCAGGAAGTAGACATTTTTTCAAATCAAAACAATACTTGTGTACATCCCACCAATGGCTACTGCTGAAGTTCCATGTGAAGGTCTCCATGAAGTCGTTGCTAGGATACAGACTAAACATCCTGAGGCACTTGACTTCAGAGAGATCTGAGATACACGCTGGTGGAGGCCATTCTGAACAACTCAGATCATCCTCTTCATAACACCTTGATGGACCAAGAGAAGAGTGGTGGTGGACGGCTCCTCTCTCTTCACTGCAGGACGGAGAAATATAGAAGATCCTTTGTACCTTCAGCCATCAGGCTTCTTCATTCTTCGGCAAATGGTTGATGAGCTGACAGACAAATGAATTTCCCTTTGGGGATCAATAAAGTATTTCGTATTTGTATTTGTATTCGTATTTCTTCTGTCGTTTGCTTTCCAATCACATGCATTTATAGGGCTTCCATATTCCCCACTTCTGTCTCTTTTGTTTGCTTGTCTTCTGTTTTGTCACTGGAGTTTTTTGCTTTGCACAGTTGGGTGTTATTTGCCACTTTATCACAACATTTCTCACTGAAGGTTCCAGTTATAGGCCAGTGTGCCTCTCCAGCTGTTCTTCTATTCCTTTCTTCCATACACTTTTGTACTTGCATCACATGTTTTGGGTGCTGTCTTTGTACTTCTTCCATTGGAGTGAACATCCCACAATCTTCTTTCCTCAGTCCTGCACTCATGCAAGTGTGTGTGTGGGGATGTTTCCCTAAATACTCTTATTCCACACAGAGCCTCAACAGTGGGAGTGGCTATGTGCAATTTTTCTAATGGAGTTAAATTCTCTAGTCTTCAGTTTCACCTTCATTTGTTGTCTAAACTGTGCATGTGCATTTATCAGTTCTCATCTTAACTTTTACAGGAGCGGCAGTCATACAGAGCCCTGGATCTAGTATGTTTTTGTATTATCTTCGTATTAGATACCTTTTATGGCTTTCCTTCGTGGTGTCAAAGCCATGTGAGAGGATGAAAGGCAGGGTTCATACAAGATGAATGATGAACTGTATCCGTTTCGAAAACAAAGTTTACTTAAGAGAAAAAAAACAATTTACATCCATATTTCACTCCATAGAAAAACTATGTGCTCCCTATCACCGCTCTCACATCCCAAGTGAGGCAGTCGGTGACGTAATCTCTCTCAGACTATGCACTATAGATATACAACACATAGATCCAAAATACAAACTATGAAATAATAAAATTCAATCTAAATCTCAACTTCTTTTTCACCTTTATAAATTATGGCTCCTACAATACCCCTCTGGCATGGCTCCAGCACTCCCCCAATGCTCTGGTGCTCCACGTCCTCTGATGGCTTGCTTTTACAGCGCTACAGGGAAACTCCTCCTGTGACTATGTCAGACTAACAAATCGTGTTAGATGCCATAGTTTTTTGTTTTTTTTTTAATTTATTTCTTGATTATACTGTCGATTATTCTTCCCCTGTTCTTCTTCTGTTTTATCTTTATCTGGGTATTCACTTTCATTCCAGCAAGAAACATTTAATATTTATAGTGAAGCATATCCTGGTACTGTTTGTTCACGCAGGTTCTCTGTTTTATCCATACTTTTCTCTTTTAAAAATAAATCTCATGTATAAAACTTAAATTTTTAATACATAAATTGTGACCAATTATATTTTAAAAATGCTGGATATATCAAGTGTGATACGAATGAAAGTTAAGTATGTGCGAATCTAATTTTATAAGGCAGCCATCAAAGGGTCAATACACTTCAGTCATTCTCCAAATTACTCCAGCAAGAAAAACTTAAAAGCTAAAATGCTTAGAGTTCCTAAAACAACATGTCCTAGTTCTGTTTGATCATGGAAATTCTGTAATGGTTCTATTTTGTTGGATTTATTTATTTACATGTTTTTTACACACACACACACACACACACACACACACACACACATATGTATATATCATATAAACATAATAATGACCAACACAATATTTGATACATGCAGGTGAACTGGTCTGTCCTGCCACTACACTATGATGATATATCATACATTATTTTTTTGTCCCATACATATATTCTTGGTGAAAAATTGGTGAAATGTGTTTTGGGCAAAAATGTCCCTCCCTCCAGAACCTGTTTAGGAACGCGTTTCAGGCCATTTGGAGTCAATAGGTACCTATAGGTACCGATAGGTAGCTAATTTTTTGTCCCATACGTATGATTTGAGGTTGGACTTTGATTTTTTTCAGTCAAGGGCAGCTGCTTGCATGCCATATAGTTGTAGCCAAAGGTTGGGTTTGGGCAAGTAGAAAGGAGGTGATTAAGCTTAGTAAAAAGAGTCAGGTAGAGGTCAGACAGGCCAAGAAGGCCTGGATGTGAATTTGTATCCTAAAGCTGACCATTTCCCCTAATCTTGGCCCATTTGTCTCTCATGGTGCCTCACCCTGAGCATAAATGTCATTTTATTTTGTGTGTTTTTAGTGTTTCACTATCTAATCAGTTACAATGGGATTTATGTTATTCTGCTACAGTTCAACGTAAATAAACTATAGTTTTCAAATTATATGTGAACCCTTTGTGCGTACATGTGCTCCTCACTCAGCCTTTTACCGTTAACTCACCTGAGCTGTGGGGGGAGGGCAGGCATGTCCAACTATTCCAAAAAAGGGCCAGTGTGGCTACAGGTTTTTGAACTAAGCAGCAGACCAGACCTGAATCTTTTCATCAACTGATCTCAGTCTTCAGACAGATGATTTGTCAAATTGTGTGCTCTTACTTGGAACACAAACCTGCAGCCACACGGCCCTTGGAGGAATAGTTTGGACATGTCTGCAGTAGGGGGATGTGTGTTTGAGTGACTGCAGTTTTTATTGTCATCTTGTGTAGGGCTGGGTGTATGTCCCTCCTAGTTTCACGAAGTAAAATATGCCATAATCAGAAAAACGTTTCCTAGTTTTGTGAATTACACCTCTGTTGTGTCCATATGCAATGTGTTCTATGCATATATTCAATGCAATGTATTATTAGGCATTCCGGGGCACTGGGGGTGCTAGGGTGTAATGCGCTGTATTGAAGTGGATGAAGAAGTGTGATACATGAAGTGAAGCGATGAAGTAAAGTTACGCTCTCTGTTCCTTACTTCTGTGTGGTTTAATGTCTGCTGAACCAGCACAACAACCTCTTTTTTTAATTTTACATAAAAGGTCATCTGAGGAAGACTCTGACGAGGACTGGGTCCCAGTTAATACCTCCTCCGCAGCCAAGAGTGAACGAGGAGAGCACAAGCTCAGAAGAGGAGCCCTAAACCCCAGCTCATCTGAGAGGCACCTCAGGTCAAAGAAAGGCAAGAGGTAGAGGTCAAAGAAGAGGAAGGGGACCGGGGAGAACCAGTACCAGCAGCCATCTTCCACCACAGCAGGACCTGGACCTTCTCATGCCCCACATGCTGCGCATCACAGACTTGTGCACATTTCAGGACACAGTGTAGTGCAGGCACTGCCACATTAAGACAAGAAAAGTATGCTTTGTGCCAGTTCGAGACTGCTACAATGAGTGGCATGTTGCCAATAACTTGTAAATGTAATTGTAACTTTTAATAGTGTGATCTGTTGTTTGTTGTGTGGTGTGGTTCATATAAAATTGCATTTTTTAACATACCAGTTGTTACTTTTTTTAATTGTATGTACAATGTTTTTTTTTTTTGTTTGTTTTTTTTACAGAAAAAAACATGTTTTTGATTTAATTACTTTTTGTCTATAATACTGAGGGGGGATCTGGGTGTGGGATAGGATAGCCCCAAGTGTAAACTGTAAACTTTAATTAGAGCCCAAGACCATGACTGTGGGTTAAAGTGTTCAAGAATAGCAGCCTCTTTTCCAAAGTACATGACTTTGGTTACCAAGAGTCTCCAAACGGCACACTTTTGGCCACCTGGTACTGGCCTTAGACAAACAATTTTAAAATATTCATTATTTTTAGTATTATTGTCAAATTTGGAATGGGACTAGGTAAGACTTAAAGTTATTTTTGTTTTCCAGTCCCTAGCCCCAGGCTACAGTGATTTTGAAGGCAAATATTGAAAAAAATGGGGTTAAACAACCAACCTGTTCAGAGTTTATTAACTTTATGTCATTGATAACACAGCAGGCTTAGTAGGTTACATGTGTGCAGACCAGACTGCTGCAGTACCCGTTTCATCGGTGATGTCATGCTTTTGTATACATAAACACAATTATTGTGACCATTGTGGATTTCTGACGATGACAAGGATATCTTAACACATCCTCTTCCTCAGTCACAGCCATGGACCACTAAGCAATGCCACTGCTAATAAAAACAACAGGTAGGAAAGAGGTGATTGGGTAATCATCCGAAAACTTTACCTGCAGGGACATATTCAAGGTTTTCAAGTTATTGGATTTTGAACAGTGCTTGAAACTGCATGAAACTTTAATTGCATTACTTTGATAGTTAAAAGCTTGGTCAGTGACACAATTGGAAACATTTACTCTCACTAAACATAATTCATTTATTCTTCAAATAGCAAAATGATCTGATGAAGTAAAATAGTCTGTTTGTACACACAAACACTCTGAAATATATTGCTGCCTGTTTTAACAAGAATCACATTTAAGTATTTCCAAGCATTTTAAAAGGTGCATTTTCAAGCTTATCTGATTGTAGTCAAATTTGGCTTCATTATAACAGCAGCATGAAAATATTCCTTGAAAGTGCTTGAATGTGCAGCATGTGATATAAACTGTAACATGGAAAAGTGTACACATCACACATTTAACCCTGTAATTGAAAAATGTCTTTTCTGGCAGGACCATCCAACTGGTGGTGGTGGCAGCAGCAGGACAGAGCCTTCTGCACAGGGAGAAGGTCCATCAATGACAGCTTCCTGTAGTGGCACTCTCCTTGTTTGTGCTATGTGTGTTTCACAAGAATGATGGCAGATGGCACGAGTGCACAATGGCCCACTGTCGGCGGTGACATTATTTAAAACGTCTTTATTTTGTTTGCATAATGTGTTGTTGGCTTTAATTAAAGTTTGTTTGGATGCTGCATTCCTGTTGTCTTTGTCTGACCACAAATGTGTGTTGGACATTTTGGCACAAACAAGTTACAATGTTTGATAAAACTATACACTTTGAGAAATAGGTCTGTATTTGTTACTCTTATTTACAACAGTTTCAGAAAGTATGACCAAACAATATTTTGCTATGCTTTAAATTTTCAATTATTTGTTAAAACTAAAACACTAACAATTTAGATTAAGTGTATTGAACATCTTAAGTAACAATATCTAGGTGAAGTGGAGCTGACGCTTTGTCAATCTAAGTCAAATCCACCTCTGAGGTGGGATCAAAATGATCCTTAAATTTTAGCATTTAGCAAGTTGAACCAGATCTCTGCATTACCTGTTGAAATACCCAAATCCAGCCTTTTATCTGGATTCAAGGGAGGATTGGATTACCAGAGCTGAATCCTGATCTTCAAGAACAGGAAAACAGATGGCACGGTGACTGATCAGGATCAGGATTCTCTGCATCTGTGTTGAAATACCCAGTTTTCAGATCAGAACAAGATACCAATCTGACCAGGATAATCCTGTTAGATCACTTTTGAAATACTGGGCCCAGAGGAGCTGGTCTTATAGTAATAGAGATTGTACATAGAGACACCAGATAGATAGTTGCCTTCACACAAAGTTCATTATTATCCATTTCTATTATGCAGAAATCTATTTTTTTTTTAATGAATTTGGTGCAGTTTCCAATTTAACTGTAAATGAAAACCCATACATGTCACACCGTGGTGAGGTTTGTCTTGTCTTGGGATTTTGGTCTTGTCATTTCCTGTTTTATTTTGAAAAGACTTACTCTCCTCTTGTTTCAGAGCACTTGCCTTTCCTCATGTGTCACCGTGTGTCTGCCCTGATTGCCTATAGTCTCCACCTGTTCCCCATTACATCCATGTGCTCAAATAGTCTGAGTGTCTTCGTCCGTTGGTCTGATCACCTGAGCCCATTTCCAAGCCTTTGCTCACAGCCACAGTGTTGCCACGCGGAAGCCTTTCCTCGAGATGAGTGATTTTTTGTTTGTAATTTTGAGATCTTAGTTTCCTGCCTTAGTTCTAGATATTTTTCATAGCCGTTTGTTTTCCTCCTTTGAGTGAGTGATTTTGATTTTGGTTAAAGTTTCGTAGTTTATCTTTTTTTTTTATTTTTAGTAGTTTATTTATCTAGCCTGGTTTTCCTCCAGTTTCCTCCTCCTTTTGTTTGCCTCCTCTGGAAGAGATACTTATTTTGTTTCTATTTTTCATAGCCTCTTATCTCTAGTTCTTTCCTCCTTTTGGAATGATTTTTTTTTGTTGCTTTCTTTTCTTGTCAGTCACCGTAGGAATATAACATAGCCTGTTGCTTTGTCACTCTGTTTAGAGAACTTTGGTATTTACAATAAAGTCTGCATTTACTGGATTATCTCTGTCTGAGTCCTGCCTTGCCCGGCCTGACAATACAAGTAGTGATGGTCCTCTGACACCCGAGGCTCCGACAAATGCACGGAAGCTCACGAAGCAGTTGTATCGAACCACTGTGCCAGGGCGTGGTTTGGTCATGTGACTAGTGATGTATGAACCACTTTACTGATTCAGTCAGTGTTGAAGCACCGTCATTGTTTTGGTTGTCCCAGCTCTTGGTGAGAGCTGAGCTGAGCCTTCAAAGCACATAGAAACTGAGGTGACAGAGATTCAGTTGGAATATTGCATTCAGTACCAGAGATTCTATAACATTACTACACCATGATACTTAGAGCAGATGAAAACAGTAGAGCTGATGAAAACAGTTGATGTAAGCGCTGTATTTGTGGGGATTGACAAAGTGTCATTGAGCCTGTAGCTGTCATAAAATAGTTAACACGACCCCTGCAAAATGTCCCTGGAAGTTGTGGCACAGCATTGAAATGCTTTTTTGCCACTGGTATAGATTGGGTTTGAATCCTGGAGAGCGTGTATCATTTCCCTTATCTGTTTTGAAATGAGATCACATTTACCATCAAGTGTGCACCATGTAACATTGTTTAGGCCATAGGCTATTTAGACTTATTTCACAATAGAATATGATTGATAGCATAATATATCAGGCTAAGTAGCCTATATAACCGAAGCCTACCACAATCAGACATGCCAAATAAGAAACATGACATGGTCTTCAACATGAATTCATGTTTATTTTATTGTGTCAGCTTGAAACTATACAACCATGTAGTGTAGTTGAACAGGGATGTGCATGGCAAATCAAATCCCAAACAATCCATGAACCAATGAATGACACGTCTCTATCGCACTATATTTTATTGAACACTAGATGTCCTACTCAAGCACTTTGTCAGGGAAGCCTTGAGTAATGAACCATTATTTGAATAAGGTGTCGAAACTTATACAACAACATACAAGTGGTAACAAATTTATTTATTCTGATGCAGAAAGCACCAAAAGACAGTGCTCCTCCAGTAATCATTTGGTGTATCTGGTTGCCTGTAGTTATGTTGATGTACTGTTGAACTGACTGGCCTGGCCAACGTTAGGTCATTAATAAAAATAGAGATCAGATTGTGTTATCGCCAAAGGTGTCACAATAGCTGTATTATTTTCTTTTTAGTATTTGTAGTCACCTCAATGGTTTCTTGACCAAAATTGTTTTAGAATCACATGCACATATCGCAAATGCACATAGACAGTACAGATTTGCTTTTTGCTCTCAAACCCATTACAAATATAAATATTGTCAGAAAAGGGCATAAAAATTAAATATGATAAATCAGACTCTCTTGGAACAACAACCATTTATTAAGAACATCAAATGATCAAGGTAAATTGTGGTGATATTGGCCCTTATTTATCAAACTTGCGTAGGATCTGGTGTAGATTCTGGTGTAAATATCAGGGTACAATTACAAACAATTGTAATCTAAATGTAACGCCCGATATATTCCTGCTTTAGAGTCCTCATCCTGCCCACTTTACGACATGGAGACACAGAAGACAGCCAGGAAGAGGGACTTTACTGACATTACCACATTCAACAGGGAGGGGACAGCACCATTAAATATCTAGAAATGAATAGAGTGGTAGTTTCTGTGATTGATAGAAGCATAATCATTGCACACCGATCACATGAGGAAACCCAGCGATCTCATAAAATGATCTTTTAATTGGAGTTTGTTGAGCATCAGTGTTTGGGAAATAATAACTTCTACCATGAACACGACCTTATAAACGTCAGCACTGATGGCATGGTTCAGCTGATGGAGGGTTGTGAAACACCGGCCGATCCCTGATCCTTGTGGCTGTCTGTGGTGTGTAGCTACAGCTCTAACAATAATAGGTCGGTCATGACTGTTTCTGTTTACACAGCTGATTAATGAGCATCTGACTTAAAACAATGTATATCTGTCTGTCTACGTCTATGAAAGTCGAGTTAAGTTTTCAACATGGAGTTGATGTACTTATGCCTGTATACTTGTATTTATTTATTTATTTTACTAAAAAGAACGGCATCAACATGAGGTCCACATCGCTGCATTATGATTTATTCATCTTTCTGACACAGCTCCACTTGTTCCTGTATGTTCTACGCTGGTTCAAAATTTGCATATGCCTGGACAGACCTGGGGTGAGATTTTTGCGTACCGTAAGATCACGTTCAGATTGATAAATGCTGATCCTTGCGGAAGATTTGATGTAGGCCTACACCCATTTTTTTTTTTGTGTGTGTGTATGCACGTTTGATAAATGAGGGCCATTAACACATTGGAGTCTGACCTCACCAAAAATGGATAACAAGAACTTTTATCCCACACCTTAACCAGTAGAGTTCAGATCTTGAGTTCTTTATGAAAGGTTCAGACATCTGTTGATCTGTTGTGATTCATTTGTCTGAAACAAGAAGATATGCACATTACAGAATTAAATCAGGGGGGGTCACCACATCATGCATGCATCATGCAATTTGCACTTATCTTAAAATAAAAATATACATACATATATATATATAGTTGGGGTGATTGTACTGCTATCAGATAGTGCTTTACCACATGACAGTACAGGACTAAACACAATGAAAACAGACTGGCAAACCACATTCAGAGGTGGTCAGGGAAACAATGTGACAACATAGAACATGTATCAACACAATTGCGTTATCAATTTAGCAAAAAGCCAATAAAACAAAAACAAACCAAAACAAACAAAAAGACTAGATGGGTTAGATTTGTAATTGACTGATTCATTTCAAACCATCAGGGAAGCAGCAAAGGAGCTAGCAGCAGCTGCATATATCAGCATTCTGTACTTGTGCTGTTGACATTCAATTGTAGAAGATGGCTTCCCTGGCTTTGAAATTCAGACAAACAATAACACAGCTTTATAAGATGGTTGCCATCTTCTATTTTTCTTCCCCTATTTTTCTGTATGCCAAGGCACTGGTGATAGATTCAAACATCTGCTGTCCATGGTCTCTCTCTCCCTCCCTCCCCTGTGGTGCCTCATGTCGGTGCCTATTTTTTTTTCCTGTGTGTGTGTGTGTGTGTGTGAAAGCCTGCCTGTGGCCCTTCAAGATTAATATTTAACAAATAATAATAATTATTATTATTGTTATTGTTTTTGTTATTATTACTTAGATAAATGAAATGACCAGGGCCCAGTATTTCAAAACTTGTAATCTGGATCAGAGTAATCTGGATAATGAAATCCCCCTTTTCTCAGTCCTGCTGACTTTGAATATTTCCAAACACTGACAGGGTGGATCACCATGATCCCGATCTGACCGGATACGGATTTCAAAATCTCGCGTCTCAGCCTCCGGATCAAAACATGGCGGACTACTTCACGAAAGGAGCAGCTGGGAGCACAACTTTCTAAAGTGTAAGTTTACCGTCATCTAATGTGTAGCAAGACCATACAAACACCAAACAACATGTCATGCGAGCCAACTATTTGAATTGTCCCCAACTTGAAACGAGGGCGTAATGATCTCTAATTGAGCCGAGGTCGTGCTAACGGTAGCTAACTCGGCTCCATTAGGCTCGTTGGAGATGAACTGCTCCTTGCCAGGAAGTGACGAGACCAGTCGGGAGCAGCAGGGGGCGGTGACAGAAAGCTGCAGTCACAGAAATATTTCCATCCTGTTAGATCCATCTGTAGGCTACCTGTAGTTTGCACAACACGTTCAGATGGCTGAAGAAATTGCGTTATGCTTTACTGCAATTGTCCAATAATAACCAATAAATTTATCAGAACTGAAGTTTGACTCAGTGTGAATATTTTTTCTTCAGCTGTTACTATTATGTGATATGTAGCCAGAGAAAAATGGTCACTTTGCACATGAATTCCACTGTGTTCATCATCTTACTGGGCATATGGGATTTGGTGTGATTTTTACTATTTAATCTCACAAATGTCACAAATAGAAATACAATCTTTGTACCAATAAATCCTACTTCTGAGACTTAACAGTCCAGACGTTCTCACAGCTACAGAGGCTACACATGGGGAGGACAAGCAAAAGGTTTCTTATAATCTTTATTTATTGATGTATTTATATTTGTAATTATACACAGTACATATGTGGGAATATGTGTGTATCTGGCATTGTATTCTATCCTTTGTTCTTTTTGTCTGCTTTGTAAAGCACTGATTGCTCATTTTGATGAGTGTTATAAAAGTAACCTTTATTATTATTATCAACCACACAAAATATGTTTGTTAACAGGTTAAACCTTAACTGCACAACATGAGATTCTTATAATCTAGCATTAAATATAACAATTACACAGAAAATTAGGATTTTGGATAAAATGTAGTGTTTGTAGTCCTAACTAAGAACCAATCAGCTCTTTGATCAGGCGACAGCCAGGCGTTTCCCATCATGTGCCTGGCTCTAAAAACTGCGGCCGCCTTGATCTCGTGAGGTTATCGTTGCGGGTGCGTACGTGACGTCAGAGCAAGTCAGCATCAAGTCGGACACAAATCTAACCGGCATGCATTGCGCATCTGAACGACCCCGATGCACACACGTTTTAATGAAGACGGCAGCCAAAATCACCCAGGTCTTTGCCTAAGACAGGCAAGGAAAACCCTGTACACAAAACTTCAACTGATGGGGCAAAAAATAAAATTGAGGGGGGCAATGCCCCATCTTGCCCCCTCTTGGTGCCGGGTCCGATTGCTGATCATTTACCTGACTGCTGTTCTCGCAGTTCATTCTTATGCAGTTTCTTCTTCCTTTTCTCATACCCTGAGGGATAACTCTGCTTTTTCTTATTAATAAGTGCTGACGCAGTGGACACTACTGGCATCACAATGGTTAAGGGTTTGGGTAACCTAACCCTTCCAAAGTGGGCCCTCCTGGATTTAACTTAACTCTGGGTGCAGTGACTCGACCTTCCAGACACCAGTGTCCTTGTACTACAAGCATTGGAGACACATTCAGTAAACTAAGGTGATCTCCATTTTACTAATTAGGCCAGCAATAGGCTGGACCTCTGTTGAATTAGGCCAAACACTTATAAAGGGCATGACTATTTGTGCAATCACCTTTTTACATTATTTATTTATAATGTCAAAGTGAAAACAGATTTCTACAAGGTAGGGTCAATTAATCTTTTTTTTTTTTTTTTTTTTGTAAATTCTTGTAGAAAAGGCCTATTTATATCAACCATGATTCCATTTTAAAACCTATAAAAGGAGAAAACATCGAAGGACATGGTGGTTTTTATAGGCACTGTAGGTTTTAATACAATTTGGATAAACAAATTATGATGCTCTCACAGTGTTCCCTCACTGTGACTGTGACTGTGTTCACACAGCTTGTCAAATGACTTTTGTGACATTGTACTGCTCACTCACCGGAGTTCTTCCTTCAGCCTAACCAGTTTGTCATACTGACGATCATTCTTCACTTGAATGGGATTGCTGGGAACAAACCAGGCTGCTATAAACTTGCACACCACCACAACATGCTGTGGAAAAAAAGGCAATAAATTTAAAGACAACTTATCAATTCAGATGATCAACACTGCCTCATCAACATCTGGAGTACGTACCTCAAACAGGATGACAAAGGCAAAACGCACAGCCAGGACCAACCAGAACTGAGATGTTAGTTTGTAGTCCTCATTACTCCTGTAGTCTCTATAGCTGCACATGAGACAGTTTGTTCTGTTTATCACATTTCAGATCAACTACACAACATGTTTGGACAGAGCTGAATAAGAGTAAAGTGGTCTTACCTGCACTGAGTGACATTGAATCCATTGTCTGTCCTCATTTGCTCAACATGGAAGTGACTACTACATGCTGTGGACAGAGTGTCATTAATATAGCCCTGCATGCAGCTGCAACAAAACCAGAAAACACACAGTGAAACACCACTTAGAAATCACTCTGGCTCGTCATCAAATGTTTGTACCAGCTGAAACATGACTGACTGTGTGTCAGTGCTTCCATTAGCACATGGTCCGTAATGGTAACGATAGACAAGGCGTGGAATAAAGTCTGATGTAACTCCAATGACCAGTCCATTGGCAATGACTGCCAACACACCGATGGCCTCCAACACCTTCGTCCACACGCCTGCAAAGAGCACACAGTACTATTGTATACTTCTGTTTGAAGATTTCTACAGTACGCACGTACACAGAAGACAGCATACACCTACACATAACTGTTACATACACATGTACACAGAAGACCATATTGTTACACACATACACAGGGACATGGATGACAGTACTTTTACAAACACACACCTGTACACATTGAACTGTATTCTTCTGTGTACAGCAGGGATGACAGATCTGGTGTTTCAAACCTACTTCTCTCCCTCATGTAACAGCTGTGACATCCTATGACAAGTAATTGTTCTCAGAACTTATTTCAGGGCAGCAGCTCACTCTCAGCTGAAGGTGTGGCTGCATAGTGTTTCTGGTTTAACAGCACAATGTTGGGCAGGTGACGGACATGTGTTTACAGTGTCTATGCTCTGAAAGACACAGCAGGATTCTTTAGAAGTCCACTCAGGTTACATCTCTGATTCAGTGATGTGAAATAAATGTTGTATCAGTGCCCTCCACACAAAACTCTTTCACTCATATATGAACAGACATGCGTCTCACCAATGTCATTAGTCTTCCTGGGAACCAGCCGACGTTCTAGAGAGACCATTTTGATGGCATCCAAACGGATCTCAAAGATGTTGTTGATAAGTGCCAACAGGGGAGCAAGAGGGAATGCAGCCACAAATATTGTCGTGAAACTGAACTGGAGAACTGGTGAGAAAGCCAATAACATGAATATTTTATTCTTTGAAAGCTTTAAATTTGTCATCCTATGGTGCAAAAAGCATTGAGCAAGATAACATTTCTGTCTGTATTGAACATCACATGAATATATGAATATATGCAGCTATAACAGCTTCAACTCTTCTGGAAAGGCTGTCCACAAAGTTTAGGAGTGTGTTTATGGGAATTTTTGACCATTCTTCCAGAAGCTCATTTGTGAGTCATACACTGATGTTGGATGAGAAGGCCTTGCTCTCAGTCCCTGCTCCAATTCATCCCAAACTCTCATCCATGTCTTTATGGGCCTTGCTTTGTGCACTGGTGCACAGTCATGTTGGAAGAGGATGGGACCATCTCCAAACTGTTCCCACAAAGTTGGGATAGATGGATAGATAGATAGATAGATAGATAGATAGATAGATAGATAGATAGATAGATAGATAGAACCTTATTCATCCTGAAGGAAATTCTTCTGCCAGGATGCTCCGCAGGAAATGTGCAAAGGAAATAAATGAATAAAATACAAAGAGGAAATATATGATAAAATATATCCTACAATGTCTAAAACAATAAAATATACACTACTAGGGCAGAAGAGCAACCTACACATAAGTTAAATACAGTGCTGCCTAATTTAAATACAACACATAATTTAAATACAATATAATAAAAGTGCAAAAGAGCCAAAACATAATTAAAACTAGAAAAAGTAAGCATTTCCAGCAGGAAATGCAGGTGAATGTTGAAAGCAGCTGAACACCATTGCTGAAGCAATGCTGAATGAGTTGAAGCAATGCTGAATGAGCTGAAGAAATTGTTGAAACAATGCTGAATTTGCTGAAGAAACTGCTCAAGCAAAGAAACTGCTCAAGCAATGTAAAAAAGGCTGATGCCAAAGCTGAAATGTGTAACTTATAACTTGAGAGATGAATGCCTGTTGTTATGTTAAAAAGGAGGAAGAAAATGTTTAAATCCTGCATTTTTAAGTGTAACAGTTGAAGAGTTGAAATGTGCAGCTAACCTGACAGCAAATAAAAAGGATGAGCCAGTGCTAACATAGCTGAAGCAATATGTGAGAATAGATTACAAAGTAGAACATGTAAGAATGAGGATTCTTTTGGATGAAATGGCTGGAAATTACTTGAATTGATGAAGATTAGTATGAATGTATGAGTAGGTTAGTTGAAGAAATTGCTGAAGCAATGCTAAATTAGTTGAAGAAGTTTCTGATGCAATGTTGAAAAGGCTGACACTATAGCTGAAAGCTATAACTTGCACTCTGAGTGATGAATGACTTTAGAAGGGCTAAAAGCAGTAGAAACTTTAAAGACGCAGAATAAAATGCAGTAGAAATTGCACTGTAACAGATTTGAAGTAAATATATAAATATAAAAAGAGGAGAGGAAAATAGAGGAGAGGAGAGGAGAGGAGAACAGAGGAGAGGAGAATAGAGGAGAGGAGGACAGGAGAAGGAGAGGCGAATGGAGGAGAATAGAGGATTGAAGGAGAGAATGAAGGAGAGGAGAGGAGAATAGAGAGGAGAAGGAGAGGGGAATAGAGAAGAGGAGAGGAGAATAGCGGAGAGAAGGACAAGAGAAGGAGAGGGGAAGAGAGGAGAGGAGAATAGCGGAGAGGAGAACAAGAGAAGGAGAGGAGAATAGAGGAGATGAGAAGGAGAAGAGGAGAAGGAGATGAGAGGAGGACAGGAGAAGGAGAGGAGAATAGAGGAGAGGGGAGTAGAGGAGAGGAGGACAGGAGAATAGAGGAGAGGAGAGGAGAATAGAGGAGATGACAAGGAGAATAGAGAAGAGGAAAAGGAGAGGAGAGGAGAAGGAGAAGTATGAAAAAAACATTGAAGTCTAGCTCTCTCAGATATATAAATATATATATAATAAACTGGCAGCTTGAAAACATTGTTGAGCATATATTAATAGAGATAAAGCAATATCTGAAGAGTAAAAGTAGAACTTGTAAGCAGGAGGCTGAATGAAGAGGCTCAGAAATGCATGGACTGTTAAAGATAAGCGTAAAATAATGTGAGAAAATATATATAAATTACATATAAATAAAAAATAAGAAACTCTTAAAATGGTTGAGGAACGGGCTGAATTGTTGGAAAGAATGAGGAAAAAGTTTAAATCCTTCAAAGTAAAATGTAAGTGTTGAAGAGGTGGAAAAGCCAAAAGTCAGGACAAGAAGAAGCTCCAAATCCTGAAATCTCCATTAGGAGAACAAACTGATGTGTATGAAATAGAAATAAACTGTTGATGAGATGTTTTAAACACTCCCCTCAAAGGTTTAAAATCATTGAGAGGCTGATTAGAGAGAGAGAGTGAGAGAAAGTGTGTGTGTGTTTGAGAGAGAGTGAGAGAGAGACAGAGTGTGAGTGTGTGTGAGAGAGAGAGAGTGTGTGTGTGTGAGAGAGAGAGGTACATACAATAAAATCTGACCTGAGAACTGTATGAAAGGTGTGTGTGTGTGTCTTTGTGTGTGTGTGTGTGTGTGTGTGAGTCAGAGAGAGAGAGAGAGAGATGTGCCCAGAGGTTGCCATGGTGACTTTAACTACTTGATGAGAAAGGGGTCCATGAACCCCTCAAACTGCTCCAATTTAACACAAATCTGTACCTAATATGAGCGAAAGCTTTATATGGTTGGAACCGTAAGACCTTCCTGAATGCAACCATGTCATTTTGGTATTTCTAGAGTAACAATTGTTGATTTTGTTATGAGTTAGAAACAGGCAACATTTCTGCTTTTCTCCAAAAATCAGCTCCTACTTTTGTATGGGAGTGAATGAGCAGCAGGGAGCCATCGGGCTGCACTGAGAGGCCCACAATTCAAATTCTGTAAGTCTCTCGGCTTTTCTGAGCATATTGTGTGAGAGAGGACAAGTGTGTCTACAAGTGTGGAGAAAATCATGTGTCTACAGTTTAATTTGTGGCCACAAGGACGAGAGAAAGAGAAAAGTTTCAGACGATTTTTAGACCGTCTCCCACTCTAGCTGATGATGTCACCCACTCTAGCCCTGAACATTCCGTGCAATACACACCCATTATAAATTTGAATTTTGTCCAAAATTTGAATGATTTTTAAACTGTCATGAATCCTAAACTGTTGAAGATATCAATAAGCTAAATAAGAGATTAATAGTTGAAACTTTTCTGAATGTTTTAAAGGTTGAATGAAGTATGTAACTGAAAGTATGCTGAATTAGTTGAAGTTCAAAGAAGCAGAAGATTTCAGCATTCACCCTAATAATTAGTATAGAGAAAATGGCTGAGAGGAGGAACAATCATGTGAATGCTTTCAGCATTCTCTGTCAGGATCCTGCCTGGATCCGGTCCTCCCCTGCTCCGTGCCTGTGTTTTCTTTTTCCCCAGGGCTGGGCGAGGCCTTCCGGTTCACACTGCATCCTCCTCTGCACACCTGCTGCTCATCTACCTGATTTCCACTCCACACCAACAGCAGCCAAAAACCGGTCTCTTCCACCACTCGTCGCCAGTTTGTTGTTCAACCTTAGTGTAACACTCTCGGCTCCCAATTCCAGAG
Source organism: Caranx ignobilis (assembly GCA_021432705.1). Taxonomy (NCBI): domain Eukaryota; kingdom Metazoa; phylum Chordata; class Actinopteri; order Carangiformes; family Carangidae; genus Caranx; species Caranx ignobilis. Next base: position 540,174 of record JAFHLA010000307.1, on the reverse strand, counting down.
ATTTTTGCCTTCTGTTTGGATCTGTGAGTTTTTGTCTCTACTTACCTGTTTTTGTCTCCCTTCCCTACAGCCCTGCCATTTGCCTGCCCTCCATCCAACCTCGTCCAGCCCTGTCGTCCGTCCATTTTTGTTTTCTTTTTTGAACCTTGTGCTAAATAAAGACCTGTTGCGGAAGATCTGCATTGTGGGTTCTGTTCAGTGTTTTTGAACTCCTGACAGAACGAACTAGCCATTTACTATGGACCCCGCAGATCCGACCCGTGAAGCCCTCATTAATCAGGGCACAATGATTGGACAGCATGACCAGGTTATCCGTGCCCTGTTTGAAAGTAATCAAGCCTTAACTGCTAGTGTAATGGAGGTTTCCAGACAGGTCAATTCCCTGGCTTCCACTCTCCAATCCTCACAGGCCAGCGCTGCTCTGGAGCCACCTGCAGCCGCCACTTCACCCTTACCGTCTCTGGCAACCATCATGAACAGATTATTGTTAAGGTAATCACAGCACCTCGTACACCTCTGGTATTAGGACACCCATAGCTTAAACTCCATAATCCACACATCGATTGGTCCACCGGCTCCATTAAGGGGTGGAGTCCCCACTGTCACTTGCTCTGCCTTCATTCAGCTCGACCGCCCAGGGTAACTGACTCCTCGATGGAGACTAAAGGATCTGACTTTCCTGATTTGTCTGCAGTACCCAGTGAATATCTTGATCTCAAAGAAGTCTTCAGTAAATCTAAGGCCTTATCTTTTCCACCACACAGACCTTATGATTGTTCCATTGATCTACTCCCTGGGGCCACCTTCCCATCCAGCCGTTTGTATAACCTTTCTAAGCCAGAGCGTGTAGCCATGGAGAAGTACATCTCAACCATCAACCATTTTTACGAAATTAGATCTTCGTAATGCCTATCATCTTGTTCGCATCAAGGAAGGGGATGAGTGGAAAACAGCATTCAACACTCCATTAGGCCATTTTGAGTATTTAGTAATGCCATTCGGGCTTACCAATGCTCCTGCAGTTTTTCAGAGTCTGATTAATGACATCCTGAGGGACTTCCTCAACAGATTTGTTTTCGTTTACCTGGACGACATCCTGATTTTCTCCCACTCTGTCGATGAACATGTGACCCACGTCAGACAAGTCCTCTCCCGTCTGTTGGAAAACAAGCTGTTCACCAAAGCTGAGAAATGTGAGTTTCACACTAACACTGTCTCTTTTCTTGGTTACATTGTCCTTGGTTGCATGTCCAGAGTGGACGTCTCATGCCTGATCCAGCCAAGGTCTGGGCCGTGGAGGAATGGCCGGTTCCAGCTTCCAGGAAGGAACTGCAGCGGTTTTTGGCCTTTGCCAATTTCTACCGGCGCTTCATTTGGGACTACAGTAAGATTGCCTCACCTCTGACTAAACTCACATCTGTTAATGTGGCGTTTAAGTGGACAGAGGAGGCAGACATGGCATTTCGTAAGCTTAAGAAATTATTCACCTCTGCACCAGTCCTCATACAGCCTGACACCAGTAAACAATTCATCGTGGAGGTCGATGCTTCTGACTCTGGTGTCGGGGCTGTGCTGTCCCAATATGTCGGTCCCGATAATCGTCTGCATCCTTGTGCCTTTCTGTCTCGTCGTTTGTCCCCTGCTGAGCAGAACTATGATGTTGGCAACCGGGAGCTATTAGCTGTCAAGCTAGCTCTGGAGGAGTGGAGGCACTGGCTGGAGGGGGCGGAGAAGCCGTTCGTCGTCTGGACAGATCACAAGAACCTCGCTTACATCCTAAGTGCTAAGAGGTTGAACGCTCGCCAGGCCCGGTGGGCTCTCTTTTTCGGCCGATTTGACTTCTCCCTCACCTACCGTCCTGGATCTAAGAATGGGAAACCAGATGCTCTGTCTCGCCAGTTTGCTTCCAGTAGCCCCGAGCCGGAGACTGAAACTATCCTCCCTCCAGAGCATGTTGTGGCGGTGCTCACCTGGGGCATAGAAAAGACTGTGCGGGATGCTCAAGTGATCCAACCTGATCCAGGAACAGGTCCAGCCAACCGCCTGTTTGTCCCCAGCGCTGTTTGTCCCCAGCGCTGTTTGCTCCCAGGTGCTGCAGTGGGGCCACATCTCCCGGTTTGCCTGTCATCCTGGCGCAAGGCACACCATTGCCGTCCTGAAGAGGCATTTTTGGTGGCCTAACATGGACTCGGATGCCAAGGAGTTTGTGGAAGCCTGTACCACATACGCCCGTAGCAAGGCATCTAATCAAGCTCCCGCTGGTCCACTGCAGCCACTCCCAGTCCCCGGACGGCCTTGGTCCCACATTGCTCTGGACTTCGTTACGGGTTTGCCTCCCTCTAGAGGTAAGACAGTAATACTCACCATAGTCGACAGATTCTCTAAGGCTGCTCACTTTGTGGCCCTCTCCAAACTCCCCTCTGCATTGGCCACAGCTGAACTTCTGGTTGAGCATGTTTTCAGACTGCATGGCATCCTGGTTGACACTGTCTCCGACAGGGGCCCTCAGTTCATCTCTCAGGTGTGGAAAGCCTTCTGTAAAGCCTTGGGGGCCACTGCCAGCCTGTCCTCAGGCTGACATTCACACTATTCGGTGGTCGCAGTCTATGGCTGTGAGAGCTCTGGCAGGATGTCAGTGTGGCATGCAGAGGGTGAGAGGTGTTCTCCACGAAGCCAAGTAGTTCAGCATCCTTCCGCTCCGCCAGCTCCACCACAGACTCAAGTTCTACACCCAGGACAGAGCCAGCTTTCCTGATAATCTTGTTAAGTCTGTTGGCATCAGCTGCCTTCAGCCTGCTACTCAAGCACACCACAGTGTAGAAGATGACGCTGGAAACCACCGAGTTGTAAAACATCTGCAGCATGGTGCTGCAGACCTTAAAAGACCTGAGCGTCCTGAGGAAATACAGTCGGCTCTGACCCTTTTTGTAGACTGGATCTATGTGTAACCCCTATGAAAACAACCAGGACTAGAAGAGAGCCTGACAGATTAACCTATAAATCTCTTGGAAACCCCTTGACTCTGGTCATGCACTCCATATTGCATAGTCTGGACCAAGCTTTCACAGAAGCCCTTGATTTGCCCATTGTACCAAGCCCTTCACCATCCCCTTATTCAAGTTCAGTTATTGATATTTAAATGTGAGTTGACATGCAGAGACGCATGCCAATTAAGGGCGGGTGGATGTAACCCCTATGAAAACACTGTTGGGTTTACCATAAATGTTTCATTGACTTCATGCTAAATAATTGTTATGTTAGGTGTGAATTCATGAGAGCTGTGTAAAAAATGATTGTAGTTGTTTCAAGTGGCCACAGGAGGGCGCTTCATGTACATCCAATGACGGAAATCTATTGAAAGTGTGCACTGCATGCTGGGATACACGAAGCTAGCTAAGCCGGATACTGACGCCACCACGATACATCGAAGAGCGAAGTTATTGACATTGTATGAGAGAACCACTGTTTTTTATAGACATGAGTCTGTATATGCTTTTGAGTAGTCACGAGAGAGTTCCAGACGTCGGTGACTGGAGCATCCGTTGTGTTTGTTTGTTACGGCCGAGGACTCCGGTGAGTGTGTTGGTTTGATATGCTATATGTTGCTAATGGACACGCACGTTGTTCACTTAGTTATGGATATGGATTATTGAACTTTTCTTATGTTAAAAAACCAATCAGAGTCAATTGTAAATCTTATGAAGATGTTGTAATGAGTCAACGTGCTGGTTTTGAGTTGTTTGAATTGTTTTGCGTGAACAGTGGTAATTTTCACTGCACCATTTCCTGACGCCATGTTCAATGTTGTAAAAGTGAAAGGGGGTTCGTGTGCGCTAAAGCTCATAATGTGTACGCATACACGGTTTTCTTGATTCTTCTGGTAGTAATTGATATGTTTAAGTTCATTTTGAAATGATTGAAAATGTTTGAATGTGATTGTAAATGAGAGACATGATTGATAAGAGATAAAGAATAATTTGTGTAACATGATTTATATAATACTGTTAAAAAGACACACATTATGGTGACTGATGTTTTAATGTCCCATGATACAGTTGCTCATTCTTTTTGTGGTCAGTACTATAAGTTACATTTGAGTATAAGAGGAAGATAGATACGATATTCTGCAGAAATTGATGATTGTTAGTTAACTTTATGTTCTGCTATGCAGATTGGTTTTTTCCCCTTGAGTTGCTGGATCTACATAAAGTTGACAGCGTTGATTCGGCGAAGAGTTGCACCTGGAGCAGATAAGGCTTGAACAGCACGCAGTAACCATACATACACACACATACTACCTAGGTAGCACACACACACACTGAATAAACTTGGACGGACACGGATTCAACTGAACACTGGACGGGACTTTTTGAACTTTGATGCCAGACAGCCACAAGCTGTCAGAGGACAATTTACTTTTGTTTTTTTGTTTATTATATTGGGGGTTTTGAACCTGAATTCATTCCACTCTTGTTGCAGTTGGAATAAATATACCTGTGTTTACTTTCATGCTAACCATCCCTCGCTCCTTGAGTCGAATCAGAGTGAAGTAGTCACCTAAGTGTTCCTACTGGGTTACATATGTTTTTGGCCTAGTCCAGTTTATTGTCAATGTAGACGCCCAGGTATTTATAAATGTCCACCTCTGTCTGTAATAATGACTGGAGTGGGACTGGTCCTGCATTTCCTAAAATCCACAACCAGCTCCTTTGTTTTGGTGGTATTGAGCTGGAGGCGGTTTAGGCCACACCATTCAACAAACCTGTAGACCACACTTCTGTACTCTGTACTCTTCTGTAATCTGAGAACTTCTGCAGATGGCAGGACTGTGAGCAGAACCGGAAGTCAGAGGTATAGAGCGTGAACAGGAAGGGGGACAGGACCATCCCCTGTGGTGCCCCCGTGCTGCTCATGATGGTATCTGATGTTACATGCCCCAGCCTCACATAGGGTTAGGGTTAGGGCTAACCCTAACCCTAACCCCTAACCCTAACCCTGCCTGTGGGCGACCTGTGAGGTAGTTGTATCCAGGTCACCAGTGGAGCATCAACCTGCATGTCCAGGAGCTTACTGCTGAGCTGGGCAGGGCAGATGGTGTTAAAAGCACTGGAGAAGTCAAAAACATGACTCTCACTGTGCTGCCTGCCTCCTCCAGGTGGGTGTAGGCTCTATGCAGCAGGAAGATGATGGCATACTCCACTCCAATATGGGGCTGATAGGCTGACTGCAGGGGATCTAACGATGGCCCGATGACTCTGCGGAGGTGCTGAAGAATGGGGCTCTCTAGTGACTTCATGACATGCCGTCAGGGCCACCGGTGTGTAATCACTAGGCGAGCTGGATTTGTCCAAAATCTCTTGGTATGCTGAAGCATTCAGAGCTCCTTTCAGTGGAACTAAGGGGCCAAGCCCAGCTCCCCAGCTCCTGAAAAACAACCCCACACCATAAAATTCACCTGCACTGTGAATGTTTACATAGTGTGTTAAATAAAAACATGAAAACATATAATTATTTGTGTGGTATTAGTTTAAGCAGACTGTGTTTGTCTATTGTTGTGACTTAGATGAAGATCAGATCACATTTTATGACGAATTTGTGCAGAAATCCAGGTAGTTCCAAAGGGCTCACACATTTTTTCTTGCACCTGTATATACAAACATACATACAAATGTAGACTGATGAAAAGAAATAATGAAAAGGGTGCAATCCATCATTGTATCAAGATACTGCTGTATAAGGGCCCCATATTTTCATATATAACTCTTCCTTCCTTTTGAAGTGTCCATCCCGCTCATGTCTGATCTGTATTTCAGTTCTAGATATAAGAGGTAATTGTTTAAGGTTTGTCAGGATACAACTCCATAACTGCAGGTATTTCTAAAAATCCTTTTTTAAGAGTTTATACTTTCCCTTTAACTGTTCAAAAGAAAGAAGCCTGTCTCTATCAAATAAACTGCCAATATAAATGTAGCAGCACAGATGTGCCATCTGTTATGTAATGCCACCGCTTGTATTTGGTGTCCATCATGAGGTGGACTAGTATAAAAGTGGACAACCTCCACTGCCTCTTCCTTTTGCGCCCCTGTCACTGGTGTGTCACTTCTGGGACAAAGGTTGTCTGGCCCCACGGGGTGACTGCTCGTATGCTACTTTGGGTTCCCTGTATGCGCTGCGGTGTATTTCTTGCTTGGTAAGTGTCCTCTCTTTCGGTGTTGTGGTCGATGCTGTCTGACGGCTAATGCTAGTGTGGTCTCAGGTAAATGCCAACAGCAGCTGGAGTCCTCTCTTCCTCCCCCCTCCTCAGCGAGTGGTGTGCATGTCCCCATGTTTGGTTATAAACAGGTAATTGTTGTTTTGGTTTGATTAATTACTAATTAGTTCTATTTAGCTTATGTAATTATTTAGGCAGAATTTTGTTGGTTTTCTTTTGTTTTTCTCTTCTTATTACTACATGATTTAAGAGTGGGCACTATTTGATATTGGTTGTGTTAAGTTTGTTATTTGCCCAACAGTTATAATATTGTTGACTCCTGAGATTATTTTGTTTCCATTTTTTTTTGTTTTGTGATTTGCTCACTGTTTTGTTTATTTCTCTTTTCAGTTGTTGGAGACCAGTGGTGGCGTGCTGGTGTCCTGGTGGTGATTTCCCCTTCTGTCTCATCTGCTGTGTTCTGGGAAATGCGTTTTCTTCACTGAGTGTGTGTCTGCCACGTATGCTGGGTGATTTTGGTTGCTTTCTTTATTTTGGTGGAACCTCCCTGCACTAGTCATGGTCCATCCACTCGGCTCCAGCCCCCTTATTTGATTTTCTTTTCTTTCTTTTGTTTTGTGTGAATGACAAAATTTCTTTTATTATTAAAAAAAGGAAATTATTTAACAATAAAATTGTATTTTTCTATAACATTCAAACCACGTCTCATGCCTCTGAGTAAACTTACCTGTGTGCCTTGTACTCTAAATAATTCCCAGGGTGAAATTCCCAGGGTGGCATTGTTGGTTCTCTTTCATAGTATTCGTTTCGTGTCTCACATTGGGAATGCCTATGGCGTGACCTCATCAGAAGCTCCTATTGCATTCTGCCAGGCAGGATTGGCTGGAATCAGATCTCTTCTTCAGATATGAACAGTGTTGAATGAGTCAACCCCTAATAATGACTTTAAAAGCATCCCACTCTTAGTGGGAGCCCTCATTGTTCAGTCAATAATCCAGTATCTCACCTTTAATAAATTCAACTGAATGTTCATCCCCAAGCAGGGATGAGTTAAATCCCCACCTAGTGGGCCAAAGTTTTGGTAACTGGCCTAAACGTAGTGCCATCCCCACTGGTGCATGATCTGATATTAAGATAGTATACCTAGTACCTATCTTTGTTTGCAAAGTGAGCAATGATTTTCTTTTGTGATCAACTTTTTTATTGAGAAGTGTACAGATATATATATGTTTACATCAAATACATTATTTTCTTCCCTAACACAAAATCACTTTCACATTTTCAGAGGAACAACAATATTTGAACCCCCCCCCAGAAAAAAACAAAAAAACAAAAAAAAACACACAACAACCCCCCATACCCCTGGCGACTCAGTATGAACCTCCCCCCCAGGATCTCTCCCACAAAATAAAACAAGAGAAATGTAGAAACAAAAATAAATAAATAAATAAGAAATCAAGGTCGGTGGTGCTGCACCCTTTCTTTAACTAACTTGTATGCTGCCTCCCAGCCCTGCAAAGTCTTATGGCTGGCTCCGTGCATACGAGCAACAGACCACTCCATCAAGACAATTTCGAGAAATGAGTTGGCCCATTGCTGCCAAGCCAAGGAATGTGGTGGTTGCCATCTAAGGGCCAGCATCTTCTTGGCTGCTGTGAGACCCGCCCATAGAATACGATTATGTTGTAGGGACAAATTTAAAGAAGAATCATCATTAAGCAAAAATAAGGCTGGGGAAACAGGGATCCTGATCTTAAGAATATCACATAAAGTGAAAGATATTTCCTTCCAAAATCCAACCACACCGGGGCACTCCCAATAAACATGTAAGAATGACCCTTGGGCATTAAGTGAGCAAAGATCACAATTCGGAGATGTGATTATCTTCATAGAATAACGCCTTCTGGGGGTGAGATACATCCTGTGAACATATTTATAGTGTATTAACTGGTGGTTGGGTTTTTTGGAAACACCACTGAGGTTTTTCCACACTGTGTCCCAGCAAATCTCTTTATCATTTACTTCATTTAAATCTCTATTCCAAATGCCCTCTACTGATAAGGGTTTATAGGGTCCAGAAATGAATTTGTAGAGTTTAGAGACCATCCCCCGTGTAGGTCCTACTGAAGCAAGCAACTTACGTAGAGGGTGTGTGGGAAGAGCTGCTCCCCACGGAACACCATATGCCCGCATAGCTAACCTTAACTGCATATAGAAGAAAAAGGATGAACCAGGAAGATCAAATTCTGCTTGTAGATCGTTAAAAGCTCGTAAACCATGGACACTATATAGATCCTTTAGTATATTTACTCCTTTATTCTTCCAATGCGGAAATGAAAAGGGCATATTACCAATAAGAAGTGAGAAATTATTGAAAATCGGCGTGTGATTATGCCATTTACAATCTGTGCCAACATGCTTCATTACAGTACGGTAAGACACAAGTAAAAATGAAATAACAGGGCCTCGCCGTAATTTGGCTGTTTTCAATGGTGTGTTAGCATACACCAGGTCTTGCAACCTGTGGGGTAGAGCAATATTCTCCTCAATTGGTCTCCAAGAAACGGAGGAACAGGGGTTAAACCATGTAGATAGGGGGCATAGCACATAGGACCAAAAATAGATTTTAAAATCTGGCAGAGCTAGCCCCCCTTGAATCTTTTCTCGTTGGAGAGTTGTAAGTTTTAGGCGAGGCCTTTCTCCTTTCCATATAAACTTAGAAACTAATGACTGAAGTTTATCCCAGTATCCCAAAGGGGGAGTGAGGGGGATCATGGAAGAGTAAAAGTTAACACGAGGAAGTATATCCATTTTAACTATTGCTATTTGGGTTTGAAGTGAATTTGGAAGATTCGACCAACGCTCAAAGTCCTTCTCGATCTGACTATATATACCTTGAAAATTTTTTATTGTAATGGACGATGTGGAGGGAAAAATTTCAATTCCAAGATATCTGAAGCTTTTAACTACTGGTATATGGGAAGGCAGAGGAGTTTGAAGTGCAGCTGAGTTTAGATGCATCAGTGTAGACTTATTCCAGTTAATTTTGTATCCAGAGAGTGAGCTGAATGTATCAAATGAGGAGAGCAAATGTGGAATTGAGGAACCAGCACTGCCGACGTAAAGAAGGATGTCATCAGCATATAAGGAAATACAATGCTCTGTGTTACTAAAAGTGATGGGATGTACTGATGGATGCTGTCTTATTTTCTGTGCCAATGGCTCAAGGGAAAGGGCGAAAAGTAGGGGTGAAAGGGGGCATCCCTGACGAGTGCCCCTTGATATTGGGAACTGGGCAGAGCAGATGTGACCTGTGCAGACCATTGCTGAGGGATTTGCGTATAAAACCTTAATCATATTAATAAAATGCAAACCAAGCCCAAATCTGTCCAATGTTTTCCAGAGGTATGCCCATTCTAAGCGGCCAAATGCTTTTTCAGCATCCAATGATAGGACCGAGCAAGGGGAATCAATACTACTGGATGCATGAATGATGTGTAACAAGCGACGGACATTATCAGATGCTAGGCGAGTTCTAATAAAACCAGTTTGGTCGTTATGTATGAGTTTTGTAAGATGCATCTCCAACCTGGAAGCAAGCACTTTGGATATAGTTTAATATCCCCATTCAGGAGAGAGAGAGGTCTGTAATTACCACATTTAGTTAAATCTTTATTCGGTTTGGGCAGAACTGTAATTATAGCTGTGTTAGTACTAGAATTAAATGCACCCTTATCAATGGCTGTATTAATCATTTCCAATAGTGGTCTGCCCAATATATCCCAGAAAGTTAGGTAAAGCTCAGGTGGAATTCCATCCCACCCTGGGGATTTGCCCTTTTTCATATTAACAAGAGCATTCTTCAACTCTTCTAGCGAAATGGGGGCATTCAGTAATTCTGATTCATTGTCAGACAGGGAAGGTAAATTGAGATCCTGAAAAAAGTTTACACACGCCTGCGAATCAAGTGAGATTTCAGAATTATAAAGAGATGAGTAGAAAGATTTAAATTCAGAACATCAAGTGGATTGCTCGAAGTGCAAAGAGATGTTTCAATGGCTGTAATATTTGAATATTTTTCATGGTTTTTCAATCTTAAAGCTAAAAGATGACTTGGTCTGGCACCACTGAAATAATATGTTCTTCTGGTCCTGTGCATTAAGAACTCTGCTCTACGTCTTAACAGAGCATTCAACTCAGTTCTTGTCACAGCTATTCTTCCTTGAGCTGCATCAGAATATGTGGCTTGTTGTTGCGCCTCTAGCTCTGTGAGAGTATTCTCCAGTTCGGTTGTCTTCTGTAGTCTACTCTTATTAAGGTGGGATGAGAATGAGATTGAGGAGTCCCTAATACAGTCCTTAATAGCATCCCATAAAAATCTAGGATCATTTACTGAGCCTGTGTTAACATCTATAAAAATGTTTAACTTTTCTTTGAGAAAAGTGCAAAAATCACAATTTTTGAGAAGTGAGACGTTGAACCGCAAACGTGGAGCTCTAGGTGGTGTACCTAGGAGTGTGAAGCGCGCTGCGACAATGCTATTATCTGATAAAGAGCAAGGCTTGATCATCATGTATTTCCGAAACAGAAGTAGCTGAAGTAAGTATATAATCTATTCTAGAGAAACTTTGATGTCTAGCTGAATAAAAAGTGTATTGTTTAGATCAGGCCTGGCCAACCCGCGGCTCTTTGCCTGGTTTCATGCGGCTCTAACGTTCATATCGAAGTTTGGGTTTGTGTTTTTTTAATGTGCGTGTTCGCTTCGCTTGAGTTCAATACGGTACTTTTGCCAAACGCGCATGCGCATTAGATGAAAATACCGCAAAGTTTCCCAGTAGGGACAAGATCTTTTGAGTAAACAATTTGTGTCAAGTTCGCCTTCAAAATGGCAGGGAAAAAATGCACAGCCAAACGAAAATATGAAGATGAACACAGGACATTTTTAACAGAATGGGAGAGTTTATATTTTTTTGTTGAGCATAATGGCAAGCCATTCTGCCTTATATGCCAGGCGTCATTAGCGCATTTCAAAGCGTCAAATCTTCAGTGCCATTTCAGCTCACTCCATGCTAACATCGACCAGGAATTTCCAAAAGGAACTGAACTTCGCAAGCACAAGTTGGTCACTTTGAAAAGCCAGGCAGAAAAGCAGAAACAGTTTTTCCACAAATTTACGAAGTCCTCAGAGACCGTAACGCTTGCATCGTATCAACTGGCTTGGAACATTGCACGGGCTAAAAAGCCATACAATGAAGGGGAGTTCGTTAAAAAATGCCTCAGTGACGTTGTTGAAATCTTGTCTCCTGAAAACGACAAGCTAAAACGAATGGTATCAGAAGTCCAGCTGTCCCGCCACACTGTTGAACACAGAATATCGGACATTAACATGACTATTGAATCACAGTTGCACTCTGCCCTTCAAGCATGTGAGTATTTTAGTGTCGCATTGGATGAGAGTTGTGACATACAAGACAAGCCTCAATTGGCAATATTTGCACGATCTGTGTCAAATGATTGTGTGATCAAAGAAGAACTCCTTGATATTGTGCCATTAAAAGACAGAACCCATGGCATAGATGTGAAAGAAACAATGATGGCTGTATTTGCGAAAGCAAATCTGCCCATACAGAAACTAACTGCAATAGCCACGGATGGAGCGCCAGCCATGATCGGATCTGTGAATGGGCTTGTGGGGCTGTGCAAAGTTGACCAAACATTTCCCGAGTTTTGGAATTTCCACTGCATCATCCACAGGGAGCAACTCGCGTCTAAATCATTGAATTTAGACAACGTCATGAAGCCTGTGATGGAAATCATCAATAACATCCGTACACATGCGCTTAACCACAGGCAATTCAAGAATCTCATCGCTGAGCTGGACCAAGGGCTTCCAGGTGACCTGCTGCTGCACTGCACTGTGAGGTGGCTATCAAAAGGCAAGGTACTTTCTCGCTTCTTTGAGCTTTTGGATGCCGTGAAACTGTTCATGGAAGAGAAGGACAAGGACTATCCCGAGCTCTCGGACCACGAGTGGATTATGGATTTGGCCTTTTTGGACGACATGCTGTGTCACTTGGACAGACTGAACCTGACCCTGCAGGGTAAGTTTAAAATGCTGCCTGACCTGGTGCAAAGTGTGTTTGCGTCAACAAACTGATGCTGTTCAAGGCACATATTCAAAAGGGAGATTTAACTCATTTTCCCACTCTGCTAAAAGCCAGCAAGTCACCAGCATCGCCCTGAATAAGAAAAGAGCTAGATATGCAACACTGGTTGAAAACCTGCACGAAAGCTTCGTGACCCGGTTCCGTGATCTACAACTGAACAGGCCACAGATTGCATTCCTCATTGACCCATTTAATGTGGAGACGCACTGTTTGAAAGCCCCGCTAGTCACAGATGAGGCTGCGGCTGAGTTGGAGATTATCGATCTTTGTGAGGAGGACCAACTGAAACCTGCTTTAAGGGAAGGGGCCATTGAGTTCTGGAAAAGTGTGCCGATGGAAAAATACCCCAATGTCAAACGGGCTGCGCTTAAGATACTGTCAATATTTGGGTCAACATACGTCTGCGAGTCTGTGTTTTCTACCCTGAAACACGTGAAATCAAAGCATCGATCTGTTCTGACTGGCACCCATGTGAAAGAATTGCTTCGAGTGGCAACAACTGAATACAAGCCAGATTTGAAGAGGATTGTTCAAGGCAAGGAATGCCAGAAGTCCCACTAAGCAACATGCATAGTAAGAGAAAAAAAGATATTTTAATTATTATATTTTTGTTTGTGGACTTGGTTGAACTCAGAGTTTGTGTGTGTGAGACAGTGCACGCAATGTTCATTGTTGAAAATGACTGGCCCATGGTCTGTAGAAGTCAAATTCTGTCATTATCATGTTGGTGTGTGACATTTACAATACATCTGGCTAAGAAGAGGTCTGTGTGTGTGTGAGGAAGGGATGAGGTGATGTTCATGTGTGCCCATGTGTATGATGTGGCTCTTTGCGCTAACACAGTAAAAAAAATGTGGCTCTTAGGCTCTGACTGGTTGGCCACCCCTGGTTTAGATGTCGGATTGATAATGCGGTAAAGGTCTATTAAGCTAAGTACTGACAGAAAGTTCTGAAAATCTTTTGATGCTTGCAACTGTGTGGCCGTGGAGCGCTGAGTAGATTTGTCCAATATCACATTTACATAGCAGTTCATGTCTGCACCAAGAATAAGTGAGAAGTCTTGTAGGTGCAGTAAAACTTCTGTTAATCTGGGGAAGAACTCTGGTTCATATTGGGATGGAGCATAACCTGATATAAAAGCAAATTTGCATCCAGATACAATAGTCTTAATGTAAGAAATCCTACCATCCTCGCTACCAAATTGTCCAAGTACAGTTATTGAAAGGTTATGTTTCAATACTACTAATGACCCCCTAGTTTTGGTGTCCAGCGATGCTGAGGCGGCTACATAATAGTGTTTGTTTAAAAATCTACGGACATCTATAGTTCTTAAATGGGACTCCTGTATAAAGGCAACGTCCACATGTTGTCTGCGTAACAGGTCTAAGCAGGCTGTGCGCTTAATTTGACCATTCAGCCCATTGACATTCCAGCTGATTACATGTATATTACTCATGATGACTAATAGTGCCTAGTATTGTGAAACACATAAGATGCAAAGTAGAGAGACAACCTATAGAGCAGCTGCCAGACCAAAATGTAATATTAAAGTGCTGAGAGAGATCCTTCCCACCCCAAAATCCCTGTCGCCATGAACCTACCACTCTCAAAAGAACGAGAGAGGGCAAGAAAACAAACCCCCACAAAAATATGAAAACATAGAAAAAACAAAAATAAAATTTGACTCCTCCTGGGGAGCCTGACTCCCCCCCCATGTTGGACCTGTGATCCTCGAGAGGCGTGCTCCTTCCCGGCGCGCGCGCAGGTCTCCCTCCAATAACAATTACAGTACCATAGTAGTGTTATAACGATTGTAAATGAGCTACACAGAATGTTCAAACATGTGGTAGGTTATCGGTACATATTAGAACTGGATGCAAATAGAACATGGCTGGTCAAATTTGTAACTTATAGTAGAGTTGGCAACATGCCAGAAATAATACCAGCCTTTCTTTTTGAAAACGGAGCTTGATCTTAGACAAAGGTCAAAAAGAGATCCATAGACAACAGTAACAATTGTCCCTGGCATTGTGCAGGATTATAAAATTAGTATTACTTATTCCTGGCAGAGCAAATGAACAGAAATAGGTAAGAGGGATATGTTAAACCAACTGGACTGATTCAGAAAATTAAGAGCAGAAGTCCGATAAATCTGAATATGTTTACAGTTAGAACATAGGCCATACAGGGTCATTGTAAAGCTTGTAGAGTCAACCTTTCTCATCAGAAAGAGAGTAAAACGAATCAATCAATCAAAATAAATATATAAAAATAAGTAACAATAATAATAACAACCAAAAAGCACCCTGTAGAAAATCAGTGATAATGCCATTTCAGGCTATGCCTGACAGTCCTCACCAAACATCGAGTCGAAGTTGCCTATTGGCCTATGTGCATTTAGTTGAATTAAACCAGCTGGCTGGATTACCTGTGTGGTTGGAAACTATTCACCAAGAGAACTGATTAAGTATTTTACCTCCCGTGGGGTGTTGAAAATATGGCTCGTTCCTCCTCGTATCGCCTTGAGTTTTGCAGGGTAGAGGAGAGAGGTGCGAAACTCCAGCTTTTGCAGAGCGTCCATTGCCTCGGAGAAGGCCATCCTGCGCCTGAACGTATGCGGGCTGTAGTCCGGGGTGAAGCGGATGGTCTTTCCCTCCAACTCCACGGCCGCACTGCGCGCCGCTTTCAGGATCTTGTCTCTGTCGCTGGTGAAGCGCAGTAGTTTCAAGATGATGGTGCGAGGCACAGGTCTGCCATTTGCGTCTTCCTTCGGGGCACCAACGCGGTGTGCACGCATGATTTCAACAGATCCCAGGGTAGGAAACCAGCGTAGTATGACATCCGACAGGAAAGCAAGAACATTCAGTGTCTCTGCGTTTTCAGGGACTCCGTGCACACGTAGGTTATCTCTGCGCGACCTGTCCTCCATGTCGGCAATTTTGTCCTCCAGCTGGGCGTGCTTTTCTGCCAGTTTTTTCACCGACGAGAGCCGACGGTCCACCTCCACCACACGGCTCTCGTCTTTCTCCATATAGTTCATACACTTAGAAATATCATCCTGCATGGCAACCATCTCGCCACGAAATTCCGCGACCTGTGCATCCATCAGAGCCTGTGTCTTGTTAGTCAGATGAGACACAACGTCTTCCACGAGCGTGGGGATGGCCTCTTTGATAGCTTCTGCAACTGCTACCTTAACTAGCTCGGCGAGCTCCATGTTGTCGGTTGAATAGGCTGTCGTTTTTTTCGAATTTGCGGCCATCTCCACGTTGTCGGCTGAACGAGTTGTTGCCGGCTGAATGTTTGTCGTTACTTTCGGATTTGCTGCTGTGTTCACGCTGACGGGTGAACTAGCTGCTGCTGGCTGTATGGTTGTCGGTTTTCTTTGAATTTGCTGCCATGCCGTCTCCACGCTAACAGCTGAACGAGGTGTTGCTGGCTGTTTGCTTGTCGATTTTTTCTGATTTGTTGGCCTCTCAGTGTGCACAAAACTTTCACAAAACAAAAGAAAATTGACCGAAAGCGTAAAAGTAGCGCTGAATATGAAATGAAAGCTTAAATATGAGGGGGTTCTGCGGAGCTACGAAGCGAAGCGTCTACATCCCTCGCGATGGTCACGTGACTCCTCGTGAGCAATGATTTTCAAATGAAATAATCTATTCTCGAATAAGAAGTGTGTGGATTGGAATAAAAAGTAAATTCCTCCTCTAATGGGTGGAAAAACGTCCAAGGATGTACCAAATGTAGCATTTACCAGAAAATACTTACAGACCTCCTGTCCTGTTAGATCTCTCCCTTGTGAAAACAACTGAACTTATCCAAAACTCCACACTGATTAATGAAACACCACATATATATAAAAAAACAACAATAAGCCAAAACTGAGCTTGAGTCTCTCCTTTTTTTTCTTCATATCATATAACATTTAACATATCAGTGTGCTTTCACACATATGACCCATGATAACTTGTTAACCACAACTGAATATTATTATGTCTTCAAGGAGGAAAATTAGTAAACACGTGCACGGCCGCGTAAGAGCATGTCTTTACTGGGGACAGTGGATAAACCTCTCTGGAGACAGTATATTAAGTGAAAGGATGTGGAAATAATACGCTATGAGTCTGGTGCTTTAAAATAAACACCCATCTGCCTGCATCTTCCAGGTATGGAACTTTATCCTGGAGCTTTCTTAAGTTTGATATGGTGGAGTCTATGCTAGCCCCTTGGCTATTGCTAATGTCCACTAGATCTGAAATCCTAGCTTCAGCCTCCGTCACTCGGACTCCAAGCTGCTCCACAGTGGTTTGTAGTGTCTCCAGATCTGTCTTCACACTGCTTACATCAGCTGCTATCCCTTGCAACAGGTTTTTGATGTTTGCAAGCTCCGACATCGTGTTCTCAGGTGTGGTCAGTATGTGGTTTTCCGCGTCCATCTTAGTCTCCATCAGGTTCTTTTTTGACTGTTTCAATAAATGAGGATGGTTTTGCCTCGGGTCTTGTGACATATTTATTAATCGCCCTTTCCAAAACTATTTTGCAAAGTTTAGTCGTTATCCGACGGCTATGGCACTGGGGTAGGGAAGCCTAGCAGAGTGGAGCTGAGAGCTATGCAGCCATCTTAGTGTCGTGCCTCACTGGAAGTCATTCAATGGTTTTTCTTTATTTTTATTACTTTCTACATTGTAGATTCATACTGAAGACATTAAAACTATGAAGGCATGGGTATGGAATTATGTAGTAAACACAAATCAATTAATTTATTAAAATGGCTACTTCAAAAAAGCTAATATATAAAACATCTTCTGCTTTGTTTAACACTTTCGTGTTTACTACATAATTTCATATCTGTTCCTTCATAGTTTTGATGTCTCCAGTATGAAAATACAATGCAGAAAGTAATAAAAATAAAGAAACACCATTGAATGAGAAGGTGTGTCCAAACTTTTGACTGGTGGTGTGTATTACATCTCCACTATCTGAATGTTTTGTAAAGTATGGTTTCTGTAATCATTTGTATAACTATGGATGCAATTTACTGTTTGCTGCAATGTGATATATTTACTGTGGGAACATATTGTCACAAACAAATAAACAACTTATATTACTTGTAGAGGTAAGGTTATGAGACAGTAGGGTTTTATAAGAACTAACTTTTGTTGTAACATTTTTCAGCCAAGAACTCTAAGTTGTGATGGTCATGATAGAGAGTGTGGACCTACCCATCTCCAGGAATTCATTGAACAGACTAAAGGCATCTGTGTTAGCCAGGTGGTAGTTACGCAGCCAGTCCCGAAGTTTGCATATGTCACATGGTTCAACACATCCCTGTTCATCACGACAAGCCTTCCTGTAGCACTGGCCACACTTTCTCTCCAGGTTTTTTGCAGTTTTTTTTTTCAAACAGCTCTTCAACCAGCTGAAAAACACATAAACTCTGATGAGTCTGACATTACTGGGTCAGCAGGGCTGACACTTTATTATTTCAACTTTATGGACAGGTGTAATATTCTGATCTCCTAGCTACGACCCCCTCTAATGTAACAACACCAGCGGGTGTGCTATTCACCTGTTTCAACTGTAAAGGGTATACCCAACTCAAAGTCTTTGACCACTCAAAACCGAGGAGGGGATGGGTAGGCGAGACTTATCATTAATCAGTTCAAGGCAAATCTAGGGGTGCAGCTAGTTTATTATATATGTATATGTTCCCTTTGTACATTCAAGTACTTAAGGATCTGATAAAAGGCTTCAGTGACTGGAGTCACAAAAACTGCCTCCTACCGATAATGGATTTCCGCAGGTCCAAGCCCCCTCTCCAGCCTGTGAATACTTGTGGGGTGGACATCAACCTGCTGTCAATTATCTTCGGCCACTTTTGCAAGTTGTCCTCCCACCCCTCAATATTAGTAGGCAGCAGTATTATGATATTGTCTCATCTGCAACAAGTGGTGTTCCCACATGTTTTATGTCTCTAATGCTAGAATGAAGTGGATTAGCGCATACTGTTAGCATGTAAACAAATGCCAGTTCCAATTCATACAGGAAGTTGCGCCCATAATTTCATTAGGAGAGGATGAACAAAACATCAGGGGGGTATTCCATCAACATTGCAAAACATAGCCAAGCTCATCTCATGAGACTTTGAAAACAATGAAAATGAAAAATGAAAACACTTACGGCACTATGAACTCAAAGATGTTGTTGAGAACCTGTTTGAGCAACATGATCACAGCCATCTGGATGAAAAGGTCCGTCAAACAACCACTGGGATGGCACTACAAGACACACATCTGAGTGTTATTACTGTGATAAAGACCTGCTGTGTGAATTTTTAAACAGTTAATTAATCTCCTCACCTCCTCCAGTCTCCACCGAGCGATGCGCACATAGTTTCCTGGATGGCCATTTATCCTGTGAGAGAACATCAATTTCATATCAACAATCTGCATTTTAAATTTAAGGTTGGGTTTGTATACAGTACAGGTTAACATGGTGACAGGTTATCCTGATGAATTATAAAGACAACCAGCTGTTTCTCATTAACTGACTGATTCCATTTCCATGTTTTCCAAATTCTGTATTGTAAATTGTTTTCTTGTCTGTATACAACATCTATTCATGTCTGCCTGTCCTGGGTGAGGGATCCCTCCTCTGTTGCTCACCCTGAGGTTTCTTCATTTTTCCTTGGGTGGGTCTAAGGGCAGAGGATGTTGTCATAATGTTGTGTAAAGCCCTTTGAGACAAGGGGGGTGGGGGGCAATTATAGACAAGGGGGGCCTTGCCTCAAGAAAAGATAAGGAAATTCAGATTTTGACATCCTCATCTTCTTTTTGTTTGTTTGTTTTTTAAGTATATTTTTTGGCCTTTTCATGCCTGTAATGGATAGGACAAGAGAGAGACATTGGTGGAATCAAACTGGGGATGCTGTGGTGGGGATGATAGCCTCTGTTTATGGGCTGCCTGCTCACTGAGCTACATGATATCCTCGTCTTAATTAAAGTTTGACAGAACCTTATTGGTAAAATAGGTTGTGTTGCATTTTATGACAGACAGAAAATCAGGAAGAGAGAGTGGGGGGGATTACATAAGCAATGAGATGTGAGGATGGACAACAGTAAAGAATAGAAAATCAAGACAAGGAATGAGATAAAAAATTAAGGAGATATGGCTTGTTGGCAAATACTCTCTCTTATTCTTATATCTGATTGTGGGTTGCCAGTATGACAGCCAGTTTGGACAATGTAACTTTATGTGTCTCAAAAAGAGCTGCTTGAAGGAGGGAATGTCAGGGATGTCAGCCTGGTTACACACTTCATAAGGGCTGACACTGATATTTATTTAATGACAACAAACAGCCTATGCATAACATCAGACAGCAAGTCTGCACCAGTGATTTTGAGATTCTGGTGGTCTTTCGACCTTTCTACCTGCTGGTACCCTGGTAAGACCTGTCTTGGGTAAGCATCAGGACTAGAGAGTGCTATAATACTGTCTTGCAGTAAACTAATAATCCTTTTCTTATGCCAGGAGATTTTCGATAGATAGATAGATAGATAGATAGATAGATAGCAGTTGCGTGCGGTGACTTTCACAGATAGGGAAGCAGAGCTGAGAAGACCCCAACTGCACAACCAGAAATCACTAATTCAATGTGTGATTAAGTTGTTTAATAAACCATCCACACTTAAAGACACAATTTCATGATTGTGTGCTGCCTTTCCTCCTAGCTCAGAGTCTATCTCCTGCATCTTGCTGCCCTCTGCCTGGACATCTTCAGCTTTACTGCATTGAAAACATTAATAAGTAATTTAATAAATAATAATAATAATAATAATACATAAATAAATAATTAAGAATTATGTTAAATCGTTAACTGTAAATATGTAAACTGAATAAATTAAGTCTTATAGGTCCAGTGTGTAAAATGGGGGGGAAACCATGACATCTAGCATTTCGATTCTAGAATGCAGTGTTGACCCCTCCCGTCACTAAAGTAATGGTGGCCTTCACCGCAAAAGCAAAAGCAAAAGCACCTGCTTACGATCAAATCTGATCTGATCTGATTCCTCCAATGTTCATGAACCTGGACTAGGGTTTTAGTAGTGTGGGCCTTAATGTGCACATCTACACACAGATTTACTAATGTTTCATGAATGAGACCCATTGAGAGGGTAAAAAGTAGATCACTGATAGCCACTCAGACCACCTACATTTTGCATATGAAAGGTAGATGCAACTGTAATCCTAGTTAACCCTTTGATGCCTGCCTTATCAAATCATATTCGCATATTTTTAATTTTCATTCGTATCATCCTTGATATATCCAGCATTTTTAAAATGTATTGCTCACAATTTATGTGTTAAAATTTTATGTTTTATACATAAGATTTTTTAAAAGAAAAAGTACAACAATAATGATATAGAAGCCTTAAAAAACTGTATGTATCACTGTTACATTGTCCCCCTCCGCTGGACAGGTGAAGTCCACTTTTTGGAAAAAAAAGACCCCCCCACAAGGCTGGCTACGGGCCTGGTAATATACATGCATTTTGACAAGGCTTCATGAGTCATTGTAGTGATCATTGAAGAGACACCATCAGAGAAATATTTATAATTCCCCTGAAACAAAACCAGACAGCTGGAGACTGAGTACCTGCCCAGGAAGAAGGCCACATAGAAGAGTGAAGAGAAGAGAGTGAAGAACTGGAAAGTGAACATCTTGACTGTGAAACTTCTCTCTGTGGCAGCAAATGAGTTTGTCTTCTCTGAAAACACACATACACAAAAAAATAGATTAATGCAATAAATGAAATATTTGACAAAATACCCTAAAGTAATGTATAACTAGACTTATAATATGTTGTTTTCCATTTATGGTAAAAACAATAGCATTTATTTAGTAGTGGTTTCACTTAGAGGTACAGTTGGTACAATAACGAAATAATGTCATCAAGTATGAAATAAAGCACTCACCTATGTCACACAGTTTGAGGGAAACCCATCGGTTTACCTACAAATGGTTTAAATCAAGAAATTAAAGATTTAACAGTTATTACATTATTGGCAGGTACACTTTTAGAAGAGTGAGGAACTCTTGGTTTCAAATATTCTTTAAAGTCCATATAAAAAACGTTTGTTGACTTTGGTGACCCCTGTGGACTGGATTCTCTTCGCAGATCTTGTCCCAATATCAGCCATGACGAAAATATAGCGATGAAATTGAGCTTGGTTTTTACAACAACTCAATGCTAATTGGCCTCATCAAATGTGCCGTCTCCTCCGGTCTGAGAGCTGTGCATCATTTCGAGTTACACTATTTAGAAACAGCTTATCTTCCCACCGATGGCTTCATTTGCTGTTGTAGGTCAAACAGAGACATCAGCAGAAATTGAGAGAGATTTTGCATATCCAGTTGAAAGTTCTAGTCTGTTGCGGACTAGTGCGGACTAGAGAGACCGATGCATAAGAACTGATGAAGCCGCTTGGATAAGAGGCGAAACGTCTTCCACAGACAAATACAAGTCCAGTTGCCTTCGATTCAATTTGAGAGAGAGATAACAATGCCCTGGATGAATGAGAACATTCACAGACAGGTTTAAATATAGATTACTGAGTGTCTTTATTCGTGGAAAAAGGGTGTTTCTCAGTGTCTCAGGACAAACCTGATTCACAATATCAGTAACCCCCTCCAGACTACTTCTGCTTCATCAGTACGTGGAGGTCTGTTCGTGTTACCATATATTCGGCCAGTGTGAGCTTGGGCCTCCCGGAACAAAACATCAGTTTCCTCCTGCGAGAAGTCTGGGCATCTGGCATTGCTGTCTCCTTCGTCCACGTCAAAATATAAAATGACAAAATTGCAGTGCGCCTCGCACGCAGCAGATATAAAGGAGAGGAGAGGAGCTCATTTGATTAGTGAAGATCAGAGTCAGCTGTGTTAAACCCACTCACGCATTCTCTCCTCCCTTTTTGCCACTTGCACCGGTAGTGTTGTGGCTTTCCTTCGTGGCGTCAAAGCCATGTGAGAGGATGAAAGGCAGGGTTCGTACAAGAATGAATGATGAACTGTATCCGTTTCGAAAACAAAGTTTACTTAAGAAAAAAAAAACAAAAAAAACAATTTACATCCATATTTCACTCCGTAGAAAAACTATGTGCTCCCTATCACCGCTCTCACATCCTAATTGAGGCAGTCGATGACGCAATCTCTCTCAGACCATGCACCACAGAAACACAACACATAGATCCAAAATACAAACCATGAAACAATAAAATTAAATCTAAATCTCAACTTTTCTACCTTTATAAATTATGGCTCCTACATATCCGGCCCCTAATGATTAAGCAGGAAGATTAAGCATTACCAAATTAACTTAAATACAAAGAGCCATAAACTGAAACAATTATTCAATTACATCAAACAATACAAGTTATCAAGTATCAATAAAGTTTTGTCTCAATCTCTTATGTATCAGTCCCTTTTTTCTTTGCATTTTTTCATTTTTATCATGTGATACTCTTGTCTTCACACTGCTTCTTGCAGCAAACACAGTTTATTTACTGGTCTCTCCAGAGTGGTGTTCTTGGTCTGTACTTTCACTCGGCGAACTGTTCCACTGGCGTCCGGTATGGTCTGGAGAATCCTTCCCATTATCCATGTATTACGTGGAGTTGAACTATCAACGAGTAACACCACATCTCCAGGTTCGAAGTTTCTCCTCAATTGCGACCACTTCTGGCGCTCTTGGAGGAGAGGCAGGTATTCACGAGTCCATCTTGTCCAAAACAGGTCTGCAAGATATTGCACTTGCCTCCACCGTCTTCTAGCATACTGATCATCCTTGTTGAAAGTTCCTGGTGGCATACTGGGCTGTACTTTCATCAGCAGCAAGTGATTGGGTGTTAATGGCTCAATATCATTTGGATCATCAGATGTGCTTGTGATCGGGCGATTATTTATGATGTTTTCCACCTCACACATGAGGGTTTGAAGACTATCGTCTGTGAGAGTCTGCTCTTTCACCAAAGCACCAAGAATTTTCCGAACGGTGCGGATTTGCCGCTCCCAAACTCCTCCTTGATGAGAGGCAGCAGGGCTGTTGAAAATCCATTTTATGCCCTTCTTCTGCATAGTCTTTTCAATGTTTGTCTGGTCCAAGTTCTTGATGGCTTCTCTTAATTCCTTTTCTGCACCAACAAAATTTGTGCCGTTATCAGAGCGTAAGATTTCGACTTGGCCTCTTCTGCTTATGAAACGGCGCAAAGCGTTGATGCAAGAGCTGGTATCAAGACTGTCTGCCACTTCTATGTGTACTGCCCTGATGGTGAGGCATGTAAACATTACACCATAGCGTTTGACAGTTCCCCGGCCCCGTTTCACATCAAAGGGTCCGAAGTAATCAACACCTACATTCGTGAAAGGCGGCTTGTCTGGCAAAAGACGATCCTTCGGGAGATTGGCCATCTTTTGTTCTCCAAATTGGCCCTGTAGTCTCCTACAGACTGTACACTTTGATATGAGCTTCCTGATGGCTGAGGTTACTTGAGGTATCCAAAACTTTTGTCTTAGCTGAGACATCATGTAATTACGCCCACAATGACCAGCCATCCTCCTACCCTCAAAATGTCCTCATGCAAAACAGGGTCAAGCTTGTACAGCTGACTATTTCTCTTTACAGGTAACTTATTTTGAAGAGCTTTCACTTCTTCAGGAAACCATTGGGTTTGACTGTGTCTGATGACTGTTGTTTCTGCAGCTATCAGCTCATCCAAGGTCAATGTTTTCTTTTCCATGGCGGATTTGTAATTGTCCATGGACTGATGCACAAACACCCTCTGTTTCTCTAGATCCTTTTCTGTCTGACGAATGGAGTGTTGTAACTCTTTTCTTTTCTCTTTCAGGTGGATCAATGTTCCTTTGACTCTCAGAAGCCATGCGACTGCTCTTTTTAGTCTGTCCCAGCTGGAATAATACTGAAGCAATCTGCTCACAGGATTAGACCTTTCTTCAGTACTGATGACATTCGCTTTTATGTTTTTCACTTCTGGATCATTTTGCAGGCTTTGAGTCACATTGTCTAATCTCTCTGGCCATTCGCTTTCTGGCCGTAACAGAAACTGAGGTCCCTTTATCCATGTTTCTGCTTGGCTCAAGCTCTTAGCTTTCATTCCTCTTGTGGCCTGGTCAGCAGGATTTTCTGATGTTCTGATGTATCGCCACTGTCGTGGTTTTGTAGCTTCTCGTATGAGGGTAATCCTGTTTGCCACAAAGGTCTTGAAGTGAGCTGTCTCATTGTAGATGTATCGAAGGACCGTTGAACTGTCAGTCCAGAAAAAAGATGGCTGAAGTGGAATTTGCATTTCCTCTCGCAGCATCTTGTCCACTTTGACTGCAATCATCGCTGCAGTTAACTCAAGCCTTGGGATCGTGATTTGTTTAAGTGGTCCGACTCTAGACTTCCCAAACACAAAGGCACTATGGATTCTTCCCTGATGATTCACTAGCACAAGATAAGATACTACGCCATAGGCATTTTCACTTGCATCAGAGAAATGATGCAGCCGTGCTTCTGATGTCTGTCCAAAATCCAGGGGCTTAACACATCGGTGTATGCTGAAGTCTGAGAGGTGAGTGAGATCTTCCAACCACTTACACCATTGATCAACTTTCCATCCACTTATTTCCTCATCCCATCTTTGCTTTTCTTTGCACAGGTCTCTTAAAAGAAGCTTAGCAGGAAGCACCACTGGTGCCAGGAAGCCAAGAGGGTCATAAATGGAATTTACAACAGATAGAATTCCTCTTCTGGTCATTGGCTTATCCTGTATCTGGATCCTGTAGGTGAATGAATCATCTTCTGTGCACCATTGTACACCGAGAGCTCTTTCAATGGGCAGAGCATCATGAGTGAGATCAAGATCTTTAAGCTCACTGGCTCGATGTTCTTCAGGAATGGATGAAAGAACATTTCTGCTGTTGCTCACCCATTTTGTGAGATTAAAACCTCCCTCTGCACACAGGTCTTGCAGGTTCTTTACCAAGGCAACAGCT
The DNA here is from genome assembly GCA_021432705.1 of Caranx ignobilis. Lineage (NCBI taxonomy): Eukaryota > Metazoa > Chordata > Actinopteri > Carangiformes > Carangidae > Caranx > Caranx ignobilis. The sequence goes on along the minus strand of JAFHLA010000307.1, from coordinate 514,742 downwards.
TTTTCTTCTGAACTCACAGATGTTAAACAATCGTCCATATAAAAATTACGTCGAACTGTTTCAACAACCTCTGGAGCAGCTGTGTCTTTTCTATCTTCTGCTATTCTACGCAAGGCATAACAAGCAACACTAGGGGAGGAGGTTGCACCGAACAGGTGGACTACCATGCGATACTCCCTTAGTGGCGCTTGTAGGTTACCATCCGGCCACCATAGAAATCTCAACAGGTCGGCATCTGCTTCTGGAACTCTCACCTGATAGAACATTGATTCAATGTCCGCCATCATCGCTATTGGTTCTTCACGGAATCTGACTAAGACACCAATAAGCGAGTTGGTAAGGTCAGGGCCTTGCAGTAGTGCATTATTCAGGGATACCTCTTGATATGTGGCCGTGCAGTCAAAGACCACACGAATCTTCTTTTTCTTGGGGTGGTAGACCCCATGGTGAGGGACGTACCAGACCTTGTTGTCACCCCGGTTAAGCTGTTCCTGAGGAACTTCAACAGCATAACCCTTGATGAGTAGACTGTGCATGAACCCCTTGTAGTCTTCAAGAAACACTTCATTTTTCTGGAGCTTCCTTTTTATACTAGCAGCTCGCTGTTCTGCCATACAGCGGTTGTTGGGCATCTTCACTGCGTCACACTTTAAAGGAAGACCTACACAGTAATGTCCATCTTCATATTTTGTTGTTCTTTGGACTGCCAGCATAAATTGTTTGTCCTCTTGAGACATCTCTTCCTTGTCATCATAACAACGTTCAGGAAAGTCTGTGTTATATTGCTGGACCATTAACTGTTCTATTTCTGCCAAGGAGACTCTGTTGACACTGTAGTGAGGTGTATTATCCATGGATTTGCTCTCACTGTTTACAGGTCCACAAACCATCCAACCCAGAACTGTTCTAATAGCATATGGTCCATCATCTTGACTGTTAATTACATGCCATGGTTCCATCGCCTTAGAGTTGTTGGCTCCTATAAGCAGATCAACATTGGCATCAATGTGTGGTAAGTTCACTTCACTCAGATATGGCCATTTTTGCAGATGTTGTTGTCTGGGGATGTTTTCTCTCTGAACAGGAATATTGTTGTGTGTGAAGACCTTTGGAAAATGAATATATTCAGTGTTTTCCAGCCCACATATTTCCAGGTCTGAGAGCATATAACTGTTCATCAGCTTCTGTCCACCGGGTTTGTCTTGACTCATCGTGCTCAGTAAAATCTGAGTTGACTTTCCTTTCATGTTCAGTTTCTTTCGAAGTTCCTCTGTACAGAAGGTGGCGGTGCTGCCAGGGTCCATGAAGGCATATGTCTCGATAGACTTTCCACCCTTCCGAGATCGCACTTTCACTGGGACAATAGACAATAAACACTCAACTTCTCCGGCCCCAGTGTAGCCAACTATTTCCTGAGCTACAGCCTTCGGAGCGCCTGAGCTCTCTTCACTTGAAGTGCTATCATCTTTTGTTGATATAGCTATAGTCTCTTTGCCTTCTTTGTCCACATGAAGAATGTCTGGGTGTCTCTGTGAGCACTGCTTGCACACCATTCTTTTCTTGCAGGTCTTGCTAAGATGGCCTTGTGTCAAGCATCCAAAACACAATCCCTTCATTTTCAAGAAATCCACACGATCTTTGTGTGTTAGCTCTTTAAACTTCATGCAAGATTCAAACATGTGATTCTTGTGGCAGAAGATACATGGTGTTTCAAAGGCATTTGCTGCTTTAAATGGAGTAGCCTGCTTCACTGATGCATCTGTCTTTTTCTTCTCCATAGACATGTTGATTGCAAAGGTACTTCCTTTCAGTCCACTTCTGGTAAAAGGGTTCTCCTTTTCTTTGATTTTTCTTGAAGTAGATGTGCGACTGTCTTGGAGGTCTCCAAACAGTGGATCCATGGCTATTTTTGCTTGACGGTCGATGAATATAACCAAGTCAGCAAATCTTGCTCTGTATCCTCTTCTTTCCAGGATCTCATATGCCACATTACGCCATTTTTCTCTGATTTTATAAGGCAGTTTGGATATCACTATCTTCATATTTGTCGGGTTATCCATCTCCTCCATAAACTCAACATCTTCCATTGTATTACGACAACCAGTCAAAAACACAGCATATGCATTAAGAGATTTACCGTCTTCAGATCGGATCTGTGGCCACTTCAAAGCTTTGTCAATGTAAGCACTGGCTATCATAAGCTCATCTCCATAATGCTTCTGAAGCAGTCGTTTTGCTTCTGTGAATCCTCTGCTTGGTGGCATATGTTCGCAGCTTCTCACAAGCTCTTGTGGTTCTCCTGCAGTGTACTGTTGCAAATAATACAACTTATCCTGATCGTTGTCAGATCTCTGTTCAATAGCTTGTTCAAAGGCTCTAATAAACGATCTATAGGTAAGTGGGTCACCTCTGAACACTGCAACATCTTTGATTGGTAGCTGAGCCTGTTTCTGTTGATTAACTAACATTTCTGTAATCATATTCTGTTTTTGCATTACTTGGAGGATGCCATCACTGTTTCTGTCACAGTCCTGTCTGTCAGTCTTGTCTGTGCATCTTGGCTTAATTTGTGGCTCTGTACTTTGTAGAAACCTGGACGGTATCTTCACTTCAGCTACAGGCATGTTTGTGGTTGAAGATGGTCTCCTTTCGCTTTTCTTTCCTTGACCTCCACTTGTTACATGTGAGCAGACATAGCTGTTCATACCATCTTCTGATCTCTCGTACTCCTTTAAAACTCTTACTGTAGCTCGTTTCTCCGCAATAGCTGCTTCTAAAGTCAGTCTTTCCAACTTGGCTTTAATGCGTGCTTCTTCCATCTCAAGCTCTTGTTTCTGACTCAAAACTGCAGCACATTCAACGAGTCCAGCTAACTTTGCTTCTTCAGTAGCATGAGCTGATGATGCTCTGGAGGATGTGACAGATGAGCGTCCCAAAAGTGAACCCTTTTTCCCTGATAGTTTAACACTGCCAACCGACACTTGTGATGCACTATCTTCAGGACTCACATCATCACTGACCTCAACATTTGCTGTCATAGTTTCTTTTTCCTTTTTGCTTTTACTCAAAGCATCCATCCATTTTTCAACCTTTTCAGCAAACTGAGTGATTGTCCGCATCTTAGGTTCAACCCAACTGGCTTTATCTGCATTCTTCTCTTCCTCTGACAAAAGATCCCACACTTGGCAAGATACTTTTTGAAACTCTGTGACCAGAGAACAGAAATCAGTGTCCATGCTCATTTGCACCTCTTGCAGATTATCATCATCACTCATCAGATATTCAATTTCTTTCTTCTTGCCAGTGATCTTGGCTAAAACACCTCTTCTGGCTCCAATGAGTCTGCGCAGTTTATCCTCCAGCGCCCTCTCCGTCAGCTTAATTGACCTCCTTTTATCCACATCTTCCCCGTCAATAAACTCCTTTTCCTCAGCCATTCTTCGACGAAGTAATGCATAAATTGTGTGCAAATGTGTAAAGAGTGTCCACTTTACACATCCAACAGGTGCAGCACAACTTCTAAAACATGCACAAACTTCAATGGCCTTCACAAAAGCCGAGTCGTCCTAGTTGCGTGCGGAGCACTCCACTGCGAAGCGAGCTTCTTTAACTACAACTTCACCGTCAAACTTCGTTCAGATCCGACTTTAAAGCCTTGTTTTGCGGAGATTGCGCAATGTCGTATTGAGTTCGGTCTCCAAACGGTATGCTGGGCTCCACCTGGATGTCCTCCGGTAACGAGTTAACGAGCTCGTTGCACTCCCGCGGCTCCTCGTGTTAATCGTCTCCGAGCAGTTTTTCTACTAATGTTGTGGCTTTCCTTCGTGGTGTCAAAGCCATGTGAGAGGATGAAAGGCAGGGTTCGTACAAGAATGAATGATGAACTGTATCCGTTTCGAAAACAAAGTTTACTTAAGAAAAAAAAAACAAAAAAAACAATTTACATCCATATTTCACTCCGTAGAAAAACTATGTGCTCCCTATCACCGCTCTCACATCCTTTTTGTTGAGGCAGTCGATGACGCAATCTCTCTCAGACCATGCACCACAGAAACACAACACATAGATCCAAAATACAAACCATGAAACAATAAAATTAAATCTAAATCTCAACTTTTCTACCTTTATAAATTATGGCTCCTACAGGTAGGAGGGACGGAGGTGGGAAAGCTGAGGACTTGTGCCAGGGTGTGCGGTGCAAGAAAATTGCAAAGTGCACCTAGACACATCCTGTTGGCGAGGCGAACTAGTTCTTAAATTGACAAGAAAATTGCATATGATACCACTCAGGAATGGAAAATGCTGAAGAAATTAAATCAGGCGCTATTGTCCTTGAGGTGAGAAAATTCAAAATCACAAGCTACAAAAGTGCACTGGAGGAGATTTTTTTTTCTTCAATGTCTGCATAGTTAACACCACAGAGGGTGTAAACTTTTTCAAAGATTGATACTCTGTTGGTCTTGCCAGCAAATATTATGATTATTACTGTGCGTCTGTGACCGTCACTAGCCCTCCTTGAAAACCAATCTGTCAAACTTTAAATGGCAATGTAACTAATGTATAGTTGCCTGAAAGCAGTGGTGGACTGGCCATTGGGAGCACCGGGACATTTCCCGGTGGCCTGGCCGCCAGCCTGGTCCACTTGGCAATCGATCCCCGAGAGTCAGGACCAAATGGCTTGTTTCGAGTCACGCTTGATTTTTAAATAAACAATCCGTCGTGCAGTGCACTAGGCTATCTGCCTCTCTGAAGCTTACACAGACTGAGCAGAAACAATGGGGAAAAGACAGACACACCCCCTCCCCTCTCATTAGGCTCTGTCACAGCACTGCAGGGAGAGGCGCCTTCTCCTGCAACTGTAGTACAAGTTTGGCTTTTTGACAAGAGTGAGTGAATGTTGTAAAATTTTTGCTTTTTTTTTTTTACTCACTGTGACTACTTGTCATATTTCAATTTCTCTCTCTCTCTGTTTGAAAATGTAAACCTACACATTTGCGGTGCACCACATGTGTACCTCTCACTTCTTGGTATGATACGATTGACTGTCATAATTCTAGTGAGTTTTAGAGGGCTCATATAGCCATTTGGGTCAATATTCACATATGTAGATTACTTGTTAGATAGTTTTTGTATTTTGTACTGGAAAACTGGATATTTCTTCTACCAGATGCAGACAGTGGTTAAATTTATAACTACCTGTTACATTAAAAATAGGATTAGTCTCAAGTTTAGGTGGATGGTGGTGTAACCTATTTTATTTCATTTAGTACTACACTGTTAAATGTGCAGCCTGCACATTAAAAGTGAAGTAGCAAATGAAATAGAATAGAAATTATGCTCACCTGCATAATGCAGGTAAACACAATTTCAGTTTATGTGATTTGAGTATAGATTATTGCAGCAGAAACAGAAACTTTTATTTTGTAGGGAAAACAAACAGGAAAAGGTGTGTGTGGGTGTATGTTATTCAGTTATCGTATCAACAAAGTGAGAGTGGCGTGCATTGAAAGTGGAGCCTGTGCTTTTTTATTTTGCACTCTAACACAGGCGCTCAACTTAACTCAGTCTTGGTGGTTTGCGTAAATCAGGTGGTGGTGGCATGGGATGATATTCCCAGCCTGAGTTATTGTCCCAGTCCGCCCCTGCCTGGTAGTTATAGATTCAAGAACTTTATTTCACTTTTTTGTGCACAGACAGGCTGGGTACAACAGGAATTTTTGTGCAGAGTACCCAAGGAGTCAGACTGAGTTAAAAGAGTTAAAAAGTTTAAAAGAATTTTGAAGGAATTCGTCAAGGCAAAGAAAGAAAACATCAATAAATAACAGAGATAAATGACACTGAAGAAAACACAGACATTTTAATATGTATGTAAGGTCCATTAAAGTGCAAAGGTGGCGGTGATGTCCGTGGTGTAACAGTTGTATTTATTTAGCATTTTTTGCCGCAGGGGGGACATGTCCCTGTACTTTTTCAAAAGGCAGTTTTGGTCCCCTGCAATTTTTACTGTCCAAAAACAATGTTACACTATATTAAATGGAGATGGGTCAGACACTGTAAACTGTTTTCTTGTCTGTATACAACATCTATTGCACTTCTGCCCATCCTGGGTAAGGGATCCCTGCTCTGTTGCTCACCCTGAGGTTTCTCCTGTTTTTTTCCTGGGAGTTTTTCCTCAGTCGATGTGTAAAGCCCTTTGAGACAAACTGTTTATAAAAATGGACTCTATAAATAAACTTGCCTTGCCACTAGGACTAAGTGGAAAACGGCCACTCACGCTGAAGCCTGTTTCCCTTTAGACCACCCACCAGCTCATTGATTGGCTCTGTCGTTTCTTGCTAATGTGTGGTTGCTGTCACTCACAGACAGATGTAGAACAGATGCTCATTAAAGCTGGGGTTGGTAATCCTGGAGAGCTAGCAAGAGAGCTAGCAAGATTGGAAAATTGCACCTCCTCTGAGTTCCACCCCACAAACTGGAACGCGCACTGCATGAAAATGAGAAGCGGCAGGAGTATTATATATATATACATATATATATGTATATATATATACTATAGTCTATTCAATACTAGCGTCACCGACCCATTTTAAACCCACAGAGAAGCTAATATTAGCATTAGGCTAATACAAGCTACAAAAGTAGCTACATTAGCAAAAGTTACAAATTTCATAAAAATAACAAATCCTCCCCAAAGCAAAACAGATAATTACCTGTCCAACAGAAAGAGAGCAACCTCAGCATCACTTTTCATGCCCTTCAAATCCCTCAGTTGTCTCCACAAAAGCAACACCGATGTTTACTCTGGTTTGACCTCTGGCTTTATCCAGAGCCTTTTTGTTAGCAGCCTTTTCAGCCTCCAGCTTTCTCTTCCTTGCCTTTTTCTCGGGGCGAGCCGTTACAAGTAACGCTGGAAGTAGTAACTGGGGCTGCATTTTCTCAGCCATTGCTCATAAATGAGCATGAAATCCGTTCTGATGTAACTCTGTACGCTGATTTCTTCCGGCAACAGCGACACGTTAAGATTGAGAACACGCGTCGGAGACAGGGATCGAGGGGGGCAGATACAGAACTAGACATGAAGGCATCTGATTGGTTTTTGCTCCTCGCACCGAAGAGCTTGGATTGGTCGGAGTTTTGTCAGTCCTGCAGCTGCCACAGAGGACTGATTATTTTCGTTCCTTTTTCTGAATACATAAACTTCTACCTTCTGATTACTCAGAAGGTAGAAGGACCATTTCACCCAGTATAACAAAACATGTTTCTGAACAGGATCACCAACCCCAGCTTTAATTAGCTGTTTAAACAGAAACAGTCAATGACAGCCCTGTTAGAGCAGTAGCTACACATCGCAGACAGAAACCTCCTCCAGGTAAAAGATCTCCAGCAGGACAGTGATGAATGGCTGCTCAGTCTCTTTCTCTGCCAGAGCTCTGATTGAGGAGGGAGACGAGCCGCTCAGGTGTGATACCTGTTCAAGTGATCTCCACAGCAGAGTTTTTGACCACCGGGAACTATCAGCGGGAGATCAGAAGTTGGACGGTGTTTCACAACCCCCCATCAGCTGAAGTCCTGATGAATATGAAGTCGCGTTCACGGCACCTAATTATATTTTCCCAAACATTGATTGCTGGGTTTTCTAACGTGATTGGTGCAACTGTGCTACTGATTGTAGCCTACACATACATGCTTCTGAAGCCTCCGTCCACCAGTGATGATGCTTGTAATCAGTCATTTTTCACAGTAAGAATTTATTTTCATGTTGGTGCTGTTAGTTACAGTAAAAGAGCAGCAAAGGAGTTGTGTGTTTCTTCATAAATAAAACTGTACAAAAGATATTAACCAAATATTTTCTTCATTAAGTGGTGCAGGTCTGTTAAAGTTTGGGTTAAATAGAACAGTCTCATTGAATCAGAACAGAAAACGGATCTGAGCAGTTCATTGTAATATTCATGAGTATGATCATATATTTGTTTAAACGTAGTGTCTGTGCACATTATTTTCTTCATTCATTGATGCAGTCATTTACTTAATGCTCAGTAAGTTTTGATAACAGTAAAACAATCTGCATTGAATACAGTGGGCTCTAATTTCGTATCGGGCGCATGCGTGGTGGACGGTGGTGAACCCTGCACAGTGGTAATTTCGTCTGGTCCAACACGGCACACAGTCAATTTGGCAATTTGGTAGACGAGGTGCGCAAAGATGGGTGTGGCGGCGCAGTAGGGGGAGGTGTCGACAGATTCAGCTTGGCACAGTGACAAAAGGCTGCGCCGAAAGTGCGCTGAAAGCTCGCCACCTCCAACCTGGTCTACTCTTCGTGCAAGGCGGAACAAGGCTGGTCGAGTGGTAATTTGGCTCAAAACCTCACATGCAGGTTTCCAGAATGTCAGACACATTAATCATATATTTAAATAATATTTAAGATCATTATCACAAATCACAACAACCACTATTCAATGTAACTATCTGAATCAGCACATAAATTTATATCTATATTGACTGTCCCGTCACATCTGATGTCAGATCAAAGGCGGTTGGCACGCGTAATGGAAACTAAACCTTAATTAACAGCCGAAACCAACAAGTTCACATCTCTCTCACCTCTATGGCTCACAAAGGAAACTCCTCTCAATATAGTTTGACAGATTGGTTTTCAAGGAGGGTTGGTGACGGTCACAGACGCACAGTACTAATCATAATATTTGCTGGCAAGACCAACAGAGTATCAATCTTTGAAAAAGTTTACACCGTCTGTGGTGTTAACTATTTCTTGTCACTTTAAGAACCAGTTTTTGTTTCTTGTGAAATCCAGATGCTGATAATGAAGCAAAAAAAACATATACATTGATCTTCTTTTATACCAAGGCACATCACTTGTAACTTCAGGCGTATCCCATGCTTCTGCATTTCTACTTTCTACTCTTCTCCATTGACAATCATCCATAACACAGCTTTGTATGTCCTGTAAACAGGAGTGTTACATTTTCTAAGTTGCATAAATATTCACAAGAGAATATTTTTTTCACTTTATAGCAACAGGTCTACACCAATAAAGAGTAAGCATTAATAATACTGACTGAAAAATCACTGCATGAAAATATACATGACATTGTCTTGTACTGGTATGCCTAAAGTAGAATATCATGAAGGAAACATACCCGTGTCATGACTTGAATGGTGACATAGTGCAGCACAGCTCCCAGCATCATAGCCACAGTGTTGGCATGGTCTCTAATAAAATCCCAGCTACCCTCAGAGATCAATGGCGCAGCCACGACTCGAAACACCACCAGAGCCTGAGTGAGCCCGATGATCAGCATCAGCTGGAACACAAACACAAACGTAAACTGATTGTCCTTCCACACTATTTGTGTCATCTTCTTTTGATTTCAGTTATATTAGGTCAAAATTAATACTGATCCTGCACTACGAAAATAATCCATTGCACAGTGTTTTTAAGGATCTTGGAAGTTCACTCACTGAGCGACTAGTAATGCCTTGGTGCTCCACTGAACAACTGAGAAAGTATTTTGTTCCTTCAGCAGTCAGATATTTTAAATAATATTGTTAGGGTCAGACTTTTAGTGTTTTTCCCCCAGTATTTAATCACTTTTTAGCACGCTTTTGTGGTATTTAACAATGTCCTTCTTTTTTTTTCTTTCTTTTTTTTTTCCAATTTTCTCCTATACTTTTAGATCATGTTTCATTGGCCTTACCGTGTTTGTTGTGCATCTGGTGTTGTGTTTATGTTGTCTGATGTCTCTGTATTGTTTTTCGGCTGTATGATCTTTTTTGACCTGGTGGTAAAATAGTTTCCCCATGTGGGATTGATAAAGCTTACCTAACCTAGCCTATGTAAAGCTGTTTGATGCATTCCATCAGTATTAGTATTGCACATTTTGTGAATATTGCTGTGATAGTCAGAAATCTGTGATCTGTGCACATTGTTTCTCATAAATATACTTGCCCTTTGCCTTTCATTTGGACTGCTCTCGCTATGGTGGATGTGGAAGTGGCAGTACAGGAAGTAAATTGATTGCTGGTACAAAGCAGGGACAAATCTATGATTTGTGTGGAGTGGGTGTATCTGTATGGAGTTTTTTTTTTTTTTTTTTTACTATATTCAAGAGACTGGTATGTCAATTTGACTGCATGATTTATTGATTTCACTTTCAGAATTTGAAATAGTGTCATACTCATGTAGCATCTGCTTGTGGTCAAATTTGCTCTATTCCTGGTCAAACTGTGTGCACTCAGACATAGTTTCTGGAACAGATTTCCTGCACTTAAGCTTCAGGTCTTCTGCTTTCAGGTTTCTTCTGTGCACTTACAAAACCTCTGCTCTCAGATTTCTTCTCTACTTTTTGACCATTACCCCTGTCCCAATCCAGTGCCAAACCAATAGAACACCAGGTGTACTGATGACCAATCAGATTATCACTATCATTTGGTTGCTTGGGAAAAAAGGAAATTTGTGGGAGTTACGGCGGCGATAGAGAGAGACAGCGATAGCGATAGCGAGTTTTGAGATTTGAGAGATTTGTGACATTTAGCATATCTTGAGTGCATAGTTAGTGTGTAGTGGTTTAGTGTAGTGTATAGTGTCGTGTGTTTAGTGTGTAGTGCAGTCGTTTTTTTGTTTTGTGTGACAAAACAATGAGGAGACTGATGAATGTGGAGCGGGCGGTGGAGCTATTCTTTGAGCTGGACGGAGCTGAGGGAAATGTGGAGCCAGAGTCTGAGCCAGAGAGTGAGGACTTTGACGACAAAGTGGATGATCCATCCTTGGTTTTGGAAGAGGAAAGTGAGGATGAGGAGCCTCCACCATGTGTACAGAGTCGGAGATCTGCACAGAGGCGGGGACGGCGCAGCACGCCCACCAGGTCCCGATCTCCGCTAGCTCAGGCAGCAGAGCCACGCCTCAGCTCTGAGCCCTGGAAGACAGAGGAGGATGCTGACACTGCCCCACAAGTAAGCAGGTTCCAGCCTCGGAGAACACCAGGAGTCCAAGTCCGAGACAATTTCCCCCCATAGTCCAAAAGACCTTTTTCTTTTGTTTTTTGCCACTGAGACAGTCAAAACTATCTGCAGCAACACCAACAAGAATGCTGCAAAAAACAAGGAATCAGGGAAGAAATACAAATGGACTGACATAGAGAAGGAGGAGCTGTATGAGTTCTTTGGTCTCCTGATCTACATGTCGTTGGTGTCACTGCCAAGTCTCCAAGACTACTGGAGACAGAACCACATTTTGTCTCTGCCCCTTCCAGCCAAAGTGATGACAAGAGACAGGTTCAGATCCATACTCTGGAACATCCACCTCAGTGATCCCGAGGAGGATGTACAGAATGACAGGAAGAAGGGAACACCAGGCCATGAGTCAGGCCTCTTTATGATGATATCCTCAGTGCCTGCCAGGCTTATTATCACCCAAGGAGGGAGCTGTCAGTGGATGAAAGGATGGTGGCGACTAAGGCCAAAACTGGCATGACACAATATATGAAGGACAAGCCAACTAAATGGGGGATGAAAATTTTTGTACTGGCTGAGTCAAGCAGAGGCTACACCATCAGGTTCAGCATATACACAGGGAAGACTCAAACTGCAAGTGAGCATGGGCTGTCTTGTGATGTGGTCATGGACCTCATTCAGCCATCCTGTCTTGGCACTGGCACCATATTTACATGGACAATTTTTACACCAGTCCCAAACTGTTCATGGAACTGGCCAACATGAAGTTCGGAGCCTGTGGCACCTACAGGGAGACCAGAAAAGGATGCCCCAGAGGGAGGCCAAATGCTCTCACCAAAAAATGTCGAAGAGGATCTGTGAGATGGATCAGAGAGGGCCCACTTGTGTTTGTGAAGTGGATGGACACACGGGAGGTGTCTGTGTGCTCCACCATCCATCCTGCATTTTCAGGTGAGACAGTGCAGCGAAGGGTAAAGGATGGAGATGGATGCTGGGCTGTGAGAGACATTCCCTGTCCCACACCAATCATGGCCTACAATAAGAATATGGGTGGGGTTGACCTGTCAGACCAGCTCATTCAATACTACTCCACCCACAGAAAAACCGCTCGCTGGTACAGGACCATGTTGCTGCACTTCCTGGACATTGCAACAACAAATGCCTTCATCTTGAACTGTGAGATGAGCAGAGCCAAGCAGGTGCAGCCCATGGCACACAAAGACTTCATGGTGGAGCTGGTGTGTCAGCTTTGTGGCATGGACAAGGCAGGT